>JAPDVU010000003.1:211196972-211737493 GCA_026230045.1 Corynorhinus townsendii
ATGTTTTTATTGCCCTGACTGGTTTGGTTCAATGGATAGAGCATTGGCCTTTGGACTCCGGGGTCCCAGGTTCTATTCCGGTCAACGGCATGTACCTTGGTTGCAGGCACATCCCCAGTGCGGGGTGTGCAGGAGTCAACTGATCTATGTTTCTCTCCCATCGATGTTTCTAATTCTCTATCTTCTCCCTTCCACTCTGTAAAAAATCAATAATATATATATATATATATATATATATATATATATATATATATATATTAAATGTTTTTATTGCCCAGCCGTAATAAACAACTCGGTGGTTGAGTGTGGACCTATGAACCGGGAGGTCGCGGTTTGATTCCCGGTCAGGGCACATGCCCAGGTTGCGGGCTCCATACCCAGTGTCAGGTGTGTAGGAAGCAGCCTATGAATGATTCTTTCTCATCATTGACGTTTCTACCTCTCTCCTCTCTCTCTCTCCCTTCTGCTCTGAAGTCAATAAAAAACATAGATTTAAAAAATGTTTTTATTTGCTTCAGAGAGAGGAGGGAAATGGAGAGAGAGATAGGAACACTGAAGAGAGAGAAGCATCCATTGGCCACCTCCTGCACACCCCCTACTGGGAATTGAGCCCACAACCTGAGTATGTGTTCTGACTGGAAATGGAAAAGCTGACCTCTGGGTTCATCGTTCGACACTCAACCACTGAGCCACAATGGTCACGCAAGATTGTGCTCTCTTGAGAGTGGTTATTTCAAAGGTATGTTAACCTGGATGCACAGATACAATGGACAGGGCTTGCTTAAGGAAAACAAACTTTTTACTAAAAAGGATATGCCTGGGATGTGACCCCCCGCCATGACCTGCCCAGTTAGAAATTTATGATCACATCACCCTGTGAGGTTACTTGGCATAGAACCCATTTCTCATCCATGGCCCCCCTTTTGATGACAAGTCAGTTGGAAGGCTGTGTGGATGACCAGCCTTTTGGTTGGATAGTGTGGTGTCACAGCGCTAGGAGGGATCTTCCCTAGGTAGTGTCAGTGCCCACCTTGTCTTGGTGACCAGTGGGATGGGGCCATATTGTAATCATAGGCTCTGTGTCGAAGCCAAATTTTCCCAAAATGGGACGGGCAGGGAAAGGGAAGGCAGTCAGGTCTTATGGCCTTCACTGTGAAGACACACTCTGGCCCTGGCTGGGTAGCTCAGTTGGTTAAAGCATCGATCCAGTATGCCAAGTTTTTGGGTTTGATCATACAACGCACATATGAATGGCACACGCAAAAATCAATCAATGAATGCATAAATAAGTGGAACGATCAATGTTTCTCCCTCTAAATCTCAAATCAATAATCAAAAACACTCTGGGTCATTTCTGTTCTGTGAACTATCATGATGGAAACAGACCTCCTCATGGAGAGGATTCTCCCAGTTCTGTCTGGACTATCTTGCCTTAGGAGCCCAGGGAAGAAAGAGAATGCTGGTTGCCTTTAGGGGTTATTGTGAGAAGGCAAACAGCATTTATCAACTACCTCTCCTGAGACTTGCCTGAAACAGATGGAAAAGGGACTTGTAGTATAATTATAGCCAATGGTAAACCTGGCTAATGTGCATGGTCTTTGCTCTGCCTGGGAATGCTCTAAGACTTTACAACTAATGACTCACATTCTTCCAATAACCTTTGAACTGTGTACCATTTATATCTGTAAGCACAGGGTCAGGTCTATTCTCTGCTGCCCCTCTGTCCCCAGGCACCCGCTGCCCTCCTGGCACCGCTGGCTAAAGCCTGGGGTGTGTCCCATGATGGGACATGGAACAACCAGCCACTGGACCACACAGCCCAGCCCATTTTGCTCACAACTGAGTTATTCCATTAGGTTTACTTGTCAATCTTGATGAAAAAATGATGACTCAGATGTCACACCAATTACCCCACTGATAAAATGTTCTTTTGACAGTTCTATCAGCTTTCTGAGTGTTCCATTTATTTCCTCCTGTCTCCTTCCTGCAGCCATCCTACTTGTATATATGAAGAGAGTGAGAGGAAGACAGGAATGTGAAAAACATGTGTGCCTATGAAAATCTGATTGTGACGCCTGGCCTTGAGCAGGACATCCCAAAGCTGTGCCTTCCCCAGAGGGGGTGCCCAGGTCTGGGGGACAGGCCCAGCTCCATCCAGTCCCTCCCAGTCCCGCTCACTAATGGCTGCCAGGCACTATGCTTTCTGCACCAGAGGCTCCTTGAAGGCTGTAAGTACCCATTGAATATGCCCTGCATTAGGAAGAAGACACAGATGTAGACCAAGAAGAGGAGGAAGAAGAAACAAAAAGTTTCCACAGCCCTGGCTGGTGTGGCTCAGTGGTTGCAGTATCAGCCCGTGCACTGAAGGGGCAAGGGTTCAATTCCTGGTAAAGGGGCACGGACCTGGGTTATAGGTTCTATCCAAGAACCAAGTCAGGCACAGTGCAGGGGGAGGCAACAGGTTGATGTACCTCTCTCAGATTGATGTTTCTCTCCCCTTCTCTCTCCCTACCTCCCACTCTCTCTAAAATTCAATGGAAGAAATATCATCAGGTAAGGATTAAAAAATTACAATGAAAACTAACAATAAGAGTGGGTTGATGGAGGAGAATCCAAGATGGCGGCATAGGTAAACACCTAAACTGCTGCCTCGCACAACAATTTCAAAACCACAACTAAAAGACAAAACGGCTATCACCCAGAGCCACGGGAAAGCTGGCTGAGTGGAAGTTCTACAACTAGAAGGAAAGAGAAAAGACCTTTGAGACGTGCACAAGCGCTGAAAAGCTGAGGTACGGAGGCGCGCGATCCAGGCTTCTGGCAGGGGTTGCTTTTTTTAACCTGAAGGGAGACAAGCCCCCGATTACTCTGAAATGCAGTTTCTGGGGAGACGCGGGGGACCCAAACTCCTACAGGGAGAAGCTGGACTGTCTGCCATCGGGTCATAAAGTGAGAGTGGCTTGCTTGCAGAGCTGCACGCAGGAATAATTGTTTGCTGTGCTGGGGTGCGGGATGCGGGGACGCGGTCGGAGACCCAGAGGCAGCTAACTGGCAGCTATTGCTATTTGCCACACCCTAGCCTAGTGACTCCCTGAGACCCCGCCCCACACAATCTACAAACCCACCCAAGCTCCCAGCAGCGGCTTTAGCATATGAATGGCCTGCCCTATGGCAGCTTAATCTAGCAAACTTGCAGCCGGTTCAGACAGCTCCAAAACCTCCAAACCCCAAGCAAAGAAGAGAAAACTGTAGTTCTCGCTGTAGCTCCTGCTGGGTGGCCCCAGACAGTAGCTGCCTGCACCCCATTGGAGATCCAGAAGCCAGTGTACCTAGTGGTCAGTGTGAGACACCAGATTTCAACTCCTCACATCCATAAGAGACACATTCAAGAGGCAGACTCAGTGAGCACCAAAGCACCACTGAAACAAGTCCTGCACCATAAGCGTGTCTCCAGCGCAGCAGCTCTTCTATTATAGACACAGTGGGTCCTCACAGCCCATTGGCCTAGAGGTCAATTCCTCCCAGTGTACCAACAGCAATCAAGGCTTAACTACACCAAGACTTTGCACTCAGCCCACAAAGGGGTGTACCAAGAGCGTCCACCTCAGGTGATTGGGGAGGCTGAGTTACTGGCCCCTGTAGGTCATCCACCACACAAAGCCACTCCATCAACACAGGGAAGCAGCCAAAATGCGGAGACAAAGAAACATGTCACGAATGAAAGAAATGGAGGAAAGCAAACTACTGGACGACATAGAGTTCAAAACCACATTTATAAGGTTACTCAAGAATCTTCTAAAAACCTCTGAGGAACTTAGTGAGACCTTTAAGGATCTTAATGAGAATGCCAAAAAATGGAAAAGGACCAGTCAGAAATTAAGTATACACTGTCTGAAATAAAGAATATACAGAAAGTCAACTGTAGATCAACGTACCCCAAGAATCAAACCAAAGATCTGAAATATGAGGAAACAAAAAACACGCAACCAGAAAAACAAAAAGAAAAAAGAATCCAAAATTATGAAGGTAGTGTAAGGAACCTCTGCGACAACTTCAAGCGTACCAACATGCAAATTTTTGGGGTGCCAGAAGAAGAGAGAGAGCAAAATATTGGAAACCTATTAGAAGAAATAATGACAGAAAACTTTCCCCACCTGGTGAAAGAAATATACTTACAAGTTCAGGAAGCACACAGAACCCCATACAAGAGGAATCCAAAGAAGACCACACCAAGACACATCATAATTAAAATGCCCAGGGCAAAAGACAAAGAGAGAATCTTCAAAGCAGCAAGAGAAAAACGGTTAGTTACCTACAAGGGAGTACCCATATGACGCTCAGCTGATTTCTCACCAGAAACTATGCAGGCCAGAAGGAAGTGGCAAGAAATATTCAAAGTGATGAACAACAAGAACCTACAACCAAGATTACTCTACCCAGCAAAGGTATCATTCGGAATTGAAGGTCAGATAAAGAGCTTCACAGACAAGAAAAAGCTAAAGGAGTTCATCACCACCAAACCAGGATTGCATGAAATGCTGAAGGGTATTCTTTAAGAAGAGGAAGAAGAAAAAGGTAAAGATAAAAATTATGAACAACAAAATGACATCACATACATACCTACCAAGAAGTGAATCTAAAAATCAAGTGAATAAAAAATCTGATGAACAGAATAGGCTGGTGAATATAATAGAATCAGGGGCATAGAAAGGGAATGGACTGACAATTCTCAAGGGGAAGGGGGTGTGAGGGGTGCGGGAAGAGATTGGACAAAAATCTTAAACCTATGGATGAAGACAGTGGCGGGAGTAAGGGCATGGGGTGGGGTGGGGAATCAGGTGGAGGGGAGCTATGGGGGAAAAAAAAAGAGGAACACCTGACCTGCGTCAGGCAGCTCCTGAGGGCAGAGTAGAGGCCACACCTCCTGGTGATGGTGGCTAAGGAGGGAGACGTGGTTTCAATAACACCACAGCTCCCAGGTGTGTCCTGCTGTACAGACACAGGGGTCTGGGCTCAGTCTCCTCCAGCTGTACTCTGTCCACAGTTGATATTTAAAAAAGAAAAACCAGGTCATGCCACATGCCTGTCTCAGGCACTAGATCAGGGCTTTTCCCCGATTCTGGACACATAGGACCGGCCAAGAGCAGGGAGGCAGAGCCCACCCATCCTCCTCCTCAGTGCCTCAGTATGGCACCTAGGGCAAGTCATTCCCCTCGTGGGCCTCAGTTTCCCCACAGGGAAAGGCACTAAGGTGAAACAAAGGGTGGGTGAAACAATGTCTGGATTCTTGCAATCTCAAAGGAAATCCTTTGCCCCACAGCTTCAGCAGCAGCCCCAGGGGCAGCCTAAGGGCATCCAGGCCACAAGGAACAGAGATTCTTACTCACCTACTATCCCCCACCTCCTCTGCCTCCTCCACATCCCCCCACACCCACCTCCTCTACCTCCTCCACATCCCCCCACAACCACATCCTCTACCTCCTCCACATCCCCCCACATCAACTTCCTCTACCTCCTCCACATCCCCCCACCCACATCCTCTACCTTCTCCACATCCCCCCACATCCACCTCCTCCACCTCCTCCACATCCCCCCACACCCACCTCCTCTACCTCCTCCACATCCCCCCACACCCACCTCCTCTACCTCCTCCACATCCCCCCACACCCACATCCTCTACCTCCTCCACATCCCCCCACACCCACCTCCTCTACCTCCTCCACATCCCCCCCAAACCCACATCCTCCACCTCCTCCACATCCCCCCACACCCACATCCTCTACCTCCTCCACATCCCCCCACATCACATCCTCTACCTCCTCTACATCCCCCCACACCCACCTCCTCCACATCCCCCCACATCCACCTCCTCTACATTCCCCCACATCCACCGCCTCTACCTCCTCCACATCTCCCCACACCCACCTCCTCTGCCTCTTCCACATCCCACCACATCCATCTCCTCTACCTCCTCCACATCCCCCCACACCCAATCCTCTACCTCCTCCACATCCCCCCACATCCACCTTCTCCACATCCCCCCAGACCCACCCCTCTGCCTCCTCCACACCCATCTCCTCTACCTCCTCCATATCACTCCACATCCCCTCTGCCTCCTCCACAACACCCCTACATCCCCATTCCTCTGCAGTCACTGGCTCCTGTCTCAGGTAGCCCAAGACTGTGCAGAGCTGGAGGGGTCATTACCTACCACCTGGGCAGTGTCGCCTTCCTCTCCACTCTAAGAGCTCTGGGGCAGAGAAGAACCCTCAGACTAACCTGGCTTCCAAACCAGACTCTGCCCCTGCTTACATGAACTCTTGGAACTATTATCCCCCTCCGATCCTCCCGAGTTTCAGTTTCCCTCATCTATAAAAGAGTGACAATATCCTTGTCTTAGAAAGTGTGAGGATGAGACAATGGGGGAGGCGCTCCTACCCTCCCAACTTACCAAGAATCTCCCTCTGGCTGATTTGGAACAAGATCCACTTGCAGTGAGCTGTGCAGAACCACTCTGCAGCTGTGTCTGCACAAAACCAGCCACACCTGGGGCAAAGGCACAGGAAATCAAAAATGAAAGCAAATGCCCAAGTTCTGAGAAGCTTGGGATCAAGCACATTATCCAATCCTAGGCTTGCACCACCCTGGTCAGCCACGCCCTACCTGCTGATCCCTTAGAGAAGCAACCCCAGGTCTGACCACCCAGGTCCTTCTCTGCTCAGCCCATCCTGCCTCTCTCAGATTTCTAGAAGGAAGACCTGCCACAGAAACACAGAGGGATCCTGGGCAAATTTCTCCCTCCACCCCATAGGCTCATGCCCAGACCCCTCCTCTCTCATCCTCTCCCACACGCCCCAAATGGCCCCTTAGTCACCCTTCTGTCCCCAGCGATGAGCTCATCCCTGAGCATAGCAGATGCTCACTACCTTCTTGCATTGCCTGGGTGCCTGCTCCTGTTGCAGGCCCTGCCCAGGCAGGTCCCAGACATTTGCTTTTGTAGGTCCTTCTGCCAGGAGTACCTGTTTCTCCCACCTGGCACAACATGCTCATCCTTCAAAGTCCAATTCTGGGATCACCTCCTCTGAGAAGTCCTCTGGCATCTCCCTCTTCCAGAGTCCACTGTCCCCTCAGGCTCTGCTCCCCTGGCACCTGGGGGAGGCCCAAGGCCACTCAGTCCGCGTCTCCCCTGACCCTTTAAAGCAGGCCTTTCTGAACCTGTCCCTGGTGGTAGGGTCAGTGCCTCAGAATCTTGGCGACCTTCCTGAGGAGGCCATCCCAGGTGGTCATTGCCGTCTGTGGGAGCACAGGTTTGTGGGCGTTGGCAGAGAGAAGCTGCAGTTCCCTCTCCAGGCCCCTTTCCTCTTGACAGCAGATCTCTCTGCAGGAAGCCCAGTGTCATGGTCACCAAAATGGCGGCATAGGTAAACACCTGAACTTGCTGCCTCGCACAACCACTTCAAAACTACAACTAAAACACAAAACGGATATCAACCATAACCACGGGAAGGTTTGCCAAGTGGAATTTATACATCTAGAAGGAAAGAGTAAAGCACACTGAGATTTGGAGATTGAAAGTGGAGTGCAGGAGAATCCAAGATGGCGGCGTAGGTAAACACTAAACTGCTGCCTCCCACAACAATTTAAAGTGCAACTAAAAGACAAAACGTCTATCTCCCACAGACACGGGAAAGCTGGCTGAGTGGAAGTTCTACAACTAGAAGGAAAGAGAAAAGAGCATTGAGACGTGCACGAGTGCTGAAAAGCTGAGGTACGGAGGCGCGTGATCCGGGCTGGCTGCGGGCGACTGGGTGCGTTGCTTTTTTCAACCAGAACGGAGACAAACCCCCGATTACTCTGAAATCCAGTCTCTGGGGAGACGCGGGGGACCCAAACTCCTACGGGGAGAAGCTGGACTGTCTGCCAGTGAGGGTGGCTTGCTTGCAGAGCTGCACACAGGAATAATTGTTTACTGCACTGGGGCACAGGACTCGCAGATGCTGTTGGGGACGCAGAGCCAGCTAACCAGCAGCCATTGCTGTTTGCCATGCCCTAACCTAGTGACACCCTGAGGCCCCGCCCTGCACAACCTACAAACGCACCCAAGCTCCAAGCAGCGGAGTTAGCATAAGAAAGGCCTGCCCTATCGTAGCTTAACCTAGCAAACTTGCAGCATGGGTCAGACAGCTCCAAAACCTCCAAACCCCAAGCAAAGAGGAGAAAACTGCAGCTCTCACTGTAGCTCCTGCTGAGTGGGCTCAGACAGTAGCTGACCTGCACCCCATTGGAGATCCACAAGCCAGTGTACCTAGTCGTCAGTGTGAGACAACAGATTTCAACTCCTCACATCCATAAGTGACACATTCAAGAGGCAGACTCAGTGAGCACCAAAGCCCCACTGAAACAAGTCCTGCCCCATAAGTGTGTCTTCAGCGCAGCAGTTCTTCCATTATAGACACAGGGAGTACTCACAGCTAATTGGCCTGGAGATCAATTCCTCCCAGTGTACCAACAGCAATCAAGGCTTAACTACACCAAGAATTTGCACTCAGCCCACAAAAAGGTGTACCAAGAGAGTCCACATCAGGTGATGGGGGAGGCTGAGCTACTGCCCCCTATAGGTCACCTACCACACAAAGCCACTCCATCAACACAGGGAAGCAGCCAAAATGCAGAAACAAAGAAACATGTCACGAATGAAAGAAACAGAGGAAAGCAAACTACTGGATGACATAGAGTTCAGAACCACATGTATAAGGTTACTCAAGAATCTTCTAAAAACCGCTGAGAAACTTGATGACACTTCTGAGGAGCTTAGTGAGACCTCTAAGGACCTTAATGAGAAGGCCAAAAAAATGCAAAAGGACCAGTCAGAAATGAAGCATACACTGTGTAAAATAAAGAATATACAGAAACTCAATTGTAGATCAACATACCCCAAGAATCAAACCAAAGATCTGAAATATGTGGAAACAAAAAACATCCAACCAGAAAAACAAAAAGAAAAAAGAATCCAAAAATATGAAGATAGTGTAAGGAGCCTCTGGGACAACTTCAAGCGAACCAACATCCGAATTTTTGGGGTGCCAGATGAAGGGAGAGAGCAAAATATTGAAAACCTATTAGAAGAAATAATGACAGAAAACTTTCCCTACCTGGTGAAAGAAATAGACTTACAAGTTCAGGAAGCGCACAGAACCCCATACAAGGGGAACCCAAAGAAGACCACACCAAGACACATCATAATTAAAATGCCAAGGGCAAAAGACAAAGAGAGAATATTAAAAGCAGCAAGAGAAAAACAGTTAATTACCTACAAGGGAGTACCCATACGACTGTCAGCTGATTTCTCAACAGAAACTATGCAGGCCAGAAGGGAGTGGCAAGAAATATTCAAAGTGATGAACAGCAAGAACTTACAACCAAGATTACTGTACCCGGCAAAGCTATCATTCAGAGTTGAAGGTCAGATAAAGAGCTTCACAGACAAGAAAAAGCTAAAGGAGTTCATCACCACCAAACCAGGACTACACAAAATGCTGAAGGGTATCCTTTAAGAAGAGGAAGAAGAAGAAAAAGGTAAAGATAAAAATTATAAACAACAAAATGACATCAAATACATACCTACCAACAAGTGAATCTAAAAATCAAGTGAATGAAAAATCTGAAGAACAGAATGGACTGGTGAATATAATAGAATCAGGGACATAGAAAGGGAGTGGACTGACAATTCTCAGGGGAAGCAAGTATGAGGGGTGCGGGAAGAGATTCGACAAAAATCTTACTCCTATGGATGAAGACAGTGGCGGGGGGTAAGGGCATGGGGTGGGGTGGGGAATCAGGTGGAGGGGAGCTATGGGGAAAAATAAAAGAGGAACACCTGTAAAAAAAAAAAAGAAGAAAGTGTAGTGCAGAGGTACAGAGGCTAGTGCACCCAGAAAGGGTTGGCAACTGAGTATGCAGTTGTCTTTTTCAAGTGGGAGGGAGGCACAAGCTCCAGACTGCTCTGAACTCCAGTTCTGGGCGAGACTCTGGGGACCCAGACTCATATGGGGAGAAACTGGACTGTCTGACATCGTGCCTGAACACACGGGCTGCTTTCTCTCAGAAGTGCTTGTCGCGATTACCATGGGACACTGACACCCGGGGGCCTCTTAGGGCAGAGCTGATGGTCAGCCATTGCTGTTTGCTTTGTACTGTTGATTCCCTGAGACCCTACCCCACCCAAGCTGTGGGCAGAGACTTTTGCATATGAATGACCTGGCCTTTTGCAATCTAAAATTACCTAACAAACTGCAGCTGGGTCAGAGAGCCCCAGAACTTCCAAAAGAAGGCCCAAGGCTCCATAGCAGCTTGCATTGCTTCACAGCTGGGCCCCATCTGGGCACCTCCAAACCCCAAACAAAGAAGAGGAATATGTAGATGTCTCAATAGCTCCTGCTGGGTGGCCTCAGGCAGAGGCTAAATTTGCACCTCCTTGGAGATCCAAGAGACAGTGTACCCAGAGGTCAGAGTGGAACCATACAGATTACAACTCCTCAGATCCATAAGGGACACACTCAGGGGGCAGACTCAGTGAGCACCAAAGCCCGACTGAAGCAAGTCTTGACCTATAAGGATGTCTCCAGCACAGCAGTTCTCCCATCATAGACACAACTGATCCTCAAAGCCAATTGGTCTGGAGGTCAGTTCCTCCAGGGATACCAACAACATTCATGGCTTAACTACAACAAGACTGTGCACACAGCCCACAAAGAGGTGCACCAAGAGTGTCCACTTCAGGTAATTGGGGAGGCTGAGCCACTGGGCCCTATAGGACACCTAGCACACAGAGCCATTCTATCAACACAAGGAAGCAGCCAAAATGCAGAGACAAAGAGACAGGTGACAAATGACAGAAATGTAGGAAAGCAAACTACTGGTTATAGAGTTCAAAACCACGGTTGTAAGGTTACTCAAGAATCTTCTAGAAACTTCAGAGAAATGTAGTAAGACCCTCAGAGATATGAAAAAGGACCAATTAGAAATTAAGCATAGAGGAGGAATCCAAGATGGCGGCGTAGGTAAACACCTAAACTGCTGCCTCCCACAACAATTTAAACTGCAACTAAAAGACAAAACGTCTATCACCCAGAACCACGGGAAAGCTGGCTGAGTGGAAGTTCTACAACTAGAAGGAAAGAGAAAAGAGCATTGAGACGTGCACGAGCGCTGAAAAGCTGAGGTACGGAGGCGCGTGATCCGGGCTGGCTGCGGGCGACTGGGTGTGTTGCTTTTTTCAACCTGAACTGAGACAAGCCCCCGATTACTCTGAAATCCAGTCTCTGGGGAGACGCGGGGGACCCAAACTCCTACGGGGAGAAGCTGGACTGTCTGCCAGTGAGAGTGGCTTGCTTGCAGAGCTGCGCGCAGGAATAATTGTTTATGGCACTGGGGTACAGGACTCCAGGACGCGGTCTGGGACACAGAGCTGGCTTACTAGCAGCCATTGCTGTTTGCCACGCCCTAACCTAGTGATGCCCTGAGACCCCGCCCCACACAACCTACAAACCCACCCAAGCTCCAAGCAGCTCAATTAGCATAAGAAAGCCTGCCCTATCGCAGCTTAACCTAGAAAACTTGCAGCCCGGGTCAGACAGCTCCAAAACCTCCAAACCCCAAGCAAAGAGGAGAAAACTGCAGCTCTCACTGTAGCTCCTGCTGAGTGGGCTCAGACAGTAGCTGACCTGCACCCCATTGGAGATCCAGAAGCCAGTGTACCTAGTGGTCAGTGTGAGACACCAGACCACTTCAACTCCTCACATCCATAAGTGACACATTCAAGAGGCAGACTCAGTGAGCACCAAAGCCCCACTGAAACAAGTCCTACCCCATAAGCGTGTCTTCAGCGCAGCACTTCTTCCATTATAGACACAGGGAGTGCTCAAAGCTAATTGGTTGGCCTGGAGGACAATTCCTCCCAGCGTACCAACAGCAATTCAGGCTTAACTACACCAAGACTTTGCACTCAGCCCACAAAGGGGTGTACCAAGAGCATCCACATCAGGTGATTGGGGAGGCTGAGCTACTGCTCCCTATAGGTCACCTACCACACAAAGCTATTCCATCAACACAGGGAAGCAGCCAAAATGCAGAAACAAAGAAACATGTCACAAATGAAAGAAATGGAGAAACTACTGGATGACATAGAGTTCAGAATCACATTTATAAGGTTACTCAAAAATCTTCTAAAAACCGCCAAGAAACTTGATGACACTTCTGAGGAGCTTACTGAGACCTTCAAGGACCTTAATGAGAATGCCAAAAAAATGGAAAAGGATCAGTCAGAAATGAAGCATACACTGTCTGAAATAAAGAATATACAGAAACTCAACTGTAGATCAACATACCCCAAGAATCAAACCAAAGATCTGAAATATGTGGAAACAAAAAACATCCAACCAGAAAAACAAAAAGAAAAAAGAATCCAAAAATATGAAGATAATGTAAGGAGCCTCTGGGACAACTTTAAGCGAAACAACATCCGAATTTTTGGGGTGCCAGATGAAGGGAGAGAGCAAAATATTGAAAACCTATTAGAAGAAATAATGACAGAAAACTTTCCCTACCTGGTGAAAGAAATAGACTTACAAGTTCAGGGAGCGCACAGAACCCCATACAAGAGGAACCCAAAGAGGACCACACCAAGAAACATCATAATTAAAATGCCAAGGGCAAAAGACAAAGAGAAAATATTAAAAGCAGCAAGAGAAAGACAGTTAATTACCTACAAGGGAGTACCCATATGACTGTCAGCTAATTTCTTGGCAGAAACTATGCAGGCCAGAAGGGAGTGGCAAGAAATATTCAAAGTGATGAACAGCAAGAACCTACAACCAAGATTACTCTACCCAGCAAAGCTATCATTCAGAGTTGAAGGTCAGATAAAGAGCTTCACAGACAAGAAAAAGCTAAAGGAGTTCATCACCACCAAACCAGGACTACACGAAATGCTGAAGGGTATCCTTTAAAAAGAGGAAGAAGAAGAAAAAGGTAAAGATAAAAATTATAAACAACAAAATGACATCAAATACATACCTACCAACAAGTGAATCTAAAAATCAAGTGAATGAAAAATCTGAAGAACAGAATGGACTGGTGAATATAATACAATCATGGGCATAGAAAGGGAGTGGACTGACAATTCTCAGTGTGAAGGGTGTGTGAGGGGTGAGGGAAGAGACTGGACAAAAATTAAACACCTGTGGACGAGCACAATGTGGGGGGTGGGTTATGGGATGGGGTGGGAACTGGGTGGAGGGGAGCTATGGGGCCAAAAAAGAGGAACAAGTGTAATAATCTGAACAATAAAGACTTATTCTTTAAAAAAGGCAGATGTTTTTCCTATTACAAGATCATTTCCTTTTAGAATGCATGGTTATTTTTCCTTCCTCTGTCTAGTTTAGTGGTGGAAAGATTGAGGACTGGGGCTCAAGGACTCTGTATTTGAGTCTCAATTCTACCACTTAATAGCTCTGGTCTTGACCTTCAGTCTCCCTTAGCATCAGTCCATTTGAAGCATAATAGTAATCCCTCCTTTTAAAAACTGCTGTTTGAATCTGCTGTTTTAGAATTCTCAGCTGTTTTGAAATTCTCTGCTATTTTTCCCTCTGTTATTTTTACACTGTAAAATAACTTAGTTTTTTTGCTTGAACCGAAAAGATAAACTTAATTGTCTGATCTTGCAAGCTAGCCATCAAACATAAGGGACTGATATGCTGATATTGATGCCAGAAGCCTGTATAGATATGATACTCAAGGTTACAGGTGTCTGTATAGATATGATATGTACTCAAGGTTACAAGCTGTCTACAAAAATAAGTGAAACAAAGAATGAGAAGGATATAAAAAGGAAATACTCCTTCCTGTGTTTGTTCAGAATTTGACAGAGGTAATCTGCTCTGAACCTGCGTGCAATAAAAGACTCCTAATTAATTGCCTTGTTAAGGCCACTGGTATCTAGCTCGCTGATTTGCGATACAACACCTTCATCTCTACTGATGAGACTAATTATACTACACAGATCTGTATTACCAAATACACAGGGCTGTGGTGGGGATTAATAAGAAAACATTTGCCAAAGAACCTCGTATAATTCCTGACACATATTAAGCACTCAATAAGTGGTATTACTATTGTTAATAATTATTCTAGCTCATATGAGAAGTTAAAGATATGCACCTTTCACAGTGCTCTACAAATAGTACCATGTTTCCAGGGGGTTTGATTGTACAAGCCAGGATAGTCTAGGTTTTGCTGCAGTAACAAACACCCTCCACATGAGCCACAAAGGTACCTCCTGATCACCATGCAGTCTGCACCTGTAGTCCTCCCTCCTAGACCCAGGAAATTGGAGCAGCCAGTCTCGGGAACATTGCCGGCAGACGCTGTCACTTAGAATTGACACATATTATTTCCATTCAAAAGTCAGTAGTCAGTGGCTGGCATGGTTCAGTGGTTGAGCATTCACCTATGAACCAGGAGGTCATGGTTCCATTCCAGGTCAGGGCACATGCCCAGGTTGCTAGCACAATCCCCAGTAGGGGGCGTGCAGGAGGCAGCCCATCAATGATTCTCTCTCATCATTGATGTTCCTGTCTCTCTTTCTCTCTGGAATCAATAAAAATATATTTAAAAACAAATAACCAACAACAAAAGAAGACAGTGGTCAGAGCTCTGGTTACACATCCCCTCCCAACCAGAAGGAGGACAGGAATGTAATCCTACCAGGTATCTAGAAGGGGGAGGGAGGGACCACAAAAATGTGATCAACAGCCATAGTGACTATCACAATGCATTTCAGAACCACCACGCAGCCCAGAGGGATGGAGTAGACAACAGGAGGGGGGCAGGAGGCAGAGGGGGAGCAGGAGGACACAGAGGGGTCTGCATGGCATGAGACCCTAAGTCAGTGTGCAGGGCCGAGGATGGAGGAGCCCTCTGCCCCTCTCATCTGGACCTGACCCAAACTCACCCTGGCCACTGTGCCCTGGAGGCCAAGAGCCAACGCTGCGAGGAGGTGAGAGTCCCTGCTCTCGGTGTGGATGGTGACTGTGAATGTGACTTGCTGCCTGGCCTCCAGCTGATGGGCCAAAGTATTTCTCTGGCTGCACCCCTCCTGCTCTGCTGGTTTCGGAGACCTACTGGATTCTTCTCACAGTTTCAGGGGCCCCCAGGCAGTGTGAGCTGTGCTCTCACCCTGGCCCTCTCCTGGTGCAGCCATCGCTAGACGGAATCCCCCTCAATCCCCCCGCCACCTACAGCTCCCACTCGCTCTCAGGTTTCCTGTTACTGCTGATGTCAAAAGCAGCAGCTCTGTCCATTGTCCTCCAAGTCCCCGGGCTGCAGACCTGTAGCTCCAGCAGCAGTGGTGTCTGTGCCAACCACACCACCTCCCGTCCCTGCAGAGGCTGCTGGCAGCGTCCAGTGCTCCAACGCCAGCTTTCCGACCACGGCTCCTTTCTCACAGGAGTCCTGGCAGGGGAAGCCGAGTGGCCACACTGCAGCTCCATCAGTGTCCTTTCAGAGTGGCCCTCCCTCCCAGCGCAGGTCCTCTGCCCCAATGCTTCCACCCCCCTTCCTCCCCATCCTTTCAACCCTTGGTGCCCCCTCTTCAGGGAAGCCTTCCTTGACTCCTCACACTAAGCCAAGCTCCCGCTATAAGAGCTGTCTCCTTAATGTCGGACTGGCAGGAAGGGATGGAGGATCCAGAAGAATCGGTACCCCCTGTTCAAAGCATTTCCAAAGAGCAAACAAATTCTTCATGTGCCTCGTGACAACTAGTACCTCGCCCGACAGGCTGCTCACACATCCTGGTGCTCCTCAGAGGCCTGTCAGACACGTGGGCCCTAGTGAGGAAGCCTCTGTGTGTTTCCAGCTTGCCCCACTAAGGGCAGGGAGGTCACGGTCATGCTGACCTGAGTGGCCCGGAAAGGAACCTTCTCCTTTGTTCTGTTCACCTTGGTTGACTCACCTTGCTCGTATCACAGAGAGCCGGTGTTTCCTTGCCGGTGTGGGTCTGGTCCTCGCTGTGGCCCATGGCAGGCAAAGCCCATGAGTGCTCTCCAGGGGGCAGTGTCTCTCAGTCCAGCTGCGGGGTATCATTCCCAAATCAACCCTCAGTGAGCCTTGTCTCAGCTCTACCCTCCGGGACCCCAGGCTCCAACAGGTTACTTGTGGCTGGGTGGCGGCCTGGGGCTTTTGTGCAGAGTAATGGGAAGCAGGTGCTTGATAAGATTTGTGTTCCTACGGGCTGTTCTGGCTCAGTGTGGAGGAGGGGTGGGGCGGGGGCAGTGCCACAAGCGTAAACACAGGGTGACCATCTGGCAGCTCTTGCAGGAGGAAACTGTGAGGGCAGCTTGGAGAAATGCTTGGTGTCTTGGTGTCTCCAAGTCTATTTACAGATGACCCTGTCACCCCTGCAAACAAGCCCCAAGCCCTTCTGATCTTTTTTTTTTTTTTAATTTTATTGATTTTTACAGAGAGAGGAAGGGAGAGGGAGAGAGAGTTGGAAACATCAATTAGAGAGAAACATCGATCAGCTGCTTCCTGCACAGCCCCTACTGGAGAGGTGCCCATAACCAAGGTACATGTCTTTGACTGGAATCGAACCTGGGACCCTTCAGTCTGCAAGCTGACACTCTATCCACTGAGCCAAACCAGTCAGGGCAAGCCCTTCTGATCTTAATCAGCCTCATGTCCTCCAGTTGATCCTGGGCCCCAGCTGCTGGGCGAGGAAGCCACCTGTGTTCAGCCTAAGCCATCTGTGCAGAAGCTTCACCTGGGTGTCCTGGCAGAGCTTCCGGGGCACCGAGATCTCAGGGACTTGACTGGACGGGAGAGTGGGAGCCCAGTGAGCGAGCAGGAGCAATGGAAGATTTGCTCCCTGAGTTCCTGGAAGACAGGCTCATGGGGAAGGGAAGCCAGGCACCCAAAGCCCAGATGAGCCCACCAATCCACACCACAAAGGCTCAGTGCATCTTATTGAACCGAAGTCTACAGAACGCAAGGTGGGGAGAAACAGAGGGTCTAGAATATCATCGTGTCCACACCACTCCCCCCTCCCCCACTGATGGAGAGGCTGTGTCTCAGGACTGACTGGTAGATCTCCTTGACCTGCTGGGAGTATCTGTTTTCCCTTCTCTTTTTTTTCAAATCAACCACTGTTCTAAGAGCATTTGCAGTTTCACTGTCATTTCATTGGTCTCTCAGAGCATCCTGGCCCCAATGAGCACCAGCAACTTGTCAAATGTTCCACCCACTCCGCTGTCATCACCACCGCTATTACAGAAAACCGGAATAATCAAACAATGCAGGAGAGTTTGGAAACACACTTTATTCACCACGGTGGGCTTAGAGAAAATGAATTCAAATTCTAAGCAAAGCTACAAGCAGGACTTCCCTTTTTATTAAAGGAGCCAGCCCTCTGTGCAATTAGTGGTTATCTCGCTGCTGTCTTTGAAAAACAACAACACAGTTCTAAAAATTATGGGCAGATCTAGTCTCTGGCCTACAAGGTCAGACAGCTAAGTTTATGGTCCTCGTTATTCAAGCAGGCTAAAGCAGGCTAGAAAGCAACGTTATTTTTTTTAGAATAAGAGGCTGTCTAGGAAAAACAGCAGAGAATTCTAAAAAGCAGTTTTTACAAAATAGGGGTTTGCCTTCTCACCGCCATCACCACCCCCATCATCATCATCATCATCATCATCATCATCATCATCATCATCAAGAAGTCACTGCCTATAGTGGATAACATTATAGTAACTATGAATGATACCATATGTCCGCTAGACTTAGTGGGTGATCACTTTCTAATCACTAGAGTGTACACCCACAACTAATATAATATTGTATGTCAACTGTAATTGAAAACAAAAGTTTTGTTTTGTTTGTTTTTAAAGTCACTGCCTACCTAAGATGTGCTGCTGGAAGACAAAGGCGAGCTGGAACTGGAAAGCAGGGCTAGAGACCCGGACCAGGGAGAGGCGGGGTTCCTGCTGGGACGGTGAACCCTGGGGAGGGCCAATCCAGGAGCCACTCTAACTCCCATGTCCCAACAACTCACACTCTTTCGCCTTCTCCCATTGTCAACTTTTTAGTAGTTCTGGCCTTCTTAGTGCTTATTCCTCCTCTTCTCTTTCTTTATTCATGACCCCAATGTCTTTTTTAGTCAAAATACAGTTATTTTGTATTGTCCCCACACCCTCTTGTCCCCTCTTTTCCCTGATTTCAGGTCCAGGTTCTTTCCTTCTCTTTGACCCACCTGCCATCTGCATGACGCCCTCCTTCGCTATGCTCAACACCTTCACACTCAGTTCCATCCATTTTATCTCACCGGCTTTTCCCCTCTAACAATGTGAAGTCCATGCCTTTGTCTCCCACACACCCTGCTGCCTGCACTGTCTGGGGATCATGGAGTCAGGTCCTCCTGTAGCCTTTCGTGAATGCGGGTGAGTTCTTTCAACCTCCCCTCCAGCTCCTGGGCCTGCTGCCTCAACTCTCCCGCTGACTGAGCCTTTGCGCCCTCATGTAAGTGCTTTGACTCTTTCACTAGATTCACTACATTCATGAGAAGGAATACACCTTCTGCGGCTGCACCACGGATCCCGGATCCTGTGCTCATGGCCTGAGCAGTGTCTTCAGAACTCTGCTGCTGGATGATGGTTTCAGCTAAGACTGCCCCCATGGGGTTTAAGGCCTGGGCCTGAGGTGCTGAAGGAGAATTAGATTCATCTGCCTTGAGGACATCAGCTTTCTTCACAATGGCTTGCAGGGATTGGAAGCACTTCCTTGCTAAGGAAGCAATATCGGGTGTGCTGTGATGTAGAACCTCCTCGACCACCTTCTCTGTGTCACTGCCAGTTGACACTAGGCGGCTGGCTTCGGCTTTTGCTGACGCATCCTTTGACATGTCCATGATGTTGGCAATCGAATTGATCAGAGCAGCTGCTATGTTCAGTCCCACCCCAGTTCCTGCAGGCAGCAGACTAATACCATCTGTGAAAGGTGCCAGAAACAGCTCAGCGATGGTCATAAGGCTACTCGCAGTGCCGGTGGAAGAGGCCGCCACCTGGGCGATGGTGCAGTCCCTGTGCACCTGGTCAACCTCATCAGCAAGTGCGTAGAGCTTTCGTATGCGTTCCTCAAGGTCCTGTTTCACCTGAGGAAACTCCTTCATAAACCTCTCCCTAAGCTCCTGGTCTTCCACGGCCATGAATGTTTCCAGCTGCCTCAAGTCTGCATAGAGTGCATCTGCCTCATCCCTGTAATCATGAAGGACAGGGGATTAATCAAGGCAGGTGGATGAATTGATAAAGCTGAGACCCCTGATTGGATGAGCTGTTGCAGCGAGCCCTGTCCTCTATGCTGGGAACGTGTACGTCTACTCGGAATCCCTTAGATTAGACCACATTGGCAGCCCCCATTCTGACTGGAAGCAGTCACTAAGCCACACTGCCTTCCCTCTGGTGAGGGTTACTTCCATGGAGAAGAGACAAGGGTTCCTCAGGGAGGTGAGGTGCCCTCCAGCTCACAGACAGGGTTGGAGGACATGATCACCCAGGGCCCTTTGCCCCCAGCAGAGAAGGGATCAAATCAGGGAAGGAAGAAATGTGCCCCCCGCCCCTGCACAGCCCTCCACTAGGCCCTGGCCTCCTCAGTCCTGTGCCCAGGTGCCTCAGCTGCCTCACTCTAGTCCAGCCCCGCTGCCAAGCCTTCCTACCAGTCCTCCCACCTGGACCACCTTGCTCCATCCAGACCCCGGGCTCTGACCCTGCTCAAAGCCTCTCTGGGCCTCCGGACAGGATGACTGCACTTGCTTCCTCGCCCTTGACCCTGCAGTTCACCCCAAGGCCTTCACCATAGTCCTGTCAGACGGACTTGCTATTCCATTGATGAGGGAGATGACATAAGCCCACAGCCCCAGAGCCGGGCAGAGATACAGTCAAGATTCAACCCAACACGGTGCAGCTTCACTCCAGCTCTCCGCCTTCCAGGCCAGCAGGACCCTGCAGAGTTTGCACAATCCCTTTCTTAGGGAGAGCAGGCTCTCTAGCCACAATCCCCAGGGACACAAACTGTGCCAGGATTTTTCTGGCTTGTCCCACAGGAAGTCCTGCGTGGTTCTCACGTCCAACAAGAAGACGCGTGGGCCCTGTCAATTCCCAGCATCTTTTTAAAAGTTCATGTGAACTGCCCACCTACTATGTGTCAGTCATTAGGCTAAACAGTTTACAGGCATGATCTCATTCTCCTCACAATGAAATAGAACAGACAAATAAGGCAGAGAGTGGTTAAGTAACATGGCCAAGGTCTCATAACCTTCCCCTGCAGGCCTCATCTCTTCTCAACCTGGGGCCCTTCTCTGCCAACGAATGACATGAAGGAAATGTTCCTCATGGACTGTTGACATCCCCTGGAGGTTACCTGGACAGATTGGCCGCAGCCACAAATCTATTCCAGGCTTCATCACTCAGCAGGCGTTGCAGTTTCTCTTTATTCCATCGGTCCTTTAAATACTCGATGACATCAACAAAGTCTTTGCACTCTAGATGGAAAGAAAAATCAATGAGGTTAGAAGGTATTGGGTAGAATGGAAATGGGATTGAGAATCTAATAGAATAAAAGGGTAATATGCAAATTGACAGTACTCCGTCACAAATATGGCAGCGCCTATAGCATCCCAGGTCTGGGCCACAAAGGGAGGGAGGGTGTCTGGGCAGGCAGCACACCTCCAGCCCAGCAGACACAATGCAGGGCTGGGGGCATGTTCCCGATGGCTGCCGAGGGGCTCAGAGCACACCCCCACCCCAGTGGATACAACCCAGGGGGCCCTCTGTGCGTGAGCTGCAGAGGAAACACCTTTTCTGACCGCTCATTAGCTAAGCTCTCTGTATGCCGCCACTCGCGGTGTTCTTGGTAACTTGGGTAATAAGAATCCAAGAAAGTGATCTAAGGTTTTTTCACCACACTCCTAGAAGAAAAAAACTAAGGTCCGCTGCTGGTGGGGTTAAAAAAAATGTCATATCCTGCCCTAGCCGGTTTGGCTCAGTGGATAGAGCTTCGGCCTGCCGACCACAGGATCTGGGTTTGATTCTGATCAAGGGCCTACCTAGTTTGCAGGCTCCTCCCTGGCCAGGGACCAGGTCAGGGCTCATGCAGAAGGCAAAGAATTGAAGTGTCCTTCTCACATTGATGTTTCTTTCTGTCTTTCCCTCTCCCTTCCAAGCTCTCTAAAAATCAATGGAAACATATCCACAGGTGAGGATAAAAAAAGAAAAAGAAAGAAAGAAAAAAAGAAATGTCAGATCTGATGAAAGAGACATCTTGAAAATGCCTAAAGAAAGTTGTCATTATTTGGTGATGAAGGAACTGGAGTCCATGTGAATGAAAACACCTTGGCAGATGTGGTGGCTGGCAGTGGCTGCAGCAGTGGGGTGATGGTGCTGGTGCCTTCCCCTGATCAGCTGGTCACCTCCTGCAGAGGGAGGCCAGACTGTGGCTTAGGCCCGCTCCCCATGAGCCGTCAGTAGGACATCCCCTGAGGGCTCCCAGTCTGCGAGAGGGGGCAGGCTGGGGTGAGGGACCCCCCCTTCCCAGTGCACGAATTTTGTGCACTGAGCCTCTAGTAAACAAGGTGGCTAAATGTTCATCTTCCTGAGCAGCTGTCACCTGAGGGAATTTTTTTTTTTTTTTTAATCTGGGGAATATTTGTTGAGTCACCTGGCATTATGGAATGAACTGTCCAACCCCCAATTTATATATTGCTGGCCTGACACCCCATGTGACTGTACTTACTCATTTATTTTTTAATATATTTTTATTGCTTTTTAGATAGAGAGAGGAAGGGAGAAGTATGGAGATAGAAACATTGATAAGAAAGAAGCATCAATCAGTTGCCCCTGCATGCGCACTCCTGGAGGTCGAGCCCACAACTCAGGCACGTGCCCTAACTGGGAATCTAACCAGTGACCTCTTGGTTCATGGGTCAACACTCAACCACTGAGCCACAGTGGCCAGGCCCCATGTGACTGTATATTATAATTAAGGTTAAATGAGGCCATAAGTGTGAGACCTAATGCAATATGAATGGTATCCTTATGAGAGGAGGGTAAGACACCAGTTCTCTCCCTCCCCCACTTCTATCTCTCTCTCTCTCTCTCTCTGTACAAATCAATAATTTTCATAAATCTTTTAAAAAATGTGTGACTCCCAGGGATTTGGAGACTCTGGAGATGCAGATAAGGGACTGGGGACTGGTGTATGTTTTGTGTGTGCAGAGACAGGATGTAAATGTGTTTCCTGCCATATACACAAAAGACATATTACTCTTATTTCACAGACAAAGAAAGTGAAACTCAGACAGGAAAAGAAGACCCAAGCCAAGAAGCAGAAAGCTCAAAGGTGGAATCCAACGTCAACCATCAGACATTTCCTGACATTCGGTTGAAGCTTCCTTATGTTTCAAAAATTCATGTGATTTCTGCATTCTACCCTATAGTTCACCTATGGGATTTTTTTACAATTTGAAAAGAATGTTTCAGATCGCACGCCATTGATGGAGGAAACCTACCAGGCAAAGAGGATTCTTCCTGCTACTCACAGATGCTCCAAGGTGGGGAGTAGAAGGGGTGTCTTTGGGTGGGTGGGGGTTGGAGCCACAGCTCAAATCCTGTGATCAGTCAGTATCACCTCTCCCCACTCCAGGCTGGTCTCAGGGGCCACAGCTCCCCTGGGCACCTTTGACCCCACCCTCGCCCAAGTCTTAAACAAGAGGTCATCTCGTTTATCCTCAGGAATCACCAGCTCCAGCCCTTCCTCAGGGACCCCGGAGCCTGCTCAGGAGCTGCAGGCTTCTGAGCTGCCCTCTCCTCCCTTATGCTGCAACAGGAACAAGTTTTATCCTCTCCTGGGGGTGATGTGGTCGCCTAGAAAATGCAGTGTTCATTTGGGTGGGTGGAGGGTTGTTTTTTTTCCCTTTTCTTGCTTCACCCACTGAGGAAGAAAGTAAACCAGGACTTAGATGGAGGGAACCCAGAGCACTACATCTGTGTATTTGTTGGCTTGGGTGTGGGTGGGTGTGGGAAATAACAAAGCAGGCCTCTGCAGGAGTATCTGAGATCATCAGAAGAAGTTCCTGCCCGACAGTCACACCTGGTACACAGGTGCTTATAATTGGGAGCACAGGTCAGGGCCCCAGCACAGCTGTGGGAGGTGTCAGTGCTTTGGAGAAGAAGGTTTCCACCAGGAACCAGCAGGTTCCAGGTACAGGGGACAAGAAATTCCCACCTCCCATGGGCTGTCCTGGCCTCATTGCATGAGTTGCAGAAGATGGGAGGCAGTGAGCAGCTTGAGGAGAGAGCTAGGAAGGAGGTCCCCACATACACTTCTGGTTGAGGGGACTCCCCTTGGACCCTCTTGGGGATTTGAGGACACTCATCAATCCCCTTTGAGTTTCTTGATTCCTGGGTAGCTTAACCCAGTTTGGAGATGCCTCCCTCAATTCTAGATCATGAGCAGGAACCAGCTAGATAGGAGAAAGTTGACTACCTGGGCAGTTCCCATCAGCTTCTGAGGTCATGGTGTCAGCAGTGGGATCTCAGAGTTACCCCTTCAGCTCACCAGTCTGTGTCCAGCTGGAAGGAGGTGTTGCTTCACCCTTGGGAAGAGAAAACAAATTGTGGGGTCAAAGGTGAGCCAGCTGAGCATCAGAGAGCAGCGAGGGGCTCCATCTCTGATGTTACTTTCAGGGAAGGCTGCAAGTTCCAAGATAGACTCAATCCACTGTGCTTCCCTGTCTGCCAGGCTCTGCCAGCTGCTAGTTAAGAGAAGGTACTCACCTCACTCCAGCCGACTCCAAGCCAAGTGACAGTTCTGTTGTCCTGTGGGGGCACAAGGAGAAGACCATCAGACAAGAAACATAGCTGAGGAGTAATAAAACCAAAGAAGCAATAAATCCAGACATGAAAGATGGAAGGAAAGATGGGGAGGAAAGATGGGGAGGAAAGATGGGGAGGAAAGATGGGGAGGAAAGATGGGGAGGAAAGATGGGGAGGAAAGATGGGGAGGAATGTTTTGGAAATGATTTGAGTTTGGGGACATTTGTGTTTACTAATCACTACAGCTAATATTGATGGTGTGTCTACCATATGCTCCTTACGTGTTCCCTCACCAAATACTCTCACACATTGCACGTGGTGGGTGCCATTGTGGCTCCCATTGGAACGTGGAGGAAACCATCACAAAGTCTAGGTTTTCACCTAAACTCGGGTTAGCCCGAGTTCCACAGTAGTGCTAGAGCTAGGACTCCAACCCAAGTCTTCCTGATCCCAATCCCGTGTTTGTGAGGACTACGCTCTACTCCCTTTTATATACAAAATCATTTATTAATGTGTCTGTGTTACTTGCAAATAAGTCTTCTCATTCCCAAACGCTGTCTTGCACCCTCTGCCAAGTCTCTGTGGTGATAAATTCCTGGGGCTGTGGCTTCCCAAGCCTGCACCCTTCTTGCTTCTGCAAGACCCTCATGCCCTAAGGCCCTGGGGTCCTGCAGTCCTGGCCCCAGCCCTGCAGCCCTGCGTGGGCTGCCCAGCCCTCCTGGCGCTGCCCGGTCCTCTCTGCTGCCCATGCCCACCGGTGGACTTTAGCTTGTTTCCAGTTCTGTATGAAAATACTGCAGAAACAATCCTTGGGCATAAAAGCTCATCTGCCTTTGAGATTGCTTCCCTTAAGATATTTAATAAATAGAATTACTGGGACAGAGGGTATCGCCATATAAAAATTCCTTTATGCCTAGAGCCACACTCTAATGCAAACAAATTGCACCAATTTACATTTATGCTCATAGGACAGTGGTCGGCAAACCGCGGCTTGTGAGCCACATGCGGCTCTTTGGCTCCTTGAGTGTGGCTCTTCCACAAAATACCACGTACGGTGCCATTGAAACTTCGTGGCCCATGCGCAGAAGTCGGTTTGCGGCCTGGGCGAGTCTATTTTGAAGAAGTGGCGTTGAAGAAGTGGGGGTGTTGGTCGGTCGGTCGGGCGACTGCATGTGGCTCGCGAGCCGCGATTTGCCGACCACTGTCATAGGCTATGAGATGCCCATCTTTTCCATCTTTTAGTTCAAAGTACTTTTTAAACACACACACATCTTTCTTTTTTAATTCTTTTATTACGCTAAAAAAGGCACAACGTAAAATGTACCACCTTAGCCATTTTTAAGGGTACAGTTCAATGGTGTTAAATTGTATTTGCACTGTTGTGCAACCAATCTCTTCAATTATAAAACAGAAAATTTCTACCCACTGAACGATAACTCCCATCCCCCACCTCCCAGCCCCTGGAAACTGCCATTCTACTTCCCATCTCCACGGATCTGAGTGCTTCATGTAAGTGGAGTCACAGAACGTTTCTCTTCCTGAGACTGCTTTATTTCACTGAGCATAGTGTCCTCAAGGGTCATGCATGCTGGAACATGGGCCAGAATGCCCTTCCTTTTTAAGGATGTAATTTTTTTTAAAGGATTTTTTGGCAAGTATATTTGAGCCAAACTGCGCAAGATCTGAAATGTTCTAGAGAATAACAGTTTCTCAGCTTCTTCTATGCATTTGAAATGAAGGAGGGGTGGATGTAAGGAAGGTTACATGAAGTTGGAAGAAAGCAGGTGGGGATTGGATTACAGGACAGTCAACAAGAGTGTGGTTCTCTTCTTTAAAAAATGTTTTTATTGACTTTACAGAGAGGAAGGGAATGGAAGAGAGAGACAGAAACATTGATGAGAGAGAAGCATCCAGTGGCTGCCCCCTACATGCCCTCTGCTGGGTTTTGAGCCCACAATCCGAGCATGTGCCCTGACTAGGAATTGAACTGGTGACCTTTTCATTCGTGGGCCAACACTCAACCACGGAGCCACACCGGAAGGCAAGATTGTGCTCTCTTGAGAGTGGTTATTTCAAAGGTGTGTTCACCTAGCTAGACGCACAGAAAAAATGGACAGGGCTTGCTTTAGAAAAACAAACCTTTTACTAAAAAGTATAAGCCTGGGAAGTTACCTCCCGCCATTATCTGCCCAGTTAGGAATTTATGATCACATCACCCTGTGAGGTTACTTTGCATACTTTCCATTTCTCATCCACGCTCCCCATTTTGATCACAAGTCAGTTGGAAGGCTGCGTGGATGACCAGCCTTTTGGTTGAATAGCATGGTGTCACAGCGCTAGGAGGGCTCTTTCCTAGGAAGTGTCAGTGCCCACCTTGTCTTGGTGACCAGTGGGATGGGTCCATACTGCAATCGGGGGCTCTGTGTTGAGGCCAAATTTTCCCAAAATGGGACGGGCAGGGAAAGGGAAGGCAGTCAGGTCTGTGGCCTTCCCTGTGAAGACGCACTCTGCCCTGGATGGGTAGCTCAGTTGGTTAAAGCATCGATCCAGTATGCCAAGTGTGTGGGTTGGATCATACAATGCATATATGTATGGCGCATGCCAGAATCAATCAATGAATGCATAAATAAGTGGAACAATTGATGTTGCTCTCTCTTGATCTCAAATCAAAAATAATAAAAACACTCTGGGTCATCTCTGTTCTATGAACCATTATGATGGAAGCAGGCCTCTCCATGGAGAGGATTCTCTCAGTTCTGTCTGGACTATCTTGCCCAGGAGCCCAGGGAAGAAAGGAAATGTTGGTTGTCTGTAGCGTTATTTTCAGAAGCAAAACAGTATTTATCAGCTACCCCTCCTGAGGCCTGCCTGACACAGAGAGCCACGGGACTTGTCGGCATGTTAATTGCTGATACTCAGGTGGCTGACCTGCCTGGTATCCCTCTGACGGGAATGATCTAAGATTTTACAAATAATGACTCACATTCTTCCAATAACCTTTGAACTGTTTACCATTTGTATCTATAGACACAGGCCCAGGTTTATTGTCTGCTTACCCTGGACACCCCCTGGACTCCTGGTACTGATGGCGAAACCTGGGGTGTTCCATGGCGGGGACAATGAACAGCCAGCCACTCAACCACACAGCAAACCCCAGTTTCACTCGCAACTGAGTCACTCCATTTGGTTTTCTTGTTGATCTTGATGAAAAAACTATGACTCAGATGTCACACAAATTCCCCCCACTGATTTTATGTACTTCCGACAGTTCTATCAGCTTTCTGACAGTTCCATTTATTTCCTCCTGTCTCCTTCCTGCAGCCATCACATTTTTACACGAGGAGAAAAAGGAAGAGAGGAATGAAAATCTGATTCTGACGCCTGGCCTGGAATAGGACATCCCAAAGACAGCCCTTCCCTGGGGGTGGGGGTGCCCAGATCTGGGGATCAGGCCCAGCTCTGTCCAGCCCCTCCCACTCCTGCTCACTACCTGCTGCCAGGCACTTTGCTTCCTGCACCAGAGGCTCCTTGAAGGCTGTAGGTACCCATGAAATATGCCCTGCATTAGGAAGCAGACACAGATGCAGACGAAGAGGAGGAGGAGGAAGAAACAAAAAGCTTCTACAGGCCTGGCCGGTGTGGCTCAGTGGGTGTGGTGTCAGCCTGTGCCCTGAAGAGTGGAGGGTTTGATTCTCAGTCAAGGGCACGGACCTGGGATGCAGGGTACATCCCCGAACCAGGTCAGGGCACAGGGCAGCTGTGGGAGGTAACAAATTCATGCATCTGTCACACACCAATGTTTATCTCCCTCTCCCTCTTCCTTCCTCCCACCCTCCTTCCCTCCCCTCCACTCTCTCTAAATATCAATGGAAAAAAATATTCTCAGCAGAGGAGTAATAAAACAAAGAAACACAAAAGCTTTCTCCAAAATCAATCAATCCCAAAGGAATCTAAATGTAAAACCGAAAGTAGAACTATAAACGTGGGGGAACAAATGTGAAAACTCATGTTGAGTTGCAGAAACATAGCTAATCCAGACACCAATGCCAGAAGCCATAAAGGGAGACTTGGATTGGCTTGACTTCTTAACAATTAAAGACTGCAAAGGCTGCCTTCAGCCAAGGCAGAGCACTGTGAGAGGCCGGGCCACTGTGTGCAGCAGGTACGGAGACCACAGGTGACTCGCTGTCCACAGTACACAGGAGCCCACACATCAACATGGAGAGACTGAACCCAAATTCTTAAACATGGGGAGACACAGGAACAGGTCATCCTCAGGGCAGGGGCTGGCCCAGCGTCAGGCAGCTCCTGCGGGCAGAGTAGAGGCCACACCTCCTGGTGCTGGTGGCTAAGGAGGGAGATGTGGTTTCAGTAACACCTCAGCTCCCGGGTGTGTCTGCTCTAGACACAGGGGTCTGGGCTCAGACTCCTCCAGCTCACACACACAGGACCACCGCCTACGTCTCCCATCCCCCACGGTTATGAACCAGGCCGGCCAAGAGCAGGGAGGCACAGCCCACCCGTCCTCCAGGTCAGTGTCTCAGTGTGGCACCGGGGGCAAGTCATTCCCCTCTCAGGGCCTCAGTTTCCCACAAGGCCCGGCACTGAGCTGAAAGGGAGGGTGAAACAATGTCACGATTTGAACTCTCAAAGGCAATCCTTTACCCATCAGCCTCAGCAGCAGCCCCTGAAGGCAGCCTCAGGGCAGCCAGGCCGCAAGGAACAAAGGCTCTTACTCACCTACCGTTCCCCAACTTTTCTGCTTCCCCCCACACCGCCATTTCCGCCTCCTCTACCTCCTCCACATCCCCCCACATCCATCTCCTCTACTCTCTCCATATCGCCCCACACCCACCTCCTCTACCTCCTCCACATCCCCTGACATCCCCCTCACAACCCTCTTGTTTTGGGGTCACTGGCTCCTGTCTCAGGAAGTCCAGGTCTGAGCTGAACTAGAGGGAGGATGTGAACCCACCTGAGCAGTGTCCCCCTTCCTCTCCACGGTTTAGGGGTACTGGGGTAGGGAGGAACCTCAGACAAAACTGGGTTCCAATCCGGGCTCTGTCACTGCTTACATGTGCCTTTGGGTCCATTACCACCCCCCACCCGCTTTCGTTTCCCTCACCTACACAATAGTGACAATATCCTTGTCTCTGAAAGTGTGAGGATGAGAAGATGGGGGAGGCGCTCCTACCCTCCCAACTTACCAAGAATCTCCCTCTGGCTGAGTGGGACAAGATCCACTTGCTGTGAGCTGTGCAGAACCACTCTGTGGCTGTGTCTGCGTAAAATCAGCCACAATGGGGGCCAAGGCACCGGGAAATCAAAAATGAAAGTAAATTCCAAGTTCTGGGAAGCTCAGGGTCAAGCACATTACCCAATCTACACCGCCACAGGATATCCCCGCCCTGCCAGCTGACTCCTAAGAACAGGGGTTCTCAACCTGTGGGTCGCGACCCCTTTGGGGGTTGAACGACCCTTTCACAGGGGTCGCCCTAGACCATAGGAAAACACAGATATTTACATTACAATTCATAACAGTAGCAAAATTACATGAAGTAGCAACAAAAATAATTTTATGGTTTAATACAGTTCCACAACCTGAGGAACTGTATTAAAGGGTCGCGGCATTAGGAAGGTTGAGAACCACTGCCTTAGAGAAACCCCAGGTCTCACCTCCCAGGTCCTTCACCGCTCAGCCTATCCTGCCTCCCTCAGGTTTCTAGAAGGAAGACCTGCCACAGACACACAGAGGGATCCTGGGCAAATTTCTCCCTCCACCCCCATGGGCTTGTCCCCAGAACCCTTCTTGCTCATCCTCCCCCACATGCCCATAATGCCCCCTTAGTTACCCTTCTGTCCCCAGTGATGAGCACATCCCTGAGCACAGCAGATGCTCACTGCCTCCTTGCATTGCCTGGGTGCCTGCTCCTGTTGCAGGCCCCGCCCAGGCAGGTCCCAGACATTTGCTTCTGTAGGTCCTTCTGCCAGGAGCACCTGTTTCTCCCACCTGGCACAACATGCTCATCCTTCAAAGCCCAACTCTGGGATCACCTCCTCTGAGAAGCCCTCTAGCATCTTCCCCTCCCAGAGTCCACTGTCCCCTCAGGCTCTGCTCCCCTGGCACCTGGGGGAGGCCCAAGGCCACTGAGTCCGCGTCTCCCCTGACCCTTTAGAGCAGGCCTTTCTGAACCTGTCCCTGGTGGAGGAGGAGGAAGAAACAAAAAGCTTCTACAGGCCTGGCCGGTGTGGCTCAGTGGGTGTGGCGTCAGCCTGTGCCCTGAAGAGTGGAGGGTTTGATTCTCAGTCAAGGGCACGGACCTGGGATGCAGGGTACATCCCCGAACCAGGTCAGGGCACAGGGCAGCTGTGGGAGGTAACAAATTGATGCATCTCTCACACACCAATGTTTATCTCCCTCTCCCTCTTCCTTCCTCCCACCCTCCTTCCCTCCCCTCCACTCTCTCTAAATATCAATGGAAAAAAATATTCTCAGCAGAGGAGTAATAAAACAAAGAAACACAAAAGCTTTCTCCAAAATCAATCAATCCCAAAGGAATCTAAATGTAAAACCGAAAGGAGAACTATAAACGTGGGGGAACAAATGTGAAAACTCATGTTGAGTTGCAGAAACATAGCTAATCCAGACACCAATGCCAGAAGCCATAAAGGGAGACTTTGATTGGCTTGACTTCTTAACATTTAAAGACTGCAAAGGCTGCCTTCAGCCAAGGCAGAGCACTGTGAGAGGCCGGGCCACTGTGTGCAGCAGGTACGGAGACCACAGGTGACTCGCTGTCCACAGTACACAGGAGCCTACACATCAACATGGAGAGACGGAACCCAAATTCTTAAACATGGGGAGACACAGGAACAGGTCATCCTCAGGGAAGGGGCTGGCCCAGCGTCAGGCAGCTCCTGCGGGCAGAGTAGAGGCCACACCTCCTGGTGCTGGTGGCTAAGGAGGGAGATGTGGTTTCAGTAACACCTCAGCTCCCGGGTGTGTCTGCTCTAGACACAGGGGTCTGGGCTCAGACTCCTCCAGCTCACACACACAGGACCACCGCCTACGTCTCCCATCCCCCACGGTTATGAACCAGGCCGGCCAAGAGCAGGGAGGCACAGCCCACCCGTCCTCCAGGTCAGTGTCTCAGTGTGGCACCCGGGGCAAGTCATTCCCCTCTCAGGGCCTCAGTTTCCCACAAGGCCCGGCACTGAGCTGAAAGGGAGGGTGAAACAATGTCACGATTTGAACTCTCAGAGGCAATCCTTTACCCATCAGCCTCAGCAGCAGCCCCTGAAGGCATCCTCAGGGCAGCCAGGCCGCAAGGAACAAAGGCTCTTACTCACCTACCGTTCCCCAACTTTTCTGCTTCTCCCCACAGCGCCATTTCCACCTCTTCGACTTTCTCCACATCCCCTCACACCCACCTCCTCTGCCTCCTCCACATCCCCCCACATCCACCTCCTCTGCCTCCTCCACATCCCCTCACACCCACATCCTCTGCCTCCTCCACATCCCCTCACATCCATCTCCTCTACCTCCTCCACATTCCCCCACATCCACCTCCTCTACCTCCTCCACATCCCCTCACATCCACCTCCTCTATCTCCTCCACATCCCCCCACATCCACCTCCTCTATCTCCTCCACATCCCCCCACATCCACCTCCTCTATCTCCTCCACATCCCCTCACACCCACCTCCTCTACCTCCTCCACATCCCCTCACACCCACCTCCTCTGCCTCCTCCACATCCCCCCACACCCACCTCCTCTATCTCCTCCACATCCCCTCACACCCACCTCCTCTGCCTCCTCCACATCCCCCCACACCCACCTCCTCTACCTCCTCCACATCCCCTCACACCCACCTCCTCTGCCTCCTCCACATCCCCCCACATCCACCTCCTCTATCTCCTCCACATCCCCCCACATCCACCTCCTCTATCTCCTCCACATCCCCTCACACCCACCTCCTCTACCTCCTCCACATCCCCTCACACCCACCTCCTCTGCCTCCTCCACATCCCCCCACATCCACCTCCTCTGCCTCCTCCACATCCCCTCACACCCACATCCTCTGCCTCCTCCACATCCCCTCACATCCATCTCCTCTACCTCCTCCACATTCCCCCACATCCACCTCCTCTACCTCCTCCACATCCCCTCACATCCACCTCCTCTATCTCCTCCACATCCCCTCACACCCACCTCCTCTATCTCCTCCACATCCCCCCACATCCACCTCCTCTATCTCCTCCACATCCCCCCACATCCACCTCCTCTATCTCCTCCACATCCCCCACACCCACCTCCTCTACCTCCTCCACTTCCCCTGACATCCATCTCCTCTACTCTCTCCATATCGCCCCACACCCACCTCCTCTACCTCCTCCACATCCCCCACACCCACCTCCTCTATCTCTTCCACATCCCCTCACATCCACCTCCTCTATCTCCTCCACATCCCCCACACCCACCTCCTCTGCCTCCTCCACATCCCCCCACACCCACCTCCTCTATCTCCTCCACTTCCCCAGACATCCATCTCCTCTACTCTCTCCATATCGCCCCACATCCACCTCCTCTACCTCCTCCACATCCCCTGACATCCCCCTCACAACCCTCTTGTTTTGGGGTCACTGGCTCCTGTCTCAGGAAGTCCAGGTCTGAGCTGAACTAGAGGGAGGATGTGAACCCACCTGAGCAGTGTCCCCCTTCCTCTCCACGGTTTAGGGGTACTGGGGTAGGGAGGAACCTCAGACAAAACTGGGTTCCAATCCGGGCTCTGTCACTGCTTACATGTGCCTTTGGGTCCATTACCACCCCCCACCCGCTTTCATTTCCCTCACCTACACAATAGTGACAATATCCTTGTCTTAGAAAGTGTGAGGATGAGAAGATGGTGGAGGCGCTCCTACCCTCCCAGCTTACCAAGAATCTCCCTCTGGCTGAGTGGGACAAGATCCACTTGCTGTGAGCTGTGCAGAACCACTCTGTGGCTGTGTCTGCCCAAAATCAGCCACAATGGGGGCCAAGGCACCGGGAAATCAAAAATGAAAGTAAATTCCAAGTTCTGGGAAGCTCAGGGTCAAGCACATTACCCAATCTACACCGCCACAGGATATCCCCGCCCTGCCAGTGACTCCTAAGAGCAGGGGTTCTCAACCTGTGGGTCGCGACCCCTTTGGGGGTTGAACGACCCTTTCACAGGGGTCGCCCTAGACCATAGGAAAACACAGATATTTACATTACGATTCATAACAGTAGCAAAATGACAGTAATGAAGTAGTAACGAAAATAATTTTATGATTTAATACAGTTCCACAACCTGAGGAACTGTATTAAAGGGTCGCGGCACTAGGAAGGTTGAGAACCACTGCCTTAGAGAAACCCCAGGTCTCACCTCCCAGGTCCCTCACCGCTCAGCCCATCCTGCCTCCCTCAGGTTTCTAGAAGGAAGACCTGCCACAGACACACAGAGGGATCCTGGGCAAATTTCTCCCTCCACCCCCATGGGCTTGTCCCCAGAACCCTTCTTGCTCATCCTCCCCCACATGCCCATAATGCCCCCTTAGTTACCCTTCTGTCCCCAGTGATGAGCACATCCCTGAGCACAGCAGATGCTCACTGCCTCCTTGCATTGCCTGGGTGCCTGCTCCTGTTGCAGGCCCCGCCCAGGCAGGTCCCAGACATTTGCTTCTGTAGGTCCTTCTGCCAGGAGCACCTGTTTCTCCCACCTGGCACAACATGCTCATCCTTCAAAGCCCAATTCTGGGATCACCTCCTCTGAGAAGCCCTCCGGCATCTCCCCCTCCCAGAGTCCACTGTCCCCTCAGGCTCTGCTCCCCTGGAACCTGGGGGAGGCCCAAGGCCACTGAGTCCGCGTCTCCCCTGACCCTTTAGAGCAGGCCTTTCTGAACCTGTCCCTGGTGGCAGGGTCAGTGCCTCGGAATCACGGCGACCTTTCCGAGGAGGCCATCCCAGGTGGTCATTGCCGTCTGTGGGAGCACAGGTTTGTGGGCGTTGGCAGAGAGAAGCTGCCTGTTCCCTCTCTGGGCCCCTTTCCTCTTGACAGCAGATCTCTCTGCAGGAAGCCCAGTGTCACAGTCACACAGAAAAGTCTGAAAACAGAAGGGACGCAGGGCTGAGTGCGTGCCAGGTACCGTGCGGGCACCTTCCAGGCCTTTCCTACTTGATTGTCACCCCGGCTGTAAGCATCACCACCTGGATTTTACAGATCAAGAAACAGGAGGGAAATGGCTCCGCCTGCAAGTGGCGCAGCTGATGGGCTTTTCCTCTATGCTCCCCGTCCTCGCCCCCCCCCGCCCCCACACACACACTTCTCCTAGACGGGGAACCCAGTGGCCTATGTGGTCCTTCCATGAGGCCTGCTCATCCCAGACAAATGTCCATGGGGCGCCACGGCCACCTCCCCCACTTTTCAGGGAGGGCGGCAGAGTGATGATGGTACTGCATGAGGACCACACACCAGGGCTTGACATGCTCACCCAGCAAAGGCCGGGTTTCAGAGAAGAGGAAGCCAGGGTGAGGGGAGAGGCGGGCCTTGACCAGGCGACTCAGGGGAGGGGCCCAGACTCAGAGCAAGTGTCACAGTTGGCCTCTGCCGCTGTTTGTAGTTATTTTTGTCTTGCTTTTCCCGTAACCTGCCTTCCTCCTGGTTCCCTGCCGCCCCCCTCCACAGCCCCTTTCACTAGCCTGACTGCCGCTGGACACCCCCACACCCTGTGAGGAGCAGAGTCATGCCAGACCCACAGGGGCGGAGTCCCGTTGTCCAAAGGGTCCTCTGATAAGAACGCAGAAAGGACCCAGACGGACGTCTGTGGCCTCAGTGAACACGGTCTCCTGGCAGAGCAACTGGGGTGGGGGCTACAAAGGCACATGAGGTGAGATGGGTGCCTCTTGGCATGAGCTGAGATCACTTAGGGATCCTAACAACCCAGTGACTATTCAGTAGGGCTCAGCTGGACCCCCAACATCACAAGAAAGGTCACCTGGGATGACTGCAGCTCCAGAATCAGGATCTTGGCCAAATTCTTGGTCAATAAGCCATCTCAGCCCACTGTGAGGAAAATCCCCACTCAGGAGAAAGTAACCCCAGAATCACAGGACAGGGGTCTGGCATGTGCCACCAGCATCACCTGGTGGAGGCTGGAGGAGTCACCAGCTGGAGGCACTCAGCCAGCACCCTCACCCCAGCCCGGCCCAGTCTCTCCAACACTTGGGGAGGGGAGCTTGGCTCAGACACGCTGGACACGAAGACTTTTGTGTCCAGAGAAGGGCCCCTGTCTCCCTGTCCTCCTTCTGTTTATAGGGCAGTGGTGTGGGCAGGCGCAGGTAACCCAGGAAGCTGGTGCCGTCATCAGAGTGGCTCGCCGACGGGCACCTTGGGTTGCAGAGCACAGGGCACTGCTCTCCATGCCAACAGCACCTGCCGACCTCACGGGAAGTGGCCACTGGTCTCAGCCCCTCCATGCCAAGCGGCCAGCATCACCTACGGGACAACCTTCTTGTCTTTCTTCAGGTGGCAAAATTGGGCCTCAGGTGAGTAACAAGGTCAGCGTAGGAAGGGTCAGGACTAAGAATAAAGATGACAAAACTCAAACCCATAATCTTAGTATTTTTATGTTAAGTCAAAATAAATCCTCTGTTTAATTTTAACATACGTACAATGTGTAAGAGAACTGGGCACATTCTCAGAGTAAACAAATTTTGGATGTCAATTTAAAACAGGAAATGGAGTAATGTGTCTCGATTAAGGATTGTAAATGGAAAGGCACTCTGTCCAGAACAAAGGATGAGAGGAGGCAGCATCAAGTTCAGGAGATGAGAATGCAGGAACCGTGGGGAGTGGCAGGCAGGAGTACAAATAGCATTTAGCTTGGCCGGTGTGGCTCAGTGGTTGAGCATCAACCTATGAAGCAGGAGGTCATGGTTGATTCCCGGTCAGGGCACATGCCCAGTTGCAGGCTTCATCCCCAGTAGGGGACGCGCAGGAGGATGCCGATCCATGATTCCCTCTGGTCATTTAGGTATCTATTCCTCTCTCCCTCTCCCTTCCTCTCGGAAATCAATAAAACATATATATATTTAGAAAAAGAAAAAAAAAAAGCCAATAGCAACAAAAAATAACCACCCCCAATTAATTCCTGGAGTTCCCCCAGCTTGTTTGTAGCTCTGCCCAAACTGGCCCAGTGGAGCAGCGGCCCTGAGAATCCCCTTGAGCATGGGACACCTCCTGCAGCGGAATCATCTCGGCCTCCATGCTCTTCAGCTTCTTCTCGTTCTCCTTGGCCTGCGCCAGGATCTCCTTGCTCTGCTCGTCCCGGCCCTGAGGGCCCGCTCGAACTGGGCCTTCATGGCCTGCAGGTTCACCTCCAGCCGCAGCTTGGCATCCTCAGTGGCCTGAAGCTCATCCTCCCGCTCCTACAGCTGGGTCTTCATCTCCTCCACCTGCTGCTCCAGGGCCCGCTTAGACTTCTCCAGCTCATGCATCTGCCACCGAGGGAACCAGAGTCAGGAACAGAGGGACAAGAGGTCCCCGAGGGCCCTGCCTCAGTGTCCACTTCCTCCGCTAATCCTCTGTGCTGCCCCACACGGCGCCTCCTGGTACTCACACTCTTGCCCACGTCGTCCTTGGAGCTCATGAGGTCCTCCATCTCCGTACGGAACTCCTTGTTGCTCCGCTCCAGCTCTGCCTCCTGTAGCCTTGTGTGAATACGGGTGAGTACTCCCAGCCTCCTCTCCAGCAACTGGGCCTGCTGCCTCAACTCTTCAGCTGACTGTGCCTTTGACCCCTTATGCAAGCGCTTTGTCTCCGACACAAGGCTGCACACAGCCTTCAGAAGGGATATACCTGCAGCGGCTAAATCATCGAGCCTGGCTTCCTTGGCCTTCGCCAGAAGAGTGCTTCCAAAAACTTTCTGCAGCAGCTTGCTGCTTAGGCCTGAGATCGCCCCATTGCACACAATGCTCTTGACCTTGGCTGCTAAGCTGGGAGTGGATTTGGCCACCTTGAAGGCACTACCATTCTTCCTAATGTCTTGCACAGATTGGGAGCACTTCTTTGCTAAGGAGTCAATTTTGGGTGTGCTGTGATTGACAACCGCCACGATTACCTTCTCTGTGTTGCTGCCAGTTGACAATAGGTGACAGGCTTTTGCTTTTGCTGATGCGTTCTTTAAGTACTCCACGATGCTGGTGGTCACACGGGTCACAGTAGCTGCTGTCTCCAGTCCATTCCCAGTTGTTGAGAGCACCAGACTAGCCCCTGCTGACACAGGTGCCAGAGACAGGCCAGCGATGGTCAGAAGGCCAGACGCAACGTGGGCGGAAGAGGCCACCACTTTAGAGATTTTGCAGTCCCTGTGCACCTTGTCAACCTCATCAGCAAGTGCATAGAGCTTTCGAATGCGTTCCTCAAGGTCCTGTTTCACCTGAGGAAACTCCTTCATAAAGCTCTCCCCATGCAGCTCGTCTGCTGAGGGCATGTCTTTGTCCTCCACGGCCATGCGTGCTTCCAGCTGCCTCAAGTCTGCATAGAGTGCATCTGCCTCATCCCTGCAATCACGAAGGACAGGGGATTAACCAAGGCGGTTTGCTTTTCTGTAAAAAGGGCTCGATAAGAACCATGTTGCATAATCAAATAGAAAAGTCAAATAGAAAAGTATTTTACAAATGTGAGGAATTTTTCTTTCAATGTTAACATGTATTTTGTACCTTATAGATGCTCCATCGTACTTATTCAGACAGGGAATAAATATGGAAAATCCTCTTAGGGTGCTCTTAAGTGGTAAGTATTGCTTTTTAAAAATATATATTTTTATTGATTTCAGAGAGGAAGGGAGTGGGAGAGGGAGATAGAAATGTCCATGATAAGAGAGAACCATTGATCGGCTGCCTCCTGCATGCCCCCTATTGGGGATCGAATCCACACCTGGGCACCTGTCCCGACCATGAATCAAACCCTGGCCTCCTGGTTCACAGGTTGATGCTCAAACACCGAGCCATATGGCCAGGCATTAAGTGGTAAGTATTTGATAAAGACGGCTTCTCACTCAATGGTAGGTGGACCCATCACCACCAAAGTGTTTGTAGAGTGGGAACTCCAGGGATGAACAAGGGAAAGGGGTGTGGAGCAGATAAACCCTCACCTAGAGACTCTTAGAGTGTGGGGAGACTTAACCTGACCACAGAGAGGTCTTCTCTTTCCCTTGGCTTCTGGGAGTGATCTCTTGGGTCCCAGAATGCCTTGACTGATAGCCATGTCATTGCTTGCCTGACCTTAGGCCACCGGACAGGCTGACAAGGTGACATATGAAGGAGGCTTTGGGTCATATGGTACCCGTTCTGCCGATGAAGGAAGTAGAGATGAAAGACATTAGTTAACCCTGCAGGTGGGGCTGGAGGCTGCAGGTCAGACCTCCAAGCAGCATGTGATTGTGCTCCAATTACCTTCTGCACACGGAAACTCTGCCAACTTACACCACGCTCTTCTGAGCCCTCTTCTCAGCTAGGCCTTGTCCTTGGCCTTCTATGTTCCATCCATGGCAGCCTATATCTTCCAGTCTCAGCAATAATAGTGCTATGTCAGTTTAGGGAGACCCCCACACACACTTTGCAAAAAAGTACGTATATATTCTTTAATGCTCACCAGAGGACATGCTTAGAGAGAGAGAGAGAGACATTAATCGGTTATCTTCCGTATGTACGCCAACCAAGGATAGGACATGCAACCCAGGTGTGTGCCCTGACCGGGAATCAAAATGTCCACCTTTCTGTTCACAGGAAAACACTCAACCAAGTGAGCCACTTTGGATGGGCAAACTCCCCACCTATCCAAGGTCTGATCACCTTTATATATCGCATCAAATTTCTCATCCCCCAACTTTGATGCAAAAGTCCTTGCTTGACTTGTTAGATCAGTTTAGCAAGAATCCCCCTGCCCTTGACACCGCTTCTCAGTCATTTTCCATCCACCAACCCCCTCACTCTTCTCCTTGGCTATAAATCCCCAGCTGCCTTTGCTGTTTTCAGAGTTGAGCCCAACCTCTTCCCTATTATGAGGTTCTTCACATGTACTGCATGGTCATCCTGGGAAAGGTCTTCTTTGCATTTTCAGTGTCAGAATAACTCCTTTCTTCCACAGGGTGAGCTCCCCTGGTTGGTGAGGCTGCATGAGCTTGTTGATTACAGGACAGTGGTATGTCCTGAGGACAATCAGACTTTTCGTTTCAGCGATTCTGGGAACTTAAAATTAAACAACCAAAACCTCAGCTAGGAGGGAACTTACTAGTAATGATGATTGTGCCTGGCACCGGCTCTCTGACAAGCCTGACACTCTTAGACCTTCCCAGCTAAAGGTCACAGGGTCCAGCCACTTTCCCTATGGCCAGGGAAGCTGGGGACCTGCTACCAACATTGGTTCCCCTCAGACGCTCCAGCCAAACATCCAGCACCCCCATGTCTCAGGTGTCACCAGCCTAACTCACACCTTAGATGCTGACAGCATCACATGCAAACACACCAAGGCCATGTCTGAGTTTATGGAGCCTCCTAAGGCACAAGGGACTGTAAGTACCATGTATGTGAATCACTAAGGCTGAGTCCTGGGGTTGGACAAGCTAGTGCAGGACGCCCTGTCCTCTATGGTGGGAACGTGTGCGTCTATTCGGAATCCCTCAGGTTACACCACATACGCAGCCACCATTCTGAACGGAAGTGGTCACTAAGCCACACTGCCTTCCCTCTGGTCAGGGTTACTCCATGGAGAAGAGAAGAGGGTCCCACAGGGAGGTCAGGAGCCCTCTAGCTCACAGATAGGGTTGGAGGACATGATCACCCAGGGCCCTCTGTCCCCAGCAGAGAGGGGATCAAATCAGGGAAGGAAGAAATGTGCCCCCCACCACCCCTCATTCGGACTTCCACTAGGCCCCTGGCCTCCTCCGTCCTGTGCCCAGGTGCCTCAGCTGCCTCACTCGAGTCCCAGCCTAGCTGCCAAGCCTTAATACCAGTCCTCCCACCTGGACCACCTTGCTCCATCCAGACCCCGGTCTCTGACCCTGATCCAAGCCTCTCTGGGCCTCCAGACAGGATGACTGCACTTGCTTCCTCGCCCTTGACCCTGCAGTTCTCCCCAAGGCTTTCACCATAGTCCTGTCAGACGGACTTGCTATTCCATTGATGAGGGAGATGACATAAGCCCACAGCCCCAGAGCCGGGCAGAGATACAATCAGGATTCAACCCAACATGGTGCAGCTTCACTCCAGCTCTCTGCCTTCCAGGCCAGCAGGACGCTGCAGAGTTTGCACAATCCCTTTCTTAGGGAGAGCAGGCTCCCTAGCCACAATCCCCAGGGACACAAACTGTGACAGGATTTTTCTGGCTTGTCCCACAGGAAGTCCTGCGTGGCTCTTCTGTCCTGGAAGTCCAGGCACAAGACACTTGGGCCCTGTCAATTCCAAACAATCTTTTTAAAAGTTCATGTGAAATGCCCACCTACCATGTGACAGTCATTAGGCTAAAGTGTTTACCTACATGATCTTATTCTCCTCACAATGAAATAGAAGAGACAAATAAGACAGAGAGTGGTTAAGTAACATGGCCAAGGTCACCTAACCTTCCCCTGCAGGCCTCATCTCTTCTTAACCTGGGGCCCTTCCCTGCCAACGAATGACATGAAGGAAATGTTCCTCATGGACTGTTGAGAAGGAACTTCTTCAACCCCAAGCCCAGGAGCCTGCCTGGAGGAGTGTGCCTGCCAAAGGAATCTAGATGCAGGGGAGATCGGGTGACAATGCAGGCACCCCTGGAGGTTACCTGGACAGCTTGGCTGCAGCCACAAATCTCTCCCAGGATCCATCACTCAGCAGGCGTTGCAGTTTCTCTGTGTCCCTTGTGTCCAGGGAATTCTCAATGGCATCAACAAAGTCTTTGCCCTCTAGATGGAAAGAAAAACAATGAGGTTAGAAGGAATCGTGGTAGGACGTAAATGGCATTGAGTATAAACAAGGAGGTTCAATGTTCCTCTTCCTGAACAGCTGTCACCTGTGGCAAGTTCCTAAAATCTGGGGTACTTTTGATGGAATAAGTGGTGCTGTGTGTTCCCCAAACTTTATATGTTGAAGCTCTGACACCACCACCCTCCACCCCACCGTGTGACTGTATTATTAAATTTAATTTTGAAAATGTTTTCATTGAGGAAGGGAGAGGAAGGGAGAAGGATAGAGAGATAGAAACATCGATGAGAAAGAATCATCTATTGGCTGCTTCCTGCAGGTCCCCTTCTGGACATTGAGCCCACCACCTGGACATGTGCCCTGACCAGGAAGCGAACCTGGGACTTCTTGGTTCATGGGTCAATGCTCAACCACTGAGCCAACCTGGCCAGGTCCCATGTGACTGTATTTGTAATTAAGGTTAAATGACGTCATAGGTGTAGGACCCTAATCCAATCTGACTGGTGTCCTTATGGGTGAGGGAGAGACAACACAGCTCTCCCTCCCCCGCTCTTGTCTCTCTCCCTTTAAAAATCAACACCTTTTTGTAAAATTAAGTATTAAAATGTGTGACTCCCAGGGATTTGGAGACTATGGAATTGCAGATAAGAGACTGGGGACTGGTGTATGTTTTGCGTGTGCAAAGATAAGATTTAAATGTGTTTCCTGCCATATCTGCACAAGGGACTTCATTCTTCTTTCACAGAAAAAGAAAGGGAAACTCAGGACAAGTGAAGGCCCAAAGCCAAGAAACAGAAAGCTCACAGGTGGCATCCAAGGTCACCCATCAGCATTTCATGACATTTGTTTGAAGCTTCCATATGTTTCAAAAATTCACATGATTTCTGCATTCTACCCTATAGGTTACCTCTGGGACTTTTTAAAATTTAAAAGTAATGTCTCAGACCACACATCACTGATGGAGTCAAACTACCAGGCAAAGAGAAGTCCTCCTGCTTCTCACAGATGCTCCAAGGTGGGCATGGAGGGGTGTCTTCAGGTGGGTGGGCCCTGAGCTCTAATCCTGTGATCAATCAGTATCAGCTCTTCCCCCTCCAGGCTGGTCTCAGGGGCTACAGCTTCACGTGGGCACCTCTGACCCTACGAAAGACCCTGGAGCCTGCTCAGGAACTGCTGGCTTCTGAGCTGTCCTCTCCTCCCTTATGCTGCAACAGGAACAAGTTTTATCCTCTCCTGGGGGTGATGTGGTTGCCTAGGCAATGCAGTGTTGATTTGGGTGGGTGGAGGGTTGTTTTTTCCTTTTCTTGTTTCACCCACTGAGAGAGAAAGGACACCAGGGTTTACATGGAGGGAACCCAGAGCACTGCATCTGTGTATTTCTTGCGTGGGGTGTGGATAGGTGGGAAAATAACAACAGAGGCCTCTTGGGGGGGGGGCAGACGAGGGGGATATCTGAGATCAAGAGAAGAAGTTCCTGCCTCAGACAATCACATCTGGTAAGTATGTGTTTATAATTGGGAGCCCAGGTCAGGGCCCCAATACAGCAGGATGGGGGGAAGAGAGGAGAGGGGAACAGAAGGGATTCTATGGAGGGGAAAGTTTCCATCTGGAATTAGCAGGTTCCAGGTACAGGGGGGCAAAAAGTCCCACCTTCCATGGGCTGTCCTGACCCCTTTGGACTCATTGGATGGGTGGCAGGGGAAGGAAGGCAGTGAGCACCCTGAGGAGAGAGCCAGGAAGGAGGTCCCCCACATACACTCCTGGTTGAGGAGACTACCCCTGATGCCTCTTGGGGGCTCAAGGACACTCATCAACCCCCTTCGATGTTCTTGATTCCTGTGTAGTTTAACCCATCCTGAAGGCACCTCCCTCAATTCTAGGGCATAAGCAGGAATCAGCCAGAAAGAAGGAAGTTGATTACCTGGGCAGATCCCATCAGCTTTTGAGGTCATGGTGTCAGCAGTGGGATCTCAGAGTTTCCCCTTCAGCTCACCAGTCTGTACCCTTGGGGAAGAGAGAACAAATTGTGGGGTCAAATGTGAGTCCTCCTGAAGATGCCGAGTCCTCTCTGCTGTCCTTCCTGGCCCCCCACCCTCAACCTCCACTCCCCCTCCCCACATCTTTGGACCTTCGCTTGTTTCTAGTTCCTTATGAAAATAGTGCAAAAACACTCTTCTAGCATGTGAGTTAGCCTGCGTTTGAGGTTGTTTCCCTTAAGATATTTCTAGAAGTAGAATGACTGGGTCAGAGGGTATTGCCATATAAAAATTCTTCATTCCTATCCCACATTGTTATGCAAACGAACTGTGCCAATTGACATTTATACTCACAGTATATGAGGTGTCTGTCTTTTCCATCTTTTAGTTCATAGGTGTGTTTTTTTTTTAAAGAAACACATCTTTTGTCTTTTTAAAATTTTTTATTACACTAAAAAAATGCACAACATAAAATTTACCACCTTAACCATTTTAAAGGGTACAGTTGAATAGTGTCAAATTATATCTACATTGCTGTGCTACCAGTCTCCAGAACTCTCTTCCTCTCCCAAAGAGAAACGCTGTACCCACTCCCATTCTCTGTCTTCCCAGCCCCCTAGACACTGCCATTCTACTGTTTGTCTGTACAGATTTGAGTGCCTCACCTAAGTGGACACATACAAGGGTTATCTTTCTGAGACTGGTTTACTTCACTCAGCTTAGTGTCCTCAAGTGCCATGCATGTTGGGACATAGGTCAGAATTCCCTAATGCTCTGGAGAACAGCAGTTCCTCAGTTTCTTCTAGGCATTTGCAATTCAGGAGGGGATGTAAGGAAGATGACATGAAGGTGGGAGAATGCAAGGAGGGGATTGGATTACAGGATGGATAACAAGATGGTGCTCTCTTACTCTCTGGTTAAAAAATGTTTTTATTGCCCTGACTGGTTTGGTTCAATGGATAGAGCATAGGCCTTTGGACTCCGGGGTCCCAGGTTCTATTCCGGTCAACGGCATGTACCTTGGTTGCAGGCACATCCCCAGTGCGGGGTGTGCAGGAGGCAACTGATCTATGTTTCTCTCCCATCGATGTTTCTAATTCTCTATCCTCTCCCTTCCACTCTGTAAAAAATCAATAATATATATATATATATATATATATATATATATATATTTTAAATGTTTTTATTGCCCAGCCATAATAAACAACTCGGTGGTTGAGTGTGGACCTATGAACCGGGAGGTCGCAGTTTGATTCCCGGTCAGGGCACATGCCCAGGTTGCGGGCTCCATACCCAGTGTCAGGTGTGTAGGAAGCAGCCTATGAATGATTCTTTCTCATCATTGACGTTTCTACCTCTCTCCTCTCTCTTTCTCCCTTCTGCTCTGAAGTCAATAAAAAACATAGATTTAAAAAATATTTTTATTTGCTTCAGAGAGAGGAGGGAAATGGAGAGAGAGATAGGAACACTGAAGAGAGAGAAGCATCCATTGGCCACCTCCTGCACACCCCCTACTGGGAATTGAGCCCACAACCTGAGTATGTGTTCTGACTGGAAATGGAAAAGCTGACCTCTGGGTTCATCGGTCGACACTCAACCACTGAGCCACAATGGTCACGCAAGATTGTGCTCTCTTGAGAGTGGTTATTTCAAAGGTATGTTAACCTGGATGCACAGATACAATGGACAGGGCTTGCTTAAGGAAAACAAACTTTTTACTAAAAAGGATATGCCTGGGATGTGACCCCCCCGCCATGACCTGCCCAGTTAGAAATTTATGATCACATCGCCTTGTGAGGTTACTTGGCATAGAACCCATTTCTCATCAATGGGCCCCCTTTTGATGACAAGTCAGTTGGAAGGCTGTGTGGATGACCAGCCTTTTGGTTGGATAGTGTGGTCTCACAGCGCTAGGAGAGATCTTTCCTAGGTAGTGTCAGTGCCCACCTTGTCTTGGTGACCAGTGGGATGGGGCCATATTGTAATCATAGGCTCTGTGTCGAAGCCAAATTTTCCCAAAATGGGACGGGCAGGGAAAGGGAAGGCAGTCAGGTCTTATGGCCTTCACTGTGAAGACGCACTCTGGCCCTGGCTGGGTAGCTCAGTTGGTTAAAGCATCGATCCAGTATGCCAAGTTTTTGGGTTTGATCATACAACGCACATATGAATGGCATACGCAAAAATCAATCAATGAATGCATAAATAAGTGGAACGATCAATGTTTCTCCCTCTAAATCTCAAATCAATAATCAAAAACACTCTGGGTCATTTCTGTTCTGTGAACTATCATGATGGAAACAGACCTCCTCATGGAGAGGATTCTCCCAGTTCTGTCTGGACTATCTTGCCTTAGGAGCCCAGGGAAGAAAGAAAATGCTGGTTGCCTTTAGGGGTTATTGTGAGAAGGCAAACAGCATTTATCAACTACCTCTCCTGAGACTTGCCTGAAACAGATGGAAAAGGGACTTGTAGTATAATTATAGCCAATGGTAAACCTGGCTAATGTGCATGGTCTTTGCTCTGCCTGGGAATGCTCTAAGACTTTACAACTAATGACTCACATTCTTCCAATAACCTTTGAACTGTGTACCATTTATATCTGTAAGCACAGGGTCAGGTCTATTCTCTGCTGCCCCTCCTGTCCCCAGGCACCCGCTGCCCTCCTGGCACCGCTGGCTAAAGCCTGGGGTGTGTCCCATGATGGGACATGGAACAACCAGCCACTGGACCACACAGCCCAGCCCATTTTGCTCACAACTGAGTTATTCCATTAGGTTTACTTGTCAATCTTGATGAAAAAATGATGACTCAGATGTCACACCAATTACCCCACTGATAAAATGTTCTTTTGACAGTTCTATCAGCTTTCTGAGTGTTCCATTTATTTCCTCCTGTCTCCTTCCTGCAGCCATCCTACTTGTATATATGAAGAGAGTGAGAGGAAGACAGGAATGTGAAAAACATGTGTGCCTATGAAAATCTGATTGTGACGCCTGGCCTTGAGCAGGACATCCCAAAGCTGTGCCTTCCCCAGAGGGGGTGCCCAGGTCTGGGGGACAGGCCCAGCTCCATCCAGTCCCTCCCAGTCCCGCTCACTAATGGCTGCCAGGCACTATGCTTTCTGCACCAGAGGCTCCTTGAAGGCTGTAAGTACCCATTGAATATGCCCTGCATTAGGAAGAAGACACAGATGTAGACCAAGAAGAGGAGGAAGAAGAAACAAAAAGTTTCCACAGCCCTGGCTGGTGTGGCTCAGTGGTTGCAGTATCAGCCCGTGCACTGAAGGGGCAAGGGTTCAATTCCTGGTCAAGGGCACGGACCTGGGTTATAGGTTCTATCCAAGAACCAAGTCAGGCACAGTGCAGGGGGAGGCAACAGGTTGATGTACCTCTCTCAGATTGATGTTTCTCTCCCCTTCTCTCTCCCTACCTCCCACTCTCTCTAAAATTCAATGGAAGAAATATCATCAGGTAAGGATTAAAAAATTACAATGAAAACTAACAATAACAGTGGGTTGATGGAGGAGAATCCAAGATGGCGGCATAGGTAAACACCTAAACTGCTGCTTCGCACAACAATTTCAAAACTACAACTAAAAGACAAAACGGCTATCACCCAGAGCCACGGGAAAGCTGGCTGAGTGGAAGTTCTACAACTAGAAGGAAAGAGAAAAGAGCTTTGAGAAGTGCGCAAGCGCTGAAAAGCTGAGGTACGGAGGCGCGCGATCCAGGCTGGTGGCAGGGGTTGCTTTTTTCAACCCAAAGGGAGACAAGCCCTTGATTATTCTGAAATGCAGTTTCTGGAGAGACGCGGGGGACCCAAACTCCTACAGGGAGAAGCTGGACTGTCTGCCATCGGGTCATAAAGTGAGAGTGGCTTGCTTGCAGAGCTGCACGCAGGAATAATTGTTTGCTGTGCTGGGGTGCGGGATGCGAGGAAGCGGTCGGAGACCCAGAGCCAGCTAACTGGCAGCTATTGCTATTTGCCACACCCTAGCCTAGTGACTCCCTGAGACCCCGCCCCACACAACCTACAAACCCACCCAAGCTCCCAGCAGTGGCTTTAGCATATGAATGGCCTGCCCTATGGCAGCTTAATCTAGCAAACTTGCAGCCGGTTCAGACAGCTCCAAAACCTCCAAACCCCAAGCAAAGAAGAGAAAACTGTAGTTCTCGCTGTAGCTCCTGCTGGGTGGCCCCAGACGTTAGCTGCCTGCACCCCATTGGAGATCCAGAAGCCAGTGTACCTAGTGGTCAGTGTGAGACACCAGATTTCAACTCCTCACATCCATAAGAGACACATTCAAGAGGCAGACTCAGTGAGCACCAAAGCCCCACTGAAACAAGTCCTGCACCATAAGCGTGTCTCCAGCGCAGCAGTTCTTCTATTATAGACACAGTGGGTCCTCACAGCCAATTGGCCTGGAGGTCAATTCCTCCCAGTGTACCAACAGCAATCAAGGCTTAACTACACCAAGACTTTGCACTCAGCCCACAAAGGGGTGTACCAAGAGCGTCCACCTCAGGTGATTGGGGAGGCTGAGTTACTGGCCCCTGTAGGTCATCCACCACACAAAGCCACTCCATCAACACAGGGAAGCAGCCAAAATGCGGAGACAAAGAAACATGTCACGAATGAAAGAAATGGAGGAAAGCAAACTACTGGACGACATAGAGTTCAAAACCACATTTATAAGGTTACTCAAGAATCTTCTAAAAACCTCTGAGGAACTTAGTGAGACCTTTAAGGATCTTAATGAGAATGCCAAAAAATGGAAAGGACCAGTCAGAAATTAAGTATACACTGTCTGAAATAAAGAATCTACAGAAACTCAACTGTAGATCAACGTACCCCAAGAATCAAACCAAAGATCTGAAATATGAGGAAGCAAAAAACACGCAACCAGAAAAAGAAAAAGAAAAAAGAATCCAAAATTATGAAGTAGTGTAAAGAACCTCTGCGACAACTTCAAGCGTACCAACATGCAAATTTTTGGGGTGCCAGAAGAAGAGAGAGAGCAAAATATTGGAAACCTATTAGAAGAAATAATGACAGAAAACTTTCCCCACCTGGTGAAAGAAATATACTTACAAGTTCAGGAAGCACACAGAACCCCATGCAAGAGGAATCCAAAGAAGACCACACCAAGACACATCATAATTAAAATGCCCAGGGCAAAAGACAAAGAGAGAATCTTCAAAGCAGCAAGAGAAAAACGGTTAGTTACCTACAAGGGAGTACCCATATGACGCTCAGCTGATTTCTCACCAGAAACTATGCAGGCCAGAAGGAAGTGGCAAGAAATATTCAAAGTGATGAACAGCAAGAACTTACGACCAAGATTACTCTACCCAGCAAAGCTATCATTCAGAATTGAAGGTCAGATAAAGAGCTTCACAGACAAGAAAAAGCTAAAGGAGTTCATCACCACCAAACCAGGATTGCATGAAATGCTGAAGGGTATTCTTTAAGAAGAGGAAGAAGAAAAAGGTAAAGATAAAAATTATGAACAAAAAAATGACATCAAATACATACCTACCAAGAAGTGAATCTAAAAATCAAGTGAATAAAAAATCTGATGAACAGAATGGGCTGGTGAATATAATAGAATCAGGGGCATAGAAAGGGAATGGACTGACAGTTCTCAGGGGGAAGGGGGTGTGAGGGGTGCGGGAAGAGATTGGACAAATTCTTACACCTATGGATGAAGACAGTGGCGGGAGTAAGGGCATGGGGTGGGGTGGGGAATCAGGTGGAGGGGAGCTATGGAAGAAAGAAAAAAGAGGAACACCTGACCTGCGTCAGGCAGCTCCTGCAGGCAGAGTAGAGGGCCACACCTCCTGGTGCGGATGGCTAAGGAGGGAGATGTGGTTTCAGTAACACATCAGCTCCCAGGTGTGTCCTGCTGTACAGACACAGGGGTCTGGGCTCAGTCTCCTCCAGCTGTACTCTGTCCACAGTTGATATTTAAAAAAGAAAAACCAGGTCATGCCACATGCCTGACTCAGGCACTAGATCAGGGCTTCTCCCCGATTCTGGACACATAGGACCGGCCAAGAGCAGGGAGGCAGAGCCTGCCCATCCTCCTGCTCAGTGCCTCAGTATGGCACCTGGGGCAAGTCATTCCCCTCGTGGGCCTCAGTTTCCCCTCAGGGAAAGGCACTAAGGTGAAACAAAGGGTGGGTGAAACAATGTCTGGATTCTTGCAATCTCAAAGGAAATCCTTTGCCCCACAGCTTCAGCAGCAGCCCCAGGGGCAGCCTAAGGGCATCCAGGCCACAAGGAACAGAGATTGTTACTCACCTACTATCCCCCACCTCCTCTGCCTCCTCCACATCCCCTCACACCCACATCCTCTGCCTCCTACACATGCCCCCACACCCACATCCTCTACCTCCTCCACGTCCCCCCACATCCACCTCCTCTACCTCCTCCACATCCCCCCACAGCCACCTCCTCTCCCTCCTCCACATCCCCCCACACCCACATCCTCTACCTCCTCCACATCCCCCCACATCCACCTCCTCTCCCTCCTCCACATCCCCCCACACCCACATCCTCTACCTCCTCCACATCCCCCCACAGCCACCTCCTCTCCCTCCTCCACATCCCCCCACACCCACCTCCTCTACCTCCTCCACATCCCCCCACACCCACCTCCTCTACCTCCTCCACATCCCCCCACACCCACATCCTCTACCTCCTCCACATCCCCCCACACCCACCTCCTCCACATCCCCCCACATCCACCTCCTCCACATCCCCCCACATTCACATCCTCCACATCCCCCCACATTCACATCCTCTACCTCCTCCACATCCCCCCTCATCCACCTCCTCCACATCCCCCCACATCCACCTCCTCCACATCCCCCCACATCCACCTCCTCTACATTCCCCCACATCAACCTCCTCTACCTCCTCCACATCCCCCCACACCCACATCCTCTACCTCCTCCACATCCCCCCACACCCACCCCTCTGCCTCCTCCACACCCATCTCCTCTACCTCCTCCATATCACACCACATCCCCTCTGCCTCCTCCACAACACCCCTACATCCCCATTCCTCTCCAGTCACTGGCTCCTGTCTCAGGTAGCCCAAGACTGTGCAGAGCTGGAGGGGTCATTACCTACCACCTGGGCAGTGTCCTCTTCCTCTCCACTCTAAGAGCTCTGGGGCAGAGAAGAACCTTCAGACTAACCTGGCTTCCAAACCAGACTCTGCCCCTGCTTACATGAACTCTTGGACCCATTATCCCCCTCCGATCCTCCCGAGTTTCAGTTTCCCTCATCTATAAAAGAGTGACAATATCCTTGTCTTACAAAGTGTGAGGATGAGAAGATGGGGGAGGCGCTCCTACCCTCCCAACTTACCAAGAATCTCCCTCTGGCTGATTTGGAACAAGATCCACTTGCAGTGAGCTGTGCAGAACCACTCTGCTCCTGTGTCTGCACAAAACCAGCCACACCTGGGGCCAAGGCACAGGAAATCAAAAATGAAAGCAAATGCCCAAGTTCTGAGAAGCTTGGGATCACGCACATTATCCAATCTTAGGCTAGCACCACCCTGGACAGCCACGCCCTACCTGCTGACCCCTTAGAGGAGCAACCCCAGGTCTGACCACTCAGGTCCTTCTCTGCTCAGCCCATCCTACCTCCCTCAGATTTCTAGAAGGAAGACCTGCCACAGAAACACAGAGGGATCCTGGGCAAATTTCTCCCTCCACCCCATAGGCTCATTCCCAGACCCCTTCTCTCTCATCCTCTCCCACACGCCCCAAATGGCCCCATAGTCACCCTTCTGGCCCCAGCGATGAGTACATCCCTGAGCACAGCACAATCTCACTGCCTTCTTGCATTGCCTGGGTGCCTGCTCCTGTTGCAGGCCCTGCCCAGGCAGGTCCCTGACATTTGCTTCTGTAGGTCCTTCTGCCAGGAGCACCTGCTTCTCCCACCTGGAACAACATGCTCATCCTTCAAAGCCCAACTCTGGGATCACCTCCTCTGAGAAGCCCTCTAGCATCTCCCCCTCCCAGAGTCCACTGCCCCTCAGGCTCTGCTCCCCTGGCACCTGGGGGAGGCCCAAGGCCACTGAGTCCGCGTCTCCCCTGACCCTTTAAAGCAGGCCTTTCTGAACCTGTCCCTGGTGGCAGGGTCAGTGCCTCAGAATCTTGGCAACCTTCCCGAGGAGGCCATCCCAGGTGGTCATTGCCATCTGTGGGAGCACAGGTTTGTGGGCGTTGGCAGAGAGAAGCTGCCTGTTCCCTCTCTGGGACCCTTTCCTCTTGACAGCAGATCTCTCTATAAGAAGCCCAGTGTCATGGTCACCAAAATGGCGGCATAGGTAAACACCTGAACTTGCTGCCTCGCACAACCACTTCAAAACTACAACTAAAACACAAAACGGATATCAACCATAACCACGGGAAGGTTTGCCAAGTGGAATTTATACATCTAGAAGGAAAGAGTAAAGCACACTGAGATTTGGAGATTGAAAGTGGAGTGCAGGAGAATCCAAGATGGCGGCGTAGGTAAACACCTAAACTGCTGCCTCCCACAACAATTTAAAGTGCAACTAAAAGACAAAACGTCTATCTCCTAGAGCCATGGGAAAGCTGGCTGAGTGGAAGTTCTACAACTAGAAGGAAAGAGAAAAGAGCATTGAGACGTGCAAGAGCGCTGAAAAGCTGAGGTACGGAGGCGCGTGATCCGGGCAGGCTGCGGGCGACTGGGTGCGCTGCTTTTTTCAACCCAAACGGAGACAAGCCCCCGATTACTCTGAAATCCAGGCCCTGGGGAGACGCGGGGGACCCAAACTCCTATGGGAGAAGCTGGACTTTCTGCCAGTGAGGGTGGCTTGCTTGCAGAGCTGCGCACAGGAATAATTGTTTACTGCACTGGGGCACAGGACTCGCAGATGCCGTTGGGGACGCAGAGCCAGCTAACTAGCAGCCATTGCTGTTTGCCATGCCCTAACCTAGTGACACCCTGAGGCCCCGCCCTGCACAACCTACAAACCCACCCAAGCTCCAAGCAGCGGAGTTAGCATAAGAAAGGCCTGCCCTATCGTAGCTTAACCTAGCAAACTTGCAGCCTTAGTCAGACAGCCCCAAAACCTCCAAACCCCAAGCAAAGAGGAGAAAACTGCAGCTCTCACTGTAGCTCCTGCTGAGTGGGCTCAGACAGTAGCTGACCTGCACCCCACTGGAGATCCAGAAGCCAGTGTACCTAGTGGTCAGTGTGAGACACCAGATTTCAACTCCTCACATCCATAAGTGACACATTAAAGAGGCAGACTCAGTGAGCACCAAAGCCCCACTGAAACAAGTCCTGCCCCATAAGTGTGTCTTCAGCGCAGCAGTTTTTCCATTATAGACACAGAGAGTACTCACAGCTAATTGGCCTGGAGGTCAATTCCTCCCAGTGTACCAACAGCAATCAAGGCTTAACTACACTAAGACTTTGCACTCAGCCCACAAAGGGGTGTACCAAGAGCGTCCACATCAGGTGATTGGGGAGGCTGAGCTACTGCCCCCTATAGGTCACCTACCACACAAAGCCACTCCATCAACACAGGGAAGCAGCCAAAATGCAGAAACAAAGAAACATGTCACGAATGAAAGAAACAGAGGAAAGCAAACTACTGGATGACATAGAGTTCAGAACCACATGTATAAGGTTACTCAAGAATCTTCTAAAAACCTCTGAGAAACTTGATGACACTTCTGAGGAGCTTAGTGAGACCTTCAAGGACCTTAATGAGAATGCCAAAAAAATGGAAAAGGACCAGTCAGAAATGAAGCATACACTGTGTAAAATAAAGAATATACAGAAACTCAATTGTAGATCAACGTACCCCAAGAATCAAACCAAAGATCTGAAATATGTGGAAACAAAAAACATCCAACCAGAAAAACAAAAAGAAAAAAGAATCCAAAAATATGAAGATAGTGTAAGGAGCCTCTGGGACAACTTCAAGCGAACCAACATCCGAATTTTTGGGGTGCCAGAAGAAGGGAGGGAGCAAAATATTGAAAACCTATTACAAGAAATAATGACAGAAAACTTTCCCTACCTGGTGAAAGAAATAGACTTACAAGTCCAGGAAGTGCAGAGAACCCCAAACAAAAGAAATCCAAAGAGGACCACACCAAGACACATCATAATTAAAATGCCAGGGGCAAAAGACAAAGAGAGAATCTTAAAAGCAGCAAGAGAAAAACAGTTGGTTACCTGAAAGGAATACTCACACGACTGTCAGCTGATTTTTCAACAGAAACTATGCAGGCCAGAAGGGAGTGGCAAGAAATATTCAAAGTGATGAATAGCAGGAAACTACAACCAAGATTACTCTACCCAGCAAAGCTATGATTCAGAATTGAAGATCAGATAAAGAGCTTCACAGATAAGAAAAAGCTAAAGGAGTTCACTACTGCCAAACCAGTATTATACAAAATGCTGAAGGGTATTCTTTAAGAAGAGGAAGAAGAAAAAGGTTAAGATAAAAATTATGAACAACAAATACATATCTATCAACAAGTGTATCTAAAAATCAAGTGAATAAAAAATCTGATGAATAGAATTAACTGGTGAATATAATAGTATCAGGGGCATAGAAAGAGAGTGGACTGGCAATTCTCGGGCAGAAAGGGTTGTGGAGGATTTGGGAAGAGACTGGACAAAAATAGTACACCTATGGATGAAGACAGTGGGTGAGTGGTGGGGGTAAGGGAAGAGGGTGGGAACTGGGTGGAGGGGAGCTATGGGCGGTGGGGGAGGGGAAGAGGAACAACTGTAATAATTTAAACAATAAAGATTTATTAAAAAAATAAAAACAGGAAGGTAATGCCTCTGCTTGCATGTGGTGCAGCTGTTGGGCTTTTCCTCTTTGCCTTCTCCTCCCCCAGGCGAGGCTGGGCATGGAAGCTAGAGGCCAACATGGCCCTTTCATGAGGCCTGCTCATCCATTGGGCTCCATGGCCACCTCCTCTACTTTTCAGGGAGTGATGATGACCTTGACGAGGAGGCCATCCCTGGAGGTCATTGCCATCTGTGGGAGCACAAGTTTGTGGGCATTGGCAGAGAGAAGCCTGCTGTTCCCTCTCTGGGCACCTTTCCTCTTGAGAGCAGATCTTTCTATAGTAAGCCCAGTGGGGCACCACAGCCACCTCCCCCACTTTTCAGGTAGGGCGGCAGAGTGATGATGGTATTGCATGAGGACCACACACAAGAGCTTGACATACTCACCCAGCAAAGGCCTGATTTCAGAGAAGAGGAAGCCAAGGTGAGGGGAGAGGCGGGCCTTGCACCAAACAACTCAGGAGAGGGGCCAAGACTCAGAGCACGTGGCACAGTTGGCCTCTAGCCCTTGTTTAAAAGTTATTTTTGTCTTGTTTTTCCTGTAACCTGCCTTCCTCCTGGTTCCTCTCCCTTTCACTAGCTTGATTGCCCCTAGACAACCGCCCACCATGCACTGTGAGACGCAGAGTCATGCCAGACCCACAGGGGCGGAGTCCCATTGTCCAAAGGGTCCTCTGATAAGAACGCAGAAAGGACCCCAGATGGACGTCTTTGGCCTCAGTGAACACGGTCTCCTGGCAGAACAACTGGGGCGGGGGCTACAAAGCCACATGAGGTGAGATGGGCTCCTCCTGGCATGAGCTGAGATCACCCCTCTTAGGGACCCTAACGACCCAGTGACTATTCAGTAGGGCTCATCTGGAACCCCCGACATCACAAGAAAGGTCACCTGGGATGACAACAGCTCAGAGGTGGGATCTTAGCCAAATTCTTGGGTCAATAAGCCATCTCAGCCCACTGTGAGGAAAATCCCCACTCAGGAGAAAGTAACCCCAGAATCACAGGGACAGGGGTCTGGCATGTGCCACCAGCATCGCCTGGTGGAGGCTGGAGGAGTCACCAGCTGGAGGCACTCAGCCAGCACCCTCACCCCAGCCCGGCCCTGTCTCTCCAACACGTGAGGAGGGGAGCTTGGCTCAGACACATTGGACACGAAGAATTGTGTGTCCAGGGCAGGGCCCCTGTCTCCCTGTCCTCCTCCTGTTTATAGGGCAGTGGTGTGGGCAGGCGCAGGTAACCCAGGAAGCTGGTGCCGTCATCAGAGTGGCTCACGGACGGGCACCTTGGGCTGCAGAGCACAGGGCACTGCTCTCCATGCCAACAGCACCTGCCGTCCTCATGGGAAGTGGCCACTGGCCTTCGACCCTTGTTGCCAGGTTGCCAGCATCACCCATATTATCCCAAAGCTGGGTACTCACTCTCTGTGCTCCACAGACCCCAGGGACCCCCTGCTTCATGGGTGTGCCCAGGTGAGAGGAGCAAGACACACATGAAGCTCCCTCGTTAATGGCAAAGTCCTTGAGAATGAGGACCAGGTGTTACCCATCTTCTCCTCCTCAGGGGGAGACAAAGACTGGGCACTCAGAAAGCACTATTTGGCCCTGGCAGGTTTGGCTCAGTGGATAGAGCCTAAGCCTGGGGACTGAAGGATCCCGGGTTTGATTCCAGTCAAGTGCACATGCCTGGTTTTCGGGCTCCCAGTAGGGGAAGTGCAGTAGCAGCTGATTAATGATTCTCTCTCATCAATGATGTTTCTATCTCTCTCTCCCTCTCCCTTCCTCTCTAAAATCAATAACAATATATATTTACTAGTGGCCCAGTGCACGAAATTTGTTCAAGGGGGCAGATGTTCCTCAGCCTGGCCTGCATCCTCTCCAATCTGGGACCCCTCGAAGAATGTCTTACTGCCATTTTACAGGGATCAGGCCTAACCTGCAGTAGGACATCCCTCTCACATCTGGGACTGCTGGCTCCAGCCACTCACCAGCCTGCTTGCCTTCCTGCCTGCCTGATTGCCCCTAATCACTCTGCCTGCCGGCCTGCTCACCCCCAACTCCCCCCGCCCCTGCTGGCCTGCTTGCCCCCACCTTCTGTCCCCACTGGCCTGCTCTTCCCTAACTGCCCCCTTGCTGGCCTGCTCACTCCAAACTCCCTGTCCCCCTCCCCCGCTGTCCTGATCACCATCAACTGGCCCCCCTGCTGGTCTGCCTATCCCCAATGGCCCCGCCCCCCACAAGCCTGATCACCACAACTGCTGTCCCATCTTGGCCTGATCAACCCCTGGCGACCCAAGCTCCCAGCCCTTCCTTTTTTCATTTTTTAGCACCTCCTTGAGCGGAGGCCAGGTCCAGCTGGAAGCAGTTACCTAGGATTTATTTATCTTCTATAATTGAAAGTTTGTAGCCTTGAGCAGAGGCCAGGGCCAGCCAGTGTGGGCGGGAAACTTGGCTTCCTCCATCGCCGGGGCAACCCAAGCCTCCTCCTTGATCCATCTCCGTGGCCATCACCATCTTGGTTGGGTTAATTTGCATACTCACTCCTGATTGACTGGTAGGCGTGGCTTGTGGGTGTAGCGGAGGTATGGTCAATTTGCATGTTTCTCTGTTCTTAGTGTAGATTTTAAAAAGGAAGCTGCCATTGGTCACTCCCTGCTCAGGCTCCCAGCCTCCTGGTACTGCTGACTTGGAAGCTGCAGCTCCATGGCACTGTCCACCAGGTCCCCGGGCTGCAGACGCACAGCTCCATCAGATCTTGTCCTCAAAGAGCTCACATTTAGGGAGCGAGACCCCACCATACACCTGACACGGCGGTGTGTTGACAGAGGACAGCCCAGCCTGGCGGGACAAGGACAGGAAGGGCTTCCAATGCAGTGACATTGGAGCTGAACCCTGGAGGATTAACAGGTTGGCAGTAAGGAAGGGCATCTGAGGCTGGCAGGACAGACAGTGTGAGTAAGTGTGGCAGGCCCACAAGACGCAGACCATTGCAATGTATGAACGCATGATGCGGGGTATTGCCCAGTTTGCACATAAACATTATAAAAGTAATGGACAAAATTATCCTCTTTGAAAACTTTTCCCCACCCTTTGGTGGCTGCTACTGCTCACCTCTAAGCAAACCCAATGGAAGGCTAAAAGCACAAAGATTCCATTGTGAGACATCCCGCCAGGGAGCTGGCACCTATGTTCAGCCTGTCTAGTTCATCTTTCATGTTCAATTTAAAGAAAAGGCAGATGTTGGGGGAACCAAGATGGCAGCATAGGTAAACGTCTGAATTTGCTGCCTTGCACAACTACATCAAAACTACAACTAAAAGACGAAACGGATATCATCCAGAACCATAGGAATGCTGGCTGAGTGGGAGTCCGACAACTAGAGGGAAAGAGAAGAGGGCATCAAGTGTGGTAGGAGGTGCAGAGATGGGAAAGAGCGGGTACAGAGGTGTGTGAAATGGGCTGGCAACTGGGTACGCTGTGGTCTTTTTCAGTAGTGAGGGAGATACAAACGTCCAACTGCTCTGAACTCCAGTTCCTGGTGAGACTCTGGGGACCAGCCTCATACGGGGAGAAACTGGACTGTCTGGCATCAGGCCGGAACACGAGGGTGGCTTTCTCTAAGACGTGCTCGCAGTGATCATTGTTCCAGCACGGGGTGGCAGGACATAGAGACCCAGGGACCTCTTTGAGGCAGGGCTGATGGGAAGCCATTGCTGTTTGCTCCGCCCTGTGATTCCCTGAGACTCTGCCCCACCCAATTTACAACCCCACCCAAGCTGTACACAGAGGCTTATGAATATGAATGGCCTGGCTTTTTGCAATCTAAAATCTAACAAACTGCAGCTGGGTCAAAGAACCCCAGAGCTTCCAAAAGAAGGCCTAAGGCTCCTCTGCAACCTGCATTGCTTCACAGCTGGGCCTCATCTGGGCACTTCCAAACCCCAAACAAAGAGGAGGAATCTGCAGATCTCTCTGTAGCTCCTGCTGGGTGGCCTCAGGCAGTGGAGGACTTTGCACCTCCTTGGAGATCCAAGAGCCAGTGTACCCAGTGGTCAGAGTGAGACCACACCGGATTACAACTCTTCAGATCCATAAGAGACACACTCAGGGGGCAGACTCTGTGAGCATCAAAGCCCCACTGAAGCAAGTCCTGACCCATAAGGGTGTTTTCAGCACACCAGTTCTCCCATCATAGACACAACTGGTCCTCACAGCCAGTTGGTCTGGAGGTCAATTCCTCCCAGTAATACCAACAGCAATCAAGGCTTAACTACAAGGAGACTGTGCACACAGCCCACAAATGGGGCCACCAACAGCCTCCACGTCAGGTGACTGGGGAGGCTGAGCCACTGGGCCCTATAGGACACCTAGCACACAAAGCCACTCTATCAACACAGGGAAGCAGCCAAAATGCGGAGACAAAGAAATAGGTCACAAATGACAGAAATGGAGGAAAGTAAACTACTGGATATAGAGTTCAAAACCACAGTTGTAAGGTTACTCAAGAAGCGTTTAGAAAACTCTGAAAAATTTAGTGAGACCCTCAAGGATATGAAAAAGGACCAATTAGAAATTAAGTATACACTGACTGAAATAAGAATATACAGATCCAACAGCAGACTAGAGGATCCCAAGAATCAAGTCAAAGATTTAAAATGTGAAGAAGCAAAGAACACCCAACCAGAAAAGCAAAATGAAAAACGAATCCAAAAATTTGAAGAGTGTAAGGAGCCTCTGGGACAACCTCAAGTGTACCAACATCCAAATTATGGGGGTGCCAGAAGAAGAGAGAGAGCAAGATATTGAAAACCTAATTGAAGAAATAATGACAGAAAACTTCCCTTACCTGGTGAAAGAAATAGACTTACAAGTGCAGGGAGAGCACAGATCCCCAAACAAAAGGAATCCAAAGAGGACCACACCAAGACACATCATAATTAAAATGCCAAGGGCAAAAGACAAAGAGAGAATCTTAAAAGCAGCAAGAGAAAAACAGTAGTTACCTACAAGAAGTACTCACACGACTGTCAGCTGTTTTCTCAACAGAAACTATGCAGGCCAGAAGGGAGTGGCAAGAAATATTCAAAGTGATGAAGAGTAAGAACCTACAACCAAGATTATTCTATCCAGAAAAGCTATCATTCAGAATTGAAGGTCAGATAAAGAGCTTCACAGATAAGAACAAGCTAAGGGAGTTCATCACTGCCAAAACTGTATTATATGAAATGCTGAAGGGTATTCTTTAAGAAGAGGAAGAAGAAGAAAAAGGTAAAGATAAAAAATATGAACAACAAAGTGACAACAAATACATATCTATCAACAAGTGAATCTAAAAGTCAAGTGAATAAAAAATATGATGAACAGAATAAACTGGTGAATATAATACAATCAAGGGCATAGAAAGGGAGTGGACTGACAATTCTCAGTGTGAAGGGTGTGTGAGGGGTGCGGGAAGAGACTGGACAAAAATTGAACACCTGTGGAGGAGCACAATGTGGGGGGCGGGGTATGGGATGGGGTGGGAACTGGGTGGAGGGGAGCTATGGGGCCAAAAAAGAGGAACAAGTGTAATAATCTGAACAATAAAGACTTATTCTTTAAAAAAGGCAGATGTTTTTCCTAGTACAAGATCATTTCTTTTTAGAATGCATGGTTATTTTTCCTTCCTCTGCCTAGTTTAGTGGTGGAAAGATTGAGGATTGGGGCTCAAAGGACTCTGTATTTGAGTCTCAATTCTACCACTTAATAGCTCTGGTCTTGACCTTCAGTCTCCCTTAGCGTCAGTCCATTTGAAGCATAATAGTAATCCCTCCTTTTAAAAACTGCTGTTTGAAACTGCTGTTTTAGAATTCTCAGCTGTTTTGAAATTCTCTGCTATTTTTCCCTCTGTTATTTTTAGACTGTAAAATAACTTAGTTTTTTTGCTTGAACCGAAAAGATAAACTTAATTGTCTGATCTTGCAAGCTAGCCATCAAACATAAGGGACTGATATGCTGATATTGATGCCAGAAGCTTGTATAGATATGATACTCAAGGTTACAGGTGTCTGTATAGATATGATAGGTACTCAAGGTTACAAGCTGTCTACAAAAATAAGTGAAACAAAGAATGAGAAGGATATAAAAAGGAAATACTCCTTCCTGTGTTTGTTCAGAATTTGACAGAGGTAATCTGCTCTGAACCTGCGTGCAATAAAAGACTCCTAATTAATTGCCTTGTTAAGGCCACTGGTATCTAGCTCGCTGATTTGCGATACAACACCTTCATCTCTACTGATGAGACTAATTATACTACACAGATCTGTATTACCAAATACACAGGGCTGTGGTGGGAATTAATAAGAAAACATTGCCAAAGAACCTCGTATAATTCCTGACACATATTTAGCGCTCAATAAGTGGTATTACTATTGTTAATAATTATTCTAGCTCATATGAGAAGTTAAAGATATGCACCTTTCACAGTGCTCTACAAATAGTACCATGTTTCCAGGGGGTTTGATTGTACCAGCCAGGATAGTCTAGGTTTTGCTGCAGTAACAAATACCCTCCACATGAGCCACAAAGGTACCTCCTGATCACCATGCAGTCTGCACCTGTAGTCCTCCCTCCTAGACCCAGGAAATTGGAGCAGCCAGTCTCGGGAACATTGCCGGCAGACACTGTCACTTAGAATTGACACATATTATTTCCATTCAAAAGTCAGTAGTCAGTGGCTGGCATGGTTCAGTGGTTGAGCATTGACCTATGAACCAGGAGGTCATGGTTCCATTCCAGGTCAGGGCACATGCCCAGGTTGCTAGCACAATCCCCAGTAGGGGGCGTGCAGGAGGCAGCCCATCAATGATTCTCTCTCATCATTGATGTTCCTGTCTCTCTTTCTCTCTGGAATCAATAAAAATATATTTAAAAACAAATAACCACCAACAAAAGAAGACAGTGGTCAGAGCTCTGGTTACACATCCCCTCCCAACCAGAAGGAGGACAGGAATGTAATCCTACCAGGTATCTAGAAGGGGGAGGGAGGGACCACAAAAATGTGACCAACAGCCATAGTGACTACCACAATGCATTTCAGAACCACCGCCCAGCCCAGAGGGATGGAGTAGACAACAGGAGGGGGCAGGAGGCAGAGGGGGAGCAGGAGGACACAGAGGGGTCTGCATGGCATGAGACCCTAAGTCAGTGTGCAGGGCCGAGGATGGAGGAGCACTCTGCCCCTCTCATCTGGACCTGACCCAAACTCACCCTGGCCACTGTGCCCTGGAGGCCAAGAGCCAGCGCTGCAAGGAGGTGAGAGTCCCTGCTCTCGGTGTGGATGGTGACTGTGAATGTGACTTGCTGCCTGGCCTCCAGCTGATGGGCCAAAGTATTTCTCTGGCTGCACCCCTCCTGCTCTGCTGGTTTCGGAGACCTACTGGATTCTTCTCACAGTTTCAGGGGCCCCCAGGCAGTGTGAGCTGTGCTCTCACCCTGGCCCTCTCCTGGTGCAGCCATCGCTAGACGGCATCCCCCGCATTCCCCCGCTCCCCACCTCCAGGTCCACTCGCTCTCGGGTTTCCTGTTACTGCTGATGTCAAAAGCAGCAGCTCTGTCCATTGTCCTCCAGGTCCCCGGCTGCAGACCTGTAGCTCCAGCAGCAGTGGTGTCTGTGCCGACCACGCCACCTCCTGTCCCTGCAGAGGCTGCTGGCAGCGTCCAGTGCTCCAACGCCAGCTTTCCGACCACAGCCCCTTTCTCACAGGAGTCCTGGCAGGGGAAGCCGAGTGGCCACACTGCAGCTCCATCAGTGTCCTTTCAGAGTGGCCCTCCCTCCCAGCGCAGGTCCTCTGCCCCAATGCTTCCACCCCACTTCCCTCCCCATCCTTTCAACCCTTGGTGCCCCCTCTTCAGGGAAGCCTTCATTGACTCCTCACACTAAGCCAAGCCCCCGATATAAGAGCTCTCTCCTTAATGTCAGACTGGCAGGAAGGGATGGAGGATCCAGAAGAATCGGTAACCCCTGGTCAAAGCATTTCCAAAGAGCAAACAAATTCTTCATGTGCCTCATGACAACTGGTACCTCGCCCGACAGGCTGCTCACACATCCTGGTGCTCCTCAGAGGCCTGTCAGACACGTGGGCCCTAGTGAGGAAGCCTCTGTGTGTTTCCAGCTTGCCCCACTAAGGGCAGGGAGGTCAGGGTCATGCTGACCTGAGTGGCCCGGAAAGGAACCTTCTCCTTTGTTCTGTTCACCTTGGTTGACTCACCTTGCTCGTATCACGGAGAGCCGGTGTTTCCTTGCCGGTGTGGGTCTGGTCCTCGCTGTGGCCCATGGCAGGCAAAGCCCATGAGTGCTCTCCAGGGGGCAGTGTCCCTCAGTCCAGCTGTAGGGTATCATTCCCAAATCAACCCTCAGTGAGCCTTGTCTCAGCTCTGCCCTCCGGGACCCCAGGCTCCAACAGGTTACTTGTGGCTGGGTGGCGGCCTGGGGCTTTTGTGCAGAGTAATGGGAAGCAGGTGCTTGATAAGATTTGTGTTCCTAAGGGCTGTTCTGGCTCAGTGTGGAGGAGGGGCGGGGGCAGGGGCAGTGCCACAAGCTTAAACGCAGGGTGACCATCTGGCAGCTCTTGCAGGAGGAAACTGTGAGGGTAGCTCGGAGAAATGCTTGCTGTCTCCAAGTCTATTTACAGATGACCCTCTCACGCCTGCAAACAAGCCCCAAGCCCTTCTGATCTTTTTATTTTTTAATTTTATTGATTTTTACAGGGAGGAAGGGAGAGGGAGAGAGAGTTGGAAACATCAATTAGAGAGAAACATCGATCAGCTGCCTCCTGCACAGCCACTACTGGGGATGTGCCCGTAACCAAGGTACATGCCTTTGGCTGGAATCGAACCTGGGACCCTTCAGTCTGCAGGCTGACACTCTATCCACTGAGCCAAACCGGTCAGGGCAAGCCCTTCTGATCTTATTCAGCCTCATGTCCTCCAGTCGATCCTGGGCCCCAGCTGCTGGGCGAGGAAGCCACCTGTGTTCAGCCTAAGCTATCTGTGCAGAAGCTTTCCCCGGGTGTCCTGGCAGAGATCCGGGGCACCGAGGTCTCAGGGACTTGACTGGACGGGAGAGTGGGAGCCCAGTGAGCGAGCAGGAGCAATGGAAGATTTGCTCCCTGAGTTCCTGGAGGACAGGCTCATGGGGCAGGGAAGCCAGGCATCCAGAGCCCAGATGAGCCCAGATGAGCCCACCAATCCACACCACAAAGGCTCAGTGCATCTTATTGAACCGAAGTCTACAGAACACAAGGTGTGGAGAAACAGAGGGTCTAGAATAGCATCGTGTCCACACCACTCCCCCCTCCCCCACTGATGGAGAGGCTGTGTCTCAGGGCTGACTGGTAGATCTGCTCTGTGTATCTGTTTTCCCTTCTCTCTCTTTTTTTTCCCAAATCAACTTCTGTTCTAAGAGCATTTGCAGTTTTACTGTCATTTCATTGGTCTCAGAGCATCCTGGCCCCAATGAGCACCAGCAACTTGTCAAATGTTCCACCCACTCCGCTGTCATCACCACCGCTATTACAGAAAACCGGAATAATCAAACAATGCAGGAGAGTTTGGAAACACACTTTATTCACCACGGTGGGCTTAGAGAAAATGAATTCAAATTCTAAGCAAAGCTACAAGCAGGACTTCCTTTTTTATTAAGGAGCCAGCCCTCTGTGCAATTAGTGGTTATCTCGCTGCTGTCTTTGAAAAACAACAACACAGTTCTAAAAATTATGGGCAGATCTAGTCTCTGGCCTACAAGGTCAGACAGCTAAGTTTATGGTCCTCGTTATTCAAGCAGGCTAAAGCAGGCTAGAAAGCAACGTTATTTTTTTTTTAGAATAAGAGGCTGTCTAGGAAAAACAGCAGAGAATTCTAAAAAGCAGTTTTTACAAAATAGGGGTTTGCCTTCTCACCGCCATCACCACCCCCATCATCATCATCATCATCATCATCATCATCATCAAGAAGTCACTGCCTATAGTGGATAACATTGTAGTAACTATGAATGATGCCATATGTCCGCTAGACTTAGTGGGTGATCACTTTCTAATCACTAGAGTGTACACCCACAACTAATATAATATTGTATGTCAACTGTAATTGAAAACAAAAGTTTTGTTTTGTTTGTTTTTAAAGTCACTGCCTACCTAAGATGTGCTGCTGGAAGACAAAGGCGAGCTGGAACTGGAAAGCAGGGCTAGAGACCCGGACCAGGGAGAGGCGGGGTTCCTGCTGGGACGGTGAACCCTGGGGAGGGCCAATCCAGGAGCCACTCTAACTCCCATGTCCCAACAACTCACACTCTTTCGCCTTCTCCATTGTCAACTTTTTAGTAGTTCTGGCCTTCTTGGTGCTTATTCCTCCACTTCTCTTTCTTTATTCATGACCCCAATGTCTTTTTTAGTCAAAATACAGTTATTTTGTATTGTCCCCACACCCTCTTGTCCCCTCTTTTCCCTGATTTCAGGTCCAGGTTCTTTCCTTCCCTTTGACCCACCTGCCATCTGCATGACGCCCTCCTTCACTGTGCTCAACACCTTCACACGCAGTTCCATCCATTTTATCTCACCGGCTTTTCCCCTCTAACAATGTGAAGTCCATGCCTTTGTCTCCCACACACCCTGCTGCCTGCACTGTCTGGGGATCATGGAGTCAGGTCCTCCTGTAGACTTGTGTGAATGCGGGTGAGTTCTTCCAACCGCCTCTTCAGCTCCCGGGCCTGCTGCCTCAACTCTCGCGCCGAATGAGCCTTTGCGCCCTTATGTAAGTGCATTGACTCTTTCACTAGGTCCACTACATCCATGAGAAGGAATACACCTGCCGTGGCTGCACCAAAGACCCTGGCTCCTTTGCTCATGGCCAGAGCAGTGCCTCCAAACGCTTTCTGCAGCTGCTTGCCGCTTTGGGCTGAGGCTACCCCCGTGCGCAGGAAGCGCGTGGCCTTGGCTGCTAAGACAGGATTGGATTTGGCCAGCTTGAAGGCTCGGGCATTCTTCACAATGGCTTGCAGGGATTGGAAGCACTTCCTTGCTAAGGAAGCAATTTTGGGTGTGCTGCGACATAGAACCTCCTTGACCACCTTCTCTGTGTCACTGCCAGCTGACACTAGGCTGCGGGCTTCGGCTTTTGCTGACGCATCCTTTGAGACTTCCACGATGTTTGCAGTCACACCAGTCACAGCAGCTGCTGCCCCCAGTCCCATCCCAGTTGCCAAAAGCACCAGACTAGCCCCTGCTGTGAAAGGTGCCAGAGACAGGCCAATGATGGTCAGAAGGCTAGACACAACGCCAGTGGAAGAGGCCGCCACCTGGGTGATGGTACAGTCCCTGTGCACCTGGTCAACCTCATCAGCAAGTGCGTAGAGCTTTCGTATGCGTTCCTCAAGGTCCTGTTTCACCTGAGGAAACTCCTTCATAAAGCTCTCCCCATGCAGCTCGTCTGCTGAGGGCATGTCTTTGTCCTCCCCCGCCATGAGTGCTTCCAGCTGCCTCAACTCTGCATAGAGTGCATCTGCCTCATCCCTGCAATCACGAAGGACAGGGGATTAACCAAGGCAGGTGGATGAATTGCTAAGGATGACACCCCCGACGGGATGAGCTGGTGCAGGACGCCCTGTCCTCTATGGTGGGAACGTGTGCATCTACTCGGAATCCCACAGGTTACACCTCATTGGCAGCTCCCATTCTGAACAGAAGCAGTCACTAAGCCACATTGCCTTCCCTCTGGTCAGGGTTACTCCATGGAGAAGAGAAGAGGGTCCCACCGGGAGGCAAGGAGCCCTCCAGCTCGCAGACAGGGTTGGAGGACATGATCACCCAGGGCCCTTTGCCCCTAGCAGAGAGGGTTTCAAATCAGGGAAGGAAGAAATGTGCCCCCCACCACCTCTCATTCGGCCTTCCACTAGGCCCCTGGCCTCCTCCGTCCTGTGCCCAGGCGCCTCAGCTGCCTCACTCGAGTCCCAGCCTAGCTGCCAAACCTTCTTAACAGTCCTCCCACCTGGACCACCTTGCTCCATCCAGACCCCGGGCTCTGACCCTGATCCAAGCCTCTCTGGGCCTCCGGACAGGATGACTGCACTTGCTTCCTCGCCCTTGACCCTGCAGTTCACCCCAAGGCCTTCACCATAGTCCTGTCAGTCGGACTTGGTATTCCATTGGTGAGGGAGATGACATAAGCCCACAGCCCCGAGCCGGGCAGAGATACAATCAGGATTCAACCAACAGGGTGCAGCTTCACTCCAGCTCTCCGCCTTCCAGGCCAGCAGGACGCTGCAGAGTTTGCACAATCCCTTTCTTAGGGAGAGCAGGCTCTCTAGCCACAATCCCCAGGGACACAAACTGTGCCAGGATTTTTCTGGCTTGTCCCACAGGAAGTCCTGCGTGGCTCTCACGTCCAACAAGAAGACGCGTGGGCCCTGTCAATTCCCAGCATCTTTTTAAAAGTTCATGTGAACTGCCCACCTACTATGTGTGAGTTTTTAGGCTAAACGGTTATACTCATTACCTTATTTTCTTCACAATAAAATTGAACAGATGAATAAGACAGAGAGTGGTTAAGTAACATGGCCAAGGTCACCTAACCTTCCCCTGCAGGCCTCATCTCTTCTCAACCTGGGGCCCTTCCCTGCCAACGAATGACATGAAGGAAATGTTCCTCATGGACTGCTGAGAAGGAACTTCTTCAACCCCAAGCTCAGGAGCCTGCCTGGAGGAGCGTGCCTGCCAGAGGAATCTAGATGCAGGGGAGATCGGGTGACAATGCAGGCACCCCTGGAGGTTACCTGGACAGCTTGGCTGCAGCCACAAATCTCTCCCAGGATCCATCACTCAGCAGGCGTTGCAGTTTCTCTGTGTCCCTTGGGTCCATTAAATACTCAATGGCATCAACAAAGTCTTTGCCTTCTAGATGGAAAGAAAAAACAATGAGGTTAGAAGGAATCCTGGTAGAACATAAATGGCATTGAGTATAAACAAGGAGGTTCAATGTTCCTCTTCCTGAACAGCTGTCACCTGTGGCAAGTTCCTAAAATCTGGGGTACTTTTGATGGAATAACTGGTGCTGTGTGTTCCCCAAACTTTATATGCTGAAGCTCTGACACCACCACCCTCCACCCCACCGTGTGACTGTATTATTAAATTTAATTTTGAAAATGTTTTCATTGAGGAAGGGAGAGGAAGGGAGAAGGATAGAGAGATAGAAACATCGATGAGAAAGAATCATCTATTGGCTGCTTCCTGCAGGTCCCCTTCTGGACATTGAGTCCACCACCTGGACATGTGCCCTGACCGGGAAGCGAACCTGGGACTTCTTGGTTCATGGTTCCATACTCAACCACTGAGCGAACCTGGCCAGGTCCCATGTGACTGTATTTGTAATTAAGGGTAAGTGACGTCATAGGTGTAGGACCCTAATCCAATCTGACTGGTGTCCTTATGCGTGAGGGAGAGACAACACAGCTCTCCCTCCCCCGCTCTTGTCTCTCTCCCTTTAAATATCAACACCTTTTTGTAAAATTAAGTAGAAAAACACGTGACTCCCAGGGATTTGGAGACTATGGAATTGCAGATAAGGGACTGGGGACTGGCGTAAGTTTTGTGTGTGCAGACACAGGATGTAAATGGGTTTCCTGCGATAAAACACACAAGGGACATCATTCTTCTTTCACAGAAAAAGAAAGGGAAACTCAGGACAAGTGAAGGCCCAAGCCAAGGAGCAGAAAGCTCACAGGTGGCATCCAGTCACCTGTCAGACATTTCCTTACATAGGTTGAAGCCGCCTTGTAGTTTGAACATTCATGTGATTTCTGCTTTCTACTCTATAGGTTACCTATGGGATTTTTTTAAATTTGAAAAGAATGTTTCAGATCACTCGCCACCAATGGAGCAAAACTACCAGGCAAAGAGGATTCCTCCTGCTTCTCACAGACGCTCCAAGGTGGGCAGTGGAGGGGTGTCTTCAGGTGGGTGGGGGTTGGGCCCTCATCTCTAGTCCTGTGATCAATCAGAATCCGCTCTCCCCACTCCAGGCTGGTCTCAGGGGCTACAATTCCCCTGGGCACTCTGACCCCACCCTTGCCCACGTCTTAAACAAGAGGTCATCTCGTTTATCCTCAGGAATCCGCCAGCTCCAGCCCTTCCTCAGGGACCCCGGAGCCTGCTCAGGAGCTGCTGGCTTCTGCGTTGTCCTCTCCTCCCTTATGCTGCAATGGGAACAAGTTTTATCCTCTCCTGGGGGTGATGTGGTTGCCTAGAAAATGCAGTGTTCATTTGGGTGGGTGGAGGGTTGTTTTTTCCTTTTCGTGTTTCAACCGCTGAGAGAGAAAGGAAACCAGGGTTTACATGGAGGGAATCCAGAGCACTAAATGGGTGTATTTTTTGATTGGGGTGTGGATGGGCGGGGGTGGGGAGGGGGGGGGGATAACAACACAGGCCTCTTGGGTGGGGTGTGGGGTATTTGAGATCAAGAGAAGAAGTTCCTGTCTGAGACAGTCACATCTGGTAAGCATGTGTTTATAATTGGGAGCCCAGGTCAGGGCCCCAACACAGCAGGGCTGGGGGAGGGGGTTAGGGGGCTGGAGGGAGACGGGGGCAGAAGAGATTCTATGGAGGGGACAGTTTCCACCTGGAATTAGCAGGTTCCAGGTACAGGGGGCCAAAAAGTCCCACCTCCCATGGTCTGTCCTGGCCTCTTTGGACTCATTGGATGGGTGGCAGGGGAAGGAAGGCAGTGAGCACCCTGAGGAGAGAGCCAGGAAGGAGGTCCCCCACATAGACTCCTGGTTGAGGGGACTACCCTTGAAGCCTCCTAGGGGCTCAAGGACACTCATCAACCCCCTTCGATGTTCTTGATTCCTGTGTAGTTTAACCCATCCGGGAGGCACCTCCCTGAATTCTAGGGCATAAGCAGGAATCAGCCAGAAAGAAGGAAGTTGATTACCTGGGCTGATCCCATCAGCTTTTGAGGTCATGGTGTCAGCAGTGGGATCTCAGAGTTTCCCCTTCAGCTCACCAGTCTGTACCCTTGCGGAAGAGAGAACAAATTGTGGGGTCAAATGTGAGCCCTGCTGAAAGTGCCGGGTCCTCTCTGCTGTCCTCCCCCACCCTTGGACCTTCGCTTGTTTCTAGTTCCTTATGAAAATAGTGCAAAAACACTCTTCTAGCATGTGAGTTAGCCTGCATTTGAGGTTGTTTTCCTTAAGATATTTCCAGAAGTAGAATGACTGGTCAGAGGGTATTGCCATATAAAAATTCTTCATTCCTATCCCACATTGTTATGCAAACAAACTGTGCCAATTGACATTTATACTCACAGTATATGAGGTGTCTGTCTTTTCCATCTTTTAGTTCATAGTATTTTTTTTTAAAGAAACACATCTTTCGTTCTTTTAAAGTTTTTTATTACACTAAAAAATACACAATATAAAATTTACCACCTTAACCATTTTTAAGGGTACAGTTCAATAGTTTCAAATTATATTTACACTAGGGGCCCAGTGCACGAATTCGTGCACCTTGAAAGGAACTGTGGGCCGCAAGGCTGTGGTGGGCACAGGGGCGGGTCTTGGCCCATCCTCTGCACCCTCCACCCCCACGCCCCTTCTGCCATGGCCCCCGTGTCCACTGTCTGCTGGCAGCCCCGCTCCCACCGTCACCGCCGCCCATCCATGCGCTAACAGCACCAGCCCCACTCCACCATCTGAAGGTGCGGAGTGATTGGGGCCGGCACCAGCAGCGGGTGTGAGTGAGGCCAGCGCTGTCAGGGGGTGCAAGCGTCATCTGCTGCCCCGATCACCCCTCAGGAGCATGGGGAGATGGAGAAGCCCTCAGGGGCAATCAGGGCCCACAGCCTCCACTCGCACCCGCTGATGATGCCAAGCAATCGGGACCGGCGCCGGGCACCGGCAGCAGGTGTTAGTGCTGGGTGAGACACGGTGTGCAGGAACAAATAATTTTCAGTAACATCCAGAGGCTTGCCCCAATGATAGCGACCATGCCCCGCCTTGGTCTGCCCCCCTGATCACTTGCTCCACCATCCCACTGTGGCCGACACCCGCCATGTTCTACACATGCCCCCTGGTGGTCAGCGCACATCATAAAGCAACTGGTTGTTCGGTTGTTCCACCATTCAGTCTATTTGCATATTTGCCTTTTATTCTATAGGATTATTACCTAGGATTGCTGTGCAACCAGTCTCCAGAACTCTCTTCCTCTCGCAAAAGAGAAACGCTGTACCCACTAAACAATAACTCCCCATTCTCTCTCCTCCCAGCCCCTACACACTGCCATTCTACTGTTTGTCTCCACAGATTTGAGTGCCTCACCTAAGGGGACTCATACAAGGGTTATCTTTCTGAGACTGGTTTACTTCACTCAGCTTAGTGTCCTCAAGTGCCATGCATGCTGGGACATAGGTCAGAATTCCCTAATGCTCTGGAGAACAACAGTTCCTCAGTTTCTTCTAGGCATTTGCAATTCAGGAGGGGATGTAAGGAAGATGACATGAAGGTGGGAGAACGCAAGGAGGGGATTGGATTACAGGATGGTTAACAAGATGGTGCTCTCTTTTTAAAAATGTTTTTATTGTCCGGCCAGTGCGGCTCAGTGGTTGAATGTGGACCTATGAACCAGAAGGTCACGGTTTGATTCCCAGTCAGGGCACATGCCCAGGTTGTGGGCTCCATCCCCAGTGTGGGGTGTGTAGGAGACAGACTATCAATGATTCTCTCTCATCATTAAGAAACCTGCCCACATATTTTTTAAAATGTTTTTATTTGCTTCAGAGAGAGGAGGGAATGGAGAGATAGAAACATCGATGAGAGAGAAGCATCCATTGGCTGCCTCCTGCACACCCCCTACTGGGAATTGAGTCCAAAACCTGAGACACAGATGCAGTGGTTGCAGCATCAGCCCATGCACTGAAGGGTCAAGAGTTCGATTCCTGGTCAAGGGCACGGACCTGGGTCAAAAGTTCTATCCACGAACCAAGTTGGGCCCAGGGCAGGTGGGGGAGGCAACAAATCGATGTACCTCTCTCAGACTGATGTTGCTCTCCCCCTCTCTCTCCCTCCCTTCCACTCTCTCTAAAAATCAACGGGGAAAATATCATCAGGTAGGGATTAAAAAATTACAATAAAAACTAATAATAAAAGTGCGGGGGGAATATTAAAACTCATATTCAGTTGCAGAAACATAGCTAATCAAGACACAAATCCGAGAAGCCATAAAGGGAAACTTGGATTGACTTGACTTCTTAACAATTAAAGACTGAAAAGGCTGCCTTCAGCCAAGGCAGACCATGAGAGGCCGGGCCACTGTGTGCAGCAGGTACGGAGACCACAGGTGACTCGCTGTCCACAGTACACAGGAGCCTACACATCAACATGGAGAGACTGAACCCAAATTCTTAAACATGGGGAGACACAGGAACAGGTCATCCTCAGGGCAGGGGCTGGCCCAGCGTCAGGCAGCTCCTGCGGGCAGAGTAGAGGCCACACCTCCTGGTGCTGGTGGCTAAGGAGCGAGATGTGGTTTCAGTAACACCTCAGCTCCCGGGTGTGTCTGCTCTAGACACAGGGGTCTGGGCTCAGACTCCTCCAGCTCAGACACACAGGACCACCGCCTACGTCTCCCATCCCCCACGGTTATGAACCAGGCCGGCCAAGAGCAGGGAGGCACAGCCCACCCGTCCTCCAGGTCAGTGTCTCAGTGTGGCACCCGGGGCAAGTCATTCCCCTCTCAGGGCCTCAGTTTCCCACAAGGCCCGGCACTGAGCTGAAAGGGAGGGTGAAACAATGTCACGATTTGAACTCTCAAAGGCAATCCTTTACCCATCAGCCTCAGCAGCAGCCCCTGAAGGCAGCCTCAGGGCAGCCAGGCCGCAAGGAACAGAGGCTCTTACCTACCGTCCCCACCTCCTCTGCTTCTCCCCACACCCCCACTCCCACCTCCTCTACCTCCTCCACATCCCCCCACATCCACCTCCTCTACCTCCTCCACATCCCCCCATATCGCCTCCACTTTCTCCACATTCCCCCACACCCACCTCCTCTACGTCCTGCACATCACCCTACATCCCCATTCCTCTGCAGTCACTGTCTCCTGTCTCAGGTAGCCCAAGGCTGTGCTGAGCTGGAGGGGTCATGGCTTACCCACCTGAGCAGTGTCCCCTTGCTCTCCACTGCTAAGAGCTCAGGGGGAGAGAGGAACCCTCTGACTAACCTGGCTTCCAAACCAGGCTCTGCCCCTGCTTACATGCACCCTTGGACCCATTACCCCCTTTCAATCCCCCCGAGTTTCAGTTTCCCTCATCCATAAAAGAGTGACAATATTCTTATCTTAGAAAGTGTTGTGAGGATGAGAAGATGGAGAAGGGGCTCCTAACCTCCCAACTTACCAAAAATCTCCCTCTGGAGATTGGAACAAGATCCACTTGCTGTTAGCTGTGCAGACCACTCTGCAGCTGTGTCTGCACAAAACCAGTCACACCCGGGGCCAAGGCACTAGAAAGTAAAAATGAAAGGAAATGCCTAAATTATGAGAAACTTGCGCTCAAGCACATTATCCAATCCTAGGCTAGCACCACCCTGGGCAAATTTCTCCCTCCACCCTATGGCCTTGTTCCCAGACCCCTCCTCTCTCTTCCTCCCCCACACGCCCCAAATGCCCCCCTTAGTCACCCTTCTGTCCCCAGTGATGAGCACATCCCTGAGCACAGCAGATGCTCACTGCCTCATTGCATTGCCTGGGTGCCTGCTCCTGTTGCAGGCCCCGCCCAGGCAGGACCCAGATATTTGCTTCTGTAGGTCCTTCTGCCAGGAGCACCTGTTTCTCCCACCTGGCACAACATGCTCATCCTTCAAAGCCCAATTCTGGGATCACCTCCTCTGAGAAGCCCTCCGGCATCTCCCCCTCCCAGAGTCCACTGTCCCCTCAGGCTCTGCTCCCCTGGAACCAAGGGGAGGCCCAAGGCCACTGAGTCCGCGTCTCCCCTGACCCTTTAGAGCAGGCCTTTCTGAACCTGTCCCTGGTGGCAGGGTCAGTGCCTCGGAATCACGGCGACCTTTCCGAGGAGGCCATCCCAGGTGGTCATTGCCGTCTGTGGGAGCACAGGTTTGTGGGCGTTGGCAGAGAGAAGCTGCAGTTCCCTCTCCAGGCCCCTTTCCTCTTGACAGCAGATCTCTCTGCAGGAAGCCCAGTGTCATGGTCACACAGAAAAGTCTGAAAACAGAAGGGACGCAGGGCTGAGTGTGTGCCAGGTACCGTGCGGGCACCTTCCAGGCCTTTCCTACTTGATTGTCACACCGGCTGTAAGCATCACCACCTGGATTTTACAGATCAAGAAACAGGCGGGAAATGGCTCCGCCTGTAAGTGGCGCAGCTGATGGGCTTTTCCTCTATTCTCCCCATCCCCCCCCCCCCCAAACACACACACACACTTCTCCTAGACGGGGAACCCAGTGGCCTATGTGGTCCTTCCATGAGGCCTGCTCATCCCAGACAAATGTCCATGGGGCGCCACGGCCACCTCCCCCACTTTTCAGGGAGGGCGGCAGAGTGATGATGGTACTGCATGAGGACCACACACCAGGGCTTGACATGCTCACCCAGCAAAGGCCGGGTTTCAGAGAAGAGGAAGCCAGGGTGAGGGGAGAGGCGGGCCTTGACCAGGCGACTCAGGGGAGGGGCCCAGACTCAGAGCAAGTGTCACAGTTGGCCTCTGCCGCTGTTTGTAGTTATTTTTGTGTTGCTTTTCCCCGTAACCTGCCTTCCTCCTGGTTCCCTGCCGCCCCCCTCCACAGCCCCTTTCACTAGCCTGACTGCCGCTGGACACCCCCACACCCTGTGAGGAGCAGAGTCATGCCAGACCCACAGGGGCGGAGTCCCGTTGTCCAAAGGGTCCTCTGATAAGAACGCAGAAAGGACCCAGACGGACGTCTGTGGCCTCAGTGAACACGGTCTCCAGGGGGAACAACTGGGGTGGGGGCTACAAAGGCACATGAGGTGAGATGGGTGCCTCTTGGCATGAGCTGAGATCACTTAGGGATCCTAACAACCCAGTGACTATTCAGTAGGGCTCAGCTGGACCCCCAACATCACAAGAAAGGTCACCTGGGATGACTGCAGCTCCAGAATCAGGATCTTGGCCAAATTCTTGGTCAATAAGCCATCTCAGCCCACTGTGAGGAAAATCCCCACTCAGGAGAAAGTAACCCCAGAATCACAGGACAGGGGTCTGGCATGTGCCACCAGCATCACCTGGTGGAGGCTGGAGGAGTCACCAGCTGGAGGCACTCAGCCAGCACCCTCACCCCAGCCCGGCCCAGTCTCTCCAACACTTGGGGAGGGGAGCTTGGCTCAGACACGCTGGACACGAAGAGTTTTGTGTCCAGAGAAGGGCCCCAGTCTCCCTGTCCTCCTCCTGTTTATAGGGCAGTGGTGTGGGCAGGCGCAGGTAACCCAGGAAGCTGGTGCCGTCATCAGAGTGGCTCGCCGACGGGCACCTTGGGTTGCAGAGCACAGGGCACTGCTCTCCATGCCAACAGCACCTGCCGACCTCACGGGAAGTGGTCTCAGCCCCTCTATGCCAACCGGCCAGCATCACCTACGGGACAACCTTCTTGTCTTTCTTCAGGTGGCAAAATTGGGCCTCAGGTGAGTAACAAGGTCAGTGTAGGAAGGGTCAGGACTAAGAATAAAGATGACAAAACTCAAACCCATAATCTTAGTATTTTTATGTTAAGTCAAAAGAAATCCTCTGTTTAATTTTAACATACGTACAATGTGTAAGAGAACTGGGCACATTCTCAGAGTAAACAAATTTTGGATGTCAATTTAAAACAGGAAATGGAGTAATGTGTCTCGATTAAGGATTGTAAATGGAAAGGCACTCTGTCCAGAACAAAGGATGAGAGGAGGCAGCATCAAGTTCAGGAGATGAGAATGCAGGAACCGTGGGGAGTGGCAGGCAGGAGTACAAATAGCATTTAGCTTGGCCGGTGTGGCTCAGTGGTTGAGCATCAACCTATGAAGCAGGAGGTCATGGTTGATTCCCGGTCAGGGCACATGCCCAGTTGCAGGCTTCATCCCCAGTAGGGGACGCGCAGGAGGATGCCGATCCATGATTCCCTCTGGTCATTTAGGTATCTATTCCTCTCTCCCTCTCCCTTCCTCTCGGAAATCAATAAAACATATATATATTTAGAAAAAGAAAAAAAAAGCCAAAAACAACAAAAAATAACCACCCCCAATTAATTCCTGGAGTTCCCCCAGCTTGTTTGTAGCTCTGCCCAAACTGGCCCAGTGGAGCAGCGGCCCTGAGAATCCCCTTGAGCATGGGACACCTCCTGCAGCGGAATCATCTCGGCCTCCATGCTCTTCAGCTTCTTCTCATTCTCCTTGGCCTGCGCCAGGATCTCCTTGCTCTGCTCCTCCCGGCCCTGAGGGCCCGCTTGAACTGGGCCTTCATGGCCTGCAGGTTCACCTCCAGCCGCAGCTTGGCATCCTCAGTGGCCTGAAGCTCATCCTCCCGCTCCTACAGCTGGGTCTTCATCTCCTCCACCTGCTGCTCCAGGGCCCGCTTAGACTTCTCCAGCTCATGCATCTGCCACCGAGGGAACCAGAGTCAGGAACAGAGGGACAAGAGGTCCCCGAGGGCCCTGCCTCAGTGTCCACTTCCTCCGCTAATCCTCTGTGCTGCCCCACACAGCGCCTCCTGGTACTCACACTCTTGCCCACGTCGTCCTTGGAGCTCATGAGGTCCTCCATCTCCGTACGGAACTCCTTGTTGCGCCGCTCCAGCTCTGCCTCCTGTAGCCTTGTGTGAATACGGGTGAGTACTCCCAGCCTCCTCTCCAGCAACTTGGCCTGCTGCCTCAACTCTTCAGCCGACTGTGCCTTTGACCCCTTATGCAAGCGCTTTGTCTCCGACACAAGGCTGCACACAGCCTTCAGAAGGGATATACCTGCAGCGGCTAAATCATCGAGCCTGGCTTCCTTGGCCTTCGCCAGAAGAGTGCTTCCAAAAACTTTCTGCAGCTGCTTGCTGCTTAGGCCTGAGATCGCCCCATTGCACACAATGCTCTTGACCTTGGCTGCTAAGCTGGGAGTGGATTTGGCCACCTTGAAGGCACTAGCATTCCTCCTAATGTCTTGCACAGATTGGGAGCACTTCTTTGCTAAGGAGTCAATTTTGGGTGTGCTGTGATTGACAACCGCCACGATCACCTTCTCTGTGTTGCTGCCAGTTAACAATAGGTGACAGGCTTTTGCTTTTGCTGATGCGTTCTTTAAGTACTCCACGATGCTGGTGGTCACACGGGTCACAGTAGCTGCTGTCCCCAGTCCATTCCCAGTTGTTGAGAGCACCAGACTAGCCCCTGCTGACACAGGTGCCAGAGACAGGCCAGCGATGGTCAGAAGGCCAGACGCAACGTGGGCGGAAGAGGCCACCACTTTAGAGATTTTGCAGTCCCTGTGCACCTTGTCAACCTCATCAGCAAGTGCATAGAGCTTTCGTATGCGTTCCTCAAGGTCCTGTTTCACCGGAGGAAACTCCTTCATAAAGCTCTCCCCATGCAGCTCGTCTGCTGAGGGCATGTCTTTGTCCTCCACGGTCATGCGTGCTTCCAGCTGCCTCAAGTCTGCATAGAGTGCATCTGCCTCATCCCTGCAATCACGAAGGACAGGGGATTAACCAAGGCGGTTTGCTTTTCTGTAAAAAGGGCTCGATAAGAACCATGTTGCATAATCAAATAGAAAAGTCAAATAGAAAAGTATTTTACAAATGTGAGGAATTTTTCTTTCAATGTTAACACGTTTTTTGTACCTTCTGGATGCTCCATCGTACTTATTCAGACAGGGAATAAATATGGAAAATCCTCTTAGGGTGCTCTTAAGTGGTAAGTATTGCTTTTTAAAAATATATATTTTTATTGATTTCAGAGAGGAAGGGAGTGGGAGAGGGAGATAGAAATGTCCATGATAAGAGAGAACCATTGATCGGCTGCCCCCTGCATGCCCCCTATTGGGGATCGAATCCACACCTGGGCACCTGTCCCGACCATGAATCAAACCCTGGCCTCCTGGTTCACAGGTTGATGCTCAAACACCGAGCCATATGGCCAGGCATTAAGTGGTAAGTATTTGATAAAGACAGCTTCTCACTCAATGGTAGGTGGGCCCATCACCACCAAAGTGTTTGTAGAGTGGGAACTCCAGGGATGAACAAGGGAAAGGGGTGTGGAGCAGATAAACCCTCACCTAGAGACTCTTAGAGTGTGGGGAGACTTAACCTGACCACAGAGAGGTCTTCTCTTTCCCTTGGCTTCTGGGAGTGATCTCTTGGGTCCCAGAATGCCTTGACTGATAGCCATGTCATTGCTTGCCTGACCTTAGGCCACCGGACAGGCTGACAAGGTGACATATGAAGGAGGCTTTGGGTCATATGGTACCCGTTCTGCCGATGAAGGAAGTAGAGATGAAAGACATTAGTTAACCCTGCAGGTGGGGCTGGAGGCTGCAGGTCAGACCTCCAAGCAGCATGTGATTGTGCCCCAATTACCTTCTGCACACGGAAACTCTGCCAACTTACACCACGCTCTTCTGAGCCCTCTTCTCAGCTAGGCCTTGTCCTTGGCCTTCTATGTTCCATCCATGGCAGCCTATATCTTCCAGTCTCAGCAATAATAGTGCTATGTCAGTTTAGGGAGACCCCCACACACACTTTGCAAAAAAGTACGTATATATTCTTTAATGCTCACCAGAGGACATGCTTAGAGAGAGAGAGAGAGACATTAATCGGTTATCTTCCGTATGTACGCCAACCAAGGATAGGACATGCAACCCAGGTGTGTGCCCTGACCGGGAATCAAAATGTCCACCTTTCTGTTCACAGGAAAACACTCAACCAAGTGAGCCACTTTGGATGGGCAAACTCCCCACCTATCCAAGGTCTGATCACCTTTATATATCGCATCAAATTTCTCATCCCCCAACTTTGATGCAAAAGTCCTTGCTTGACTTGTTAGATAAGTTTAGCAAGAATCCCCCTGCCCTTGACACCGCTTCTCAGTCATTTTCCATCCACCAACCCCCTCACTCTTCTCCTTGGCTATAAATCCCCAGCTGCCTTTGCTGTTTTCAGAGTTGAGCCCAACCTCTTCCCTATTATGAGGTTCTTCACATGTACTGCATGGTCATCCTGGGAAAGGTCTTCTTTGCATTTTCAGTGTCAGAATAACTCCTTTCTTCCACAGGGTGAGCTCCCCTGGTTGGCGAGGCTGCATGAGCTTGTTGATTACAGGACAGTGGTATGTCCTGAGGACAATCAGACTTTTCGTTTCAGCGATTCTGGGAACTTAAAATTAAACAACCAAAACCTCAGCTAGGAGGGAACTTACTAGTAATGATGATTGTGCCTGGCACCGGCTCTCTGATAAGCCTGACACTCTTAGACCTTCCCAGCTAAAGGTCACAGGGTCCAGCCACTTTCCCTATGGCCAGGGAAGCTGGGGACCTGCTACCAACCTTGGTTCCCCTCAGACGCTCCAGCCAAACATCCAGCACCCCCCATGTCTCAGGTGTCACCAGCATAACTCACACCTTAGATGCTGACAGCATCACATGCAAGCACACCAAGGCCATGTCTGAGTTTATGGAGCCTCCCAAGGCACAAGGGACTGTAAGTACCATGTATGTGAATCAGTAAGGTTGAGTCCTGGGGTTGGACAAGCTAGTGCAGGGCGCCCTGTCCTCTATGGTGGGAACATATGCGTCTACTCGGAATCCCTCAGGTTACACCACATACGCAACCAGCATTCTGAACGGAAGTGGTCACTAAGCCACACTGCCTTCCCTCTGGTCAGGGTTACTCCATGGAGAAGAGAAGAGGGTCCCACAGGGAGGTCAGGAGCCCTCTAGCTCACAGATAGGGTTGGAGGACATGATCACCCAGGGCCCTCTGTCCCCAGCAGAGAGGGGATCAAATCAGGGAAGGAAGAAATGTGCCCCCCACCACCCCTCATTCGGACTTCCACTAGGCCCCTGGCCTCCTCCGTCCTGTGCCCAGGTGCCTCAGCTGCCTCACTCGAGTCCCAGCCTAGCTGCCAAGCCTTACTACCAGTCCTCCCACCTGGACCACCTTGCTCCATCCAGACCCCGGTCTCTGACCCTGATCCAAGCCTCTCTGGGCCTCCGGACAGGATGACTGCACTTGCTTCCTCGCCCTTGACCCTGCAGTTCTCCCCAAGGCCTTCACCATAGTCCTGTCAGACGGACTTGCTATTCCATTGATGAGGGAGATGACATAAGCCCACAGCCCCAGAGCCGGGCAGAGATACAGTCAGGATTCAACCCAACATGGTGCAGCTTCACTCCAGCTCTCTGCCTTCCAGGCCAGCAGGACGCTGCAGAGTTTGCACAATCCCTTTCTTAGGGAGAGCAGGCTCCCTAGCCACAATCCCCAGGGACACAAACTGTGCCAGGATTTTTCTGGCTTGTCCCACAGGAAGTCCTGCGTGGCTCTTCTGTCCTGGAAGTCCAGGCAGAAGACACTTGGGCCCTGTCAATTCCAAACAATCTTTTTAAAAGTTCATGTGAAATGCCCACCTACCATGTGACAGTCATTAGGCTAAAGAGTTTACCTACATGATCTTATTCTCCTCACAATGAAATAGAAGAGACAAATAAGACAGAGAGTGGTTAAGTAACATGGCCAAGGTCACCTAACCTTCCCCTGCAGGCCTCATCTCTTCTCAACCTGGGGCCCTTCCCTGCCAACGAATGACATGAAGGAAATGTTCCTCATGGACTGTTGAGAAGGAACTTCTTCAACCCCAAGCTCAGGAGCCTGCCTGGAGGAGTGTGCCTGCCAGAGGAATCTAGATGCAGGGGAGATCGGGTGACAATGCAGGCACCCCTGGAGGTTACCTGGACAGCTTGGCTGCAGCCACAAATCTCTCCCAGGATCCATCACTCAGCAGGGGTTGCAGTTTCTCTGTGTCCCTTGTGTCCAGGGAATTCTCAATGGCATCAACAAAGTCTTTGCCCTCTAGATGGAAAGAAAAACAATGAGGTTAGAAGGAATCGTGGTAGGACGTAAATGGCATTGAGTATAAACAAGGAGGTTAAATGTTCCTCTTCCTGAACAGCTGTCACCTGTGGCAAGTTCCTAAAATCTGGGGTACTTTTGATGGAATAACTGGTGCTGTGTGTTCCCCAAACTTTATATGCTGAAGCTCTGACACCACCACCCTCCACCCCACCGTGTGACTGTATTATTAAATTTAATTTTGAAAATGTTTTCATTGAGGAAGGGAGAAGGATAGAGAGATAGAAACATCGATGAGAAAGAATCATCTATTGACTGCTTCCTGCAGGTCCCCTTCTGGACATTGAGCCCACCACCTGGACATGTGCGCTGACCAGGAAGCCAACCTGGGACTTCTTGGTTCATGGGTCAATGCTCAACCACTGAGCGAACCTGGCCAGGTCCCATGTGACTGTATTTGTAATTAAGGTTAAATGACGTCATAGGTGTAGGACCCTAATCCAATCTGACTGGTGTCCTTATGCGTGAGGGAGAGACAACACAGCTTTCCCTCCCCCGCTCTTGTCTCTCTCCCTTTAAAAATCAACACCTTTTTGTAAAATTAAGTATTAAAATGTGTGACTCCCAGGGATTTGGAGACTATGGAATTGCAGATAAGAGACTGGGGACTGGTGTATGTTTTGCGTGTGCAGAGATAAGATTTAAATGTGTTTCCTGCCATATCTGCACAAGGGACTTCATTCTTCTTTCACAGAAAAAGAAAGGGAAACTCAGGACAAGTGAAGGCCCAAAGCCAAGAAGCAGAAAGCTCACAGGTGGCATCCAAGGTCACCCATCAGCATTTCATGACATTTGTTTGAAGCTTCCATATGTTTCAAAAATTCACATGATTTCTGCATTCTACCCTATAGGTTACCTCTGGGACTTTTTAAAATTTAAAAGTAATGTCTCAGACCACACATCACTGATGGAGTCAAACTACCAGGCAAAGAGAAGTCCTCCTGCTTCTCACAGATGCTCCAAGGTGGGCATGGAGGGGTGTCTTCAGGTGGGTGGGCCCTGAGCTCTAATCCTGTGATCAATCAGTATCAGCTCTTCCCCCTCCAGGCTGGTCTCAGGGGCTACAGCTTCACGTGGGCACCTCTGACCCTACGAAAGACCCTGGAGCCTGCTCAGGAGCTGCTGGCTTCTGAGCTGTCCTCTCCTCCCTTATGCTGCAACAGGAACAAGTTTTATCCTCTCCTGGGGGTGATGTGGTTGCCTAGGCAATGCAGTGTTGATTTGGGTGGGTGGAGGGTTGTTTTTTCCTTTTCTTGTTTCACCCACTGAGAGAGAAAGGACACCAGGGTTTACATGGAAGGAATCCAGAGCACTGCATCTGTGTATTTCTTGCGTGGGGTGTGGATAGGTGGGAAAATAACAACAGAGGCCTCTTGGGGGGGCGGGGGGGGGGGAGACGAGGGGGATATCTGAGATCAAGAGAAGAAGTTCCTGCCTCAGACAATTACATCTGGTAAGTATGTGTTTATAATTGGGAGCCCAGGTCAGGGCCCCAATACAGCAGGATGGGGGGAAGAGAGGAGAGGGGAACAGAAGGGATTCTATGGAGGGGACAGTTTCCACCTGGAATTAGCAGGTTCCAGGTACAGGGGGCAAAAAGTCCCACCTTCCATGGGCTGTCCTGACCCCTTTGGACTCATTGGATGGGTGGCAGGGGAAGGAAGGCAGTGAGCACCCTGAGGAGAGAGCCAGGAAGGAGGTCTCCCACATAGACTCCTGGTTGAAGGGACTACCCTTGATGCCTCTTGGGGGCTCAAGGACACTCATCAACCCCCTTCGATGTTCTTGATTCCTGTGTAGTTTAACCCATCCTGAAGGCACCTCCCTCAATTCTAGGGCATAAGCAGGAATCAGCCAGAAAGAAGGAAGTTGATTACCTGGGCAGATCCCATCAGCTTTTGAGGTCATGGTGTCAGCAGTGGGATCTCAGAGTTTCCCCTTCAGCTCACCAGTCTGTACCCTTGGGGAAGAGAGAACAAATTGTGGGGTCAAATGTGAGTCCTCCTGAAGATGCCGAGTCCTCTCTGCTGTCCTTCCTGGCCCCCCACCCTCAACCTCCACTCCCCCTCCCCACATCTTTGGACCTTCGCTTGTTTCTAGTTCCTTATGAAAATAGTGCAAAAACACTCTTCTAGCATGTGAGTTAGCCTGCGTTTGAGGTTGTTTCCCTTAAGATATTTCTAGAAGTAGAATGACTGGGTCAGAGGGTATTGCCATATAAAAATTCTTCATTCCTATCCCACATTGTTATGCAAACGAACTGTGCCAATTGACATTTATACTCACAGTATATGAGGTGTCCGTCTTTTCCATCTTTTAGTTCATAGGTGTGTTTTTTTTAAAGAAACACATCTTTTGTCTTTTTAAAATTTTTTATTACACTAAAAAAATGCACAACATAAAATTTACCACCTTAACCATTTTAAAGGGTACAGTTGAATAGTGTCAAATTATATCTACATTGCTGTGCTACCAGTCTCCAGAACTCTCTTCCTCTCCCAAAGAGAAACGCTGTACCCACTCCCATTCTCTCTCTTCCTGGCCCCCTAGACACTGCCATTCTACTGTTTGTCTCTACAGATTTGAGTGCCTCACCTAAGTGGACTCATACAAGGGTTATCTTTCTGAGACTGGTTTACTTCACTCAGCTTAGTGTCCTCAAGTTCCATGCATGTTGGGACATAGGTCAGAATTCCCTAATGCTCTGGAGAACAACAGTTCCTCAGTTTCTTCTAGGCATTTGCAATTCAGGAGGGGATGTAAGGAAGATGACATGAAGGTGGGAGAATGCAAGGAGGGGATTGGATTACAGGATGGTTAACAAGATGGTGCTCTCTTACTCTCTGGTTAAAAAATGTTTTTATTGCCCTGACTGGTTTGGATCAATGGATAGAGCATAGGCCTTTGGACTCCGGGGTCCCAGGTTCTATTCCGGTCAACGGCATGTACCTTGGTTGCAGGCACATCCCCAGTGCGGGGTGTGCAGGAGGCAACTGATCTATGTTTCTCTCCCATCGATGTTTCTAATTCTCTATCCTCTCCCTTCCACTCTGTAAAAAATCAATAATATATATATATTTTTGTTAAATGTTTTTATTGCCCAGCCGTAATAAACAACTCGGTGGTTGAGTGTGGACCTATGAACCGGGAGGTCGCGGTTTGATTCCTGGTCAGGGAACAGGCCTAGGTTGCGGGCTCCATACCCAGTGTCAGGTGTGTAGGAAGCAGCCTATGAATGATTCTTTCTCATCATTGACGTTTCTACCTCTCTCCTCTCTCTCTCTCCCTTCTTCTCTAAAGTCAATAAAAAACATAGATTTAAAAAATGTTTTTATTTGCTTCAGAGAGAGGAGGGAAATGGAGAGAGAGATAGGAACACTGAAGAGAGAGAAGCATCCATTGGCCGCCTCCTGCACACCCCCTACTGGGAATTGAGCCCACAACCTGAGTATGTGTTCTGACTGGAAATGGAAAAGCTGACCTCTGGATTCATCGGTCGACACTCAACCACTGAGCCACAATGGTCACGCAAGATTGTGCTCTCTTGAGAGTGGTTATTTCAAAGGTATGTTAACCTGGATGCACAGATACAATGGACAGGGCTTGCTTAAGGAAAACAAACTTTTTACTAAAAAGGATATGCCTGGGATGTGACCCCCCGCCATGACCTGCCCACTTAGAAATTTATGATCACATCACCCTGTGGGTTACTTGGCATAGAACCCATTTCTCACCCATGGCCCCCCTTTTGATGACAAGTCAGTTGGAAGGCTGTGTGGATGACCAGCCTTTTGGTTGGATAGTGTGGTGTCACAGCGCTAGGAGGGATCTTCCCTAGGTAGTGTCAGTGCCCACCTTGTCTTGGTGACCAGTGGGATGGGGCCATATTGTAATCATAGGCTCTGTGTCGAAGCCAAATTTTCCCAAAATGGGACGGGCAGGGAAAGGGAAGGCAGTCAGGTCTTATGGCCTTCACTGTGAAGACGCACTCTGGCCCTGGCTGGGTAGCTCAGTTGGTTAAAGCATCGATCCAGTATGCCAAGTTTTTGGGTTTGATCATACAACGCACATATGAATGGCACACGCAAAAATCAATCAATGAATGCATAAATAAGTGGAACGATCAATGTTTCTCCCTCTAAATCTCAAATCAATAATCAAAAACACTCTGGGTCATTTCTGTTCTGTGAACTATCATGATGGAAACAGACCTCCTCATGGAGAGGATTCTCCCAGTTCTGTCTGGACTATCTTGCCTTAGGAGCCCAGGGAAGAAAGAAAATGCTGGTTGCCTTTAGGGGTTATTGTGAGAAGGCAAACAGCATTTATCAACTACCTCTCCTGAGACTTGCCTGAAACAGATGGAAAAGGGACTTGTAGTATAATTATAGCCAATGGTAAACCTGGCTAATGTGCATGGTCTTTGCTCTGCCTGGGAATGCTCTAAGACTTTACAACTAATGACTCACATTCTTCCAATAACCTTTGAACTGTGTACCATTTATATCTGTAAGCACAGGGTCAGGTCTATTCTCTGCTGCCCCTCCTGTCCCCAGGCACCCGCTGCCCTCCTGGCACCGCTGGCTAAAGCCTGGGGTGTGTCCCATGATGGGACATGGAACAACCAGCCACTGGACCACACAGCCCAGCCCATTTTGCTCACAACTGAGTTATTCCATTAGGTTTACTTGTCAATCTTGATGAAAAAATGATGACTCAGATGTCACAACAATTACCCCACTGATAAAATGTTCTTTTGACAGTTCTATCAGCTTTCTGAGTGTTCCATTTATTTCCTCCTGTCTCCTTCCTGCAGCCATCCTACTTGTATATATGAAGAGAGTGAGAGGAAGACAGGAATGTGAAAAACATGTGTGCCTATGAAAATCTGATTGTGACGCCTGGCCTTGAGCAGGACATCCCAAAGCTGTGCCTTCCCCAGAGGGGGTGCCCAGGTCTGGGGGACAGGTCCAGCTCCATCCAGTCCCTCCCAGTCCCGCTCACTAATGGCTGCCAGGCACTATGCTTTCTGCACCAGAGGCTCCTTGAAGGCTGTAAGTACCCATTGAATATGCCCTGCATTAGGAAGAAGACACAGATGTAGACCAAGAAGAGGAGGAAGAAGAAACAAAAAGTTTCCACAGCCCTGGCTGGTGTGGCTCAGTGGTTGCAGTATCAGCCTGTGCACTGAAGGGGCAAGGGTTCAATTCCTGGTCAAGGGCACGGACCTGGGTTATAGGTTCTATCCAAGAACCAAGTCAGGCACAGTGCAGGGGGAGGCAACAGGTTGATGTACCTCTCTCAGATTGATGTTTCTCTCCCCTTCTCTCTCCCTACCTCCCACTCTCTCTAAAATTCAATGGAAGAAATATCATCAGGTAAGGATTAAAAAATTACAATGAAAACTAACAATAACAGTGGGTTGATGGAGGAGAATCCAAGATGGCGGCATAGGTAAACACCTAAACTGCTGCCTCGCACAACAATTTCAAAACTACAACTAAAAGACAAAACGGCTATCACCCAGAGCCACGGGAAAGCTGGCTGAGTGGAAGTTCTACAACTAGAAGGAAAGAGAAAAGAGCTTTGAGACGTGCACAAGCGCTGAAAAGCTGAGGTATGGAGACGCGCGATCCAGGCTGGTGGCAGGGGTTGCTTTTTTCAACCCAAAGGGAGACAAGCCCTTGATTATTCTGAAATGCAGTTTCTGGGGAGACGGGGGGACCCAAACTCCTACAGGGAGAAGCTGGACTGTCTGCCATCGGGTCATAAAGTGAGAGTGGCTTGCTTGCAGAGCTGCACGCAGGAATAATTGTTTGCTGTGCTGGGGTGCGGGATGCGAGGAAGCGGTCGGAGACCCAGAGCCAGCTAACTGGCAGCTATTGCTATTTGCCACACCCTAGCCTAGTGACTCCCTGAGACCCCGCCCCACACAACCTACAAACCCACCCAAGCTCCCAGCAGCGGCTTTAGCATATGAATGGCCTGCCCTATGGCAGCTTAATCTAGCAAACTTGCAGCCGGTTCAGACAGCTCCAAAACCTCCAAACCCCAAGCAAAGAAGAGAAAACTGTAGTTCTCGCTGTAGCTCCTGCTGGGTGGCCCCAGACATTAGCTGCCTGCACCCCATTGGAGATCCAGAAGCCAGTGTACCTAGTGGTCAGTGTGAGACACCAGATTTCAACTCCTCACATCCATAAGAGACACATTCAAGAGGCAGACTCAGTGAGCACCAAAGCCCCACTGAAACAAGTCCTGCACCATAAGCGTGTCTCCAGCGCAGCAGTTCTTCTATTATAGACACAGTGGGTCCTCACAGCCAATTGGCCTGGAGGTCAATTCCTCCCAGTGTACCAACAGCAATCAAGGCTTAACTACACCAAGACTTTGCACTCAGCCCACAAAGGGGTGTACCAAGAGCGTCCACCTCAGGTGATTGGGGAGGCTGAGTTACTGGCCCCTGTAGGTCATCCACCACACAAAGCCACTCCATCAACACAGGGAAGCAGCCAAAATGCGGAGACAAAGAAACATGTCACGAATGAAAGAAATGGAGGAAAGCAAACTACTGGACGACATAGAGTTCAAAACCACATTTATAAGGTTACTCAAGAATCTTCTAAAAACCTCTGAGGAACTTAGTGAGACCTTTAAGGATCTTAATGAGAATGCCAAAAAATGGAAAAGGACCAGTCAGAAATTAAGTATACACTGTCTGAAATAAAGAATATACAGAAACTCAACTCTAGATCAACGTACCCCAAGAATCAAACCAAAGATCTGAAATATGAGGAAGCAAAAAACACGCAACCAGAAAAAGAAAAAGAAAAAAGAATCCAAAATTATGAAGGTAGTGTAAGGAACCTCTGCGACAACTTCAAGCGTACCAACATCCAAATTTTTGGGGTGCCAGAAGAAGAGAGAGAGCAAAATATTGGAAACCTATTAGAAGAAATAATGACAGAAGACTTTCCCCACCTGGTGAAAGAAATATACTTACAAGTTCAGGAAGCACACAGAACCCCATACAAGAGGAATCCAAAGAAGACCACACCAAGACACATCATAATTAAAATGCCAAGGGCAGAAGACAAAGAGAATATTAAAGCAGCAAGAGAAAAACAGTTAGTTACCTACAAGGGAGTACCCATATGACTGTCAGCTGATTTCTCACCAGAAACTATGCAGGCCAGAAGGAAGTGGCAAGAAATATTCAAAGTGATGAACAGCAAGAACTTACGACCAAGATTACTCTACCCAGCAAAGCTATCATTCAGAATTGAAGGTCAGATAAAGAGCTTCACAGACAAGAAAAAGCTAAAGGAGTTCATCACCACCAAACCAGGATTGCATGAAATGCTGAAGGGTATTCTTTAAGAAGAGGAAGAAGAAAAAGGTAAAGATAAAAATTATGAACAACAAAATGACATCAAATACATACCTACCAAGAAGTGAATCTAAAAATCAAGTGAATAAAAAATCTGATGAACAGAATGGGCTGGTGAATATAATAGAATCAGGGGCATAGAAAGGGAGTGGACTGACAGTTCTCAGGGGGAAGGGGGTGTGAGGGGTGCGGGAAGAGATTGGACAAATTCTTACACCTATGGATGAAGACAGTGGCGGGAGTAAGGGCATGGGGTGGGGTGGGGAATCAGGTGGAGGGGAGCTATGGAAGAAAAAAAAAAGAGGAACACCTGACCTGCGTCAGGCAGCTCCTGCGGGCAGAGTAGAGGCCACACCTCCTGGTGCTGGTGGCTAAGGAGGGCGATGTGGTTTCAGTAACACCTCAGCTCCCAGGTGTGTCCTGCTGTACAGACACAGGGGTCTGGGCTCAGTCTCCTCCAGCTGTACTCTGTCCACAGTTGATATTTAAAAAAGAAAAGCCAGGTCATGCCACATGCCTGTCTCAGGCACTAGGTCAGGGCTTTTCCCCGATTCTGGACACATAGGACCGGCCAAGAGCAGGGAGGCAGAGCCCGCCCATCCTCCTGCTCAGTGCCTCAGTATGGCACCTGGGACAAGTCATTCCCCTCGTGGGCCTCAGTTTCCCCACAGGGAACGGCACTAAGGTCAAACAAAGGGTGGGTGAAACAATGTCTGGATTCTTGCAATCTCAAAGGAAATCCTTTGCCCCACAGCTTAAGCAGCAGCCACAGGGGCAGCCTAAGAGCATCCAGGCCACAAGGAACAGAGATTCTTACTCACCTACTATCCCCCACCTCCTCTGCCTCCTCCACATCCCCTCACACCCACATCCTCTACCTCCTCCACATCCCCCCACACCCACCTCCTCTGCCTCCTCCACTTCCCCCCACATCCACCTCCTCTACCTCCTCCACATCCCCCCACACCCACCTCCTCTGCCTCCTCCACATCCCCCCACACCCACCTCCTCTGCCTCCTCCACTTCCCCCCATATCCACCTCCTCTACCTCCTCCACATCCCCCCACACCCACCTCCTCTGCCTCCTCCACATCCCCCCACACCCACCTCCTCTGCCTCCTCCACATCCCCCACACCCACCTCCTCTGCCTCCTCCACATCCCCCCACACCCACCTCCTCTGCCTCCTCCACATCCCCCCACATCCACCTCCTCTATCTCCTCCACTTCTCCCCACACCCACCTCCTCTATCTCCTCCACTTCCCCCCACACCCACATCCTCGATCTCATCCACATCCCCCCACACCCACCTCCTCTGCCTCCTCCACATCCCCCACACCCACCTCCTCTGCCTCCTCCACATCCCCCCACACCCACCTCTTCTGCCTCCTCCACATCCCCCCACACCCACATCCTCTACCTCCTCCACATCTCCCCACATCCACCTCCTCCACATCCCCCCAGACCCACCCCTCTGCCTCCTCCACACCCATCTCCTCTACCTCCTCCATATCACTCCACATCCCTCTGCCTCCTCCACAACACCCCTACATCCCCATTCCTCTGCAGTCACTGGCTCCTGTCTCAGGTAGCCCAAGACTGTGCAGAGCTGGAGGGGTCATTACCTACCACCTGGGCAGTGTCCCCTTCCTCTCCACTCTAAGAGCTCTGGGGTAGAGAAGAACCCGCAGACTAACCTGGCTTCCAAACCAGACTCTGCCCCTGCTTACATGAACTCTTGGACCCATTATCCCCCTCCGATCCTCCCGAGTTTCAGTTTCCCTCATCTATAAAAGAGTGACAATATCCTTGTCTTAGAAAGTGTGAGGATGAGAAGATGGGGGAGGCGCTCCTACCCTCCCAACTTACCAAGAATCTCCCTCTGGCTGATTTGGAACAAGATCCACTTGCAGTGAGCTGTGCAGAACCACTCTGCAGCTGTGTCTGCACAAAACCAGCCACACCTGGGGCCAAGGCACAGGAAATCAAAAATGAAAGCAAATGCCCAAGTTCTGAGAAGCTTGGGATCACGCACATTATCCAATCTTAGGCTAGCACCACCCTGGTCAGCCACGCCCTACCTGCTGACCCCTTAGAGGAGCAACCCCAGGTCTGACCACCCAGGTCCTTCTCTGCTCAGCCCATCCTACCTCCCTCAGATTTCTAGAAGGAAGACCTGCCACAGAAACACAGAGGGATCCTGGGCAAATTTCTCCCTCCACCCCATAGGCTCATTCCCAGACCCCTCCTCTCTCATCCTCTCCCACACGCCCCAAATGGCCCCTTAGTCACCCTTCTGGCCCCAGCGATGAGTACATCCCTGAGCACAGCACATGCTCACTGCCTTCTTGCATTGCCTGGGTGCCTGCTCCTGTTGCAGGCCCTGCCCAGGCAGGTCCCTGACATTTGCTTCTGTAGGTCCTTCTGCCAGGAGCACCTGCTTCTCCCACCTGGAACAACATGCTCAGCCTTCAAAGCCCAACTCTGGGATCACCTCCTCTGAGAAGCCCTCTAGCATCTCCCCCTCCCAGAGTCCACTGCCCCTCAGGCTCTGCTCCCCTGGCACCTGGGGGAGGCCCAAGGCCACTGAGTCCGCGTCTCCACTGACCCTTTAAAGCAGGCCTTTCTGAACCTGTCCCTGGTGGTAGGGTCAGTGCCTCAGAATCTTGGCGACCTTCCCGAGGAGGCCATCCCAGGTGGTCATTGCCGTCTGTGGGAGCACAGGTTTGTGGGCGTTGGCAGAGAGAAGCTGCCTGTTCCCTCTCCAGGCCCCTTTCCTCTTGACAGCAGATCTCTCTGTAGTGATCTGGTCACTACAGAGAGATGACTCTGTAGTGACCAGCCCAGTGTCATGGTCACACAGAAAAGTCTGAAAACAGAAGGGACACAGGGCTATGTGCATGCCAGGAACCGTGCGGGCACCTTCCAGGCCTTTCCTACTTGATTGTCACACTGGCTGTAGGCATCACCACCTGGATTTTACAGATCAAGAAACAGGACAGGGAGAAACCAAAATGGCGGCATAGGTAAACACCTGAACTTGCTGCCTCGCACAACCACTTCAAAACTACAGCTAAAACACAAAACGGATATCAACCATAACCACGGGAAGGTTTGCCAAGTGGAATTTATACATCTAGAAGGAAAGAGTAAAGCACACTGAGATTTGGAGATTGAAAGTGGAGTGCAGGAGAATCCAAGATGGCGGCGTAGGTAAACACCTAAACTGCTGCCCCCCACAACAATTTAAAGTGCAACTAAAGGACAAAACGTCTATCTCCTAGAGCCATGGGAAAGCTGGCTGAGTGGAAGTTTTACAACTAGAAGGAAAGAGAAAAGAGCATTGAGATGTGCAGGAGCGCTGAAAAGCTGAGGTACGGAGGCGCGTGATCCGGGCAGGCTGCGGGCGACTGGGTGCGTTGCTTTTTTCAACCCAAACGGAGACAAGCCCCCGATTACTCTGAAATCCAGGCTCTGGGGAGACGCGGGGGACCCAAACTCCTATGGGAGAAGCTGGACTGTCTGCCAGTGAGGGTGGCTTGCTTGCAGAGCTGCGCACAGGAATAATTGTTTACTGCACTGGGGCACAGGACTCGCAGATGCCGTTGGGGACGCAGAGTCAGCTAACTAGCAGCCATTGCTGTTTGCCATGCCCTAACCTAGTGACACCCTGAGGCCCCGCCCTGCACAACCTACAAACCCACCCAAGCTCCAGGCAGCGGAGTTAGCATAAGAAAGGCCTGCCCTATCGTAGCTTAACCTAGCAAACTTGCAGCCTGGGTCAGACAGCCCCAAAACCTCCAAACCCCAAGCAAAGAGGAGAAAACTGCAGCTCTCACTGTAGCTCCTGCTGAGTGGGCTCAGACAGTAGCTGACCTGCACCCCACTGGAGATCCAGAAGCCAGTGTACCTAGTGGTCAGTGTGAGACACCAGATTTCAACTCCTCACATCCATAAATGACACATTAAAGAGGCAGACTCAGTGAGCACCAAAGCCCCACTGAAACAAGTCCTGCCCCATAAGTGTGTCTTCAGCGCAGCAGTTCTTCCATTATAGACACAGAGAGTACTCACAGCTAATTGGCCTGGAGGTCAATTCCTCCCAGTGTACCAACAGCAATCAAGGCTTAACTACACTAAGACTTTGCACTCAGCCCACAAAGGGGTGTACCAAGAGCGTCCACATCAGGTGATTGGGGAGGCTGAGCTACTGCCCCCTATAGGTCACCTACCACACAAAGCCACTCCATCAACACAGGGAAGCAGCCAAAATGCAGAAACAAAGAAACATGTCACGAATGAAAGAAACAGAGGAAAGCAAACTACTGGATGACATAGAGTTCAGAACCACATGTATAAGGTTACTCAAGAATCTTCTAAAAACCTCTGAGAAACTTGATGAGACTTCTGAGGAGCTTAGTGAGACCTTCAAGGACCTTAATGAGAATGCCAAAAAAATGGAAAAGGACCAGTCAGAAATGAAGCATACACTGTCTAAAATAAAGAATATACAGAAACTCAATTGTAGATCAACGTACCCCAAGAATCAAACCAAAGATCTGAAATATGTGGAAACAAAAAACATCCAACCAGAAAAACAAAAAGAAAAAAGAATCCAAAAATATGAAGATAGTGTAAGGAGCCTCTGGGACAACTTCAAGCGAACCAACATCCGAATTTTTGGGGTGCCAGAAGAAGGGAGAGAGCAAAATATTGAAAACCTATTACAAGAAATAATGACAGAAAACTTTCCCTACCTGGTGAAAAAAATAGACATACAAGTTCAGGAAGTGCACAGAACCCCATACAAGAGGAATCCAAAGAGGACCACACCAAGACACATCATAATTAAAATGCCAGGGGCAAAAGACAAAGAGAGAATATTAAAAGCAGCAAGAGAAAAACAGTTAATTACCTACAAGGGAGTACCCATACGACTGTCAGCTGATTTCTCAATAGAAACTATGCAGGCCAGAAGGGAGAGGCAAGAAATATTCAAAGTGATGAACAGCAAGAACTTACCACCAAGATTACTCTACCCGGCAAAGCTATCATTCAGAGTTGAAGGTCAGATAAAGAGCTTCACAGACAAGAAAAAGCTAAAGGAGTTCATCACCACCAAACCAGGACTACACGAAATGCTGAAGGGTATCCTTTAAAAAGAGGAAGAAGAAGAAAAAGGTAAAGATAAAAATTATAAACAACAAAATGACATCAAATACATACCTACCAACAAGTGAATCTAAAAATCAAGTGAATGAAAAATCTGAAGAACAGAATGGACTGGGGAATATAATAGAATCAGGGACATAGAAAGGGAGTGGACTGACGATTCTCAGGGGAAGCAAGTATGAGGGGTGCGGGAAGAGATTCGACAAAAATCTTACTCCTATGGATGAAGACAGTGGCGGGGGGTAAGGGCATGGGGTGGGGTGGGGAATCAGGTGGAGGGGAGCTATGGGGAAAAATAAAAGAGGAACACCTGTAAAAAAGAAAAAAAGAAAGTGGAGTGCAGAGGTACGGAGGCTAGTGCCCCCAGAAAGGGTTGGCAACTGAGTATGCAGTTGTCTTTTTCAAGTGGGAGGGAGGCACAAGCTCCAGACTGCTCTGAACTCCAGTTCTGGGCGAGACTCTGGGGACCCAGACTCATATGGGGAGAAACTGGACTGTCTGACATCGTGCCTGAACACAAGGGCTGCTTTCTCTCAGAAGTGTTTGTAGCGATTACCATGGGACCCTGACACCCGGGGGCCTCTTAGGGCAGAGCTGATGGTCAGCCATTGCTGTTTGCTTTGTACTGTTGATTCCCTGAGACCCTACCCCACCCAAGCTGTGGGCAGAGACTTTTGCATATGAATGACCTGGCCTTTTGCAATCTAAAATTACCTAACAAACTGTAGCTGGGTCAGAGAGCCCCAGAACTTCCAAAAGAAGGCCCAAGGCTCCATAGCAGCTTGCATTGCTTCACAGCTGGGCCCCATCTGGGCACCTCGAAACCCCAAACAAAGAAGAGGAATATGTAGATGTCTCAATAGCTCCTGCTGGGTGGCCTCAGGCAGAGGCTAAATTTGCACCTCCTTGGAGATCCAAGAGACAGTGTACCCAGAGGTCAGAGTGGAACCATACAGATTACAACTCCTCAGATCCATAAGGGACACACTCAGGGGGCAGACTCAGTGAGCACCAAAGCCCGACTGAAGCAAGTCCTGACCCATAAGGGTGTCTCCAGCACAGCAGTTCTCCCATCATAGACACAACTGATCCTCAAAGCCAATTGGTCTGGAGGTCAGTTCCTCCCAGTGATACCAACAACATTCATGGCTTAACTACAACAAGACTGTGCACACAGCCCACAAAGAGGTGCACCAAGACTGTCCACTTCAGGTAATTGGGGAGGCTGAGCCACTGGGCCCTATAGGACACCTAGCACACAAAGCCATTCTATCAACACAGGGAAGCAGCCAAAATGCAGAGACAAAGAAACAGGTGACAAATGACAGAAATGTAGGAAAGCAAACTACTGGATATAGAGTTCAAAACCACGGTTGTAAGGTTACTCAAGAATCTTCTAGAAACTTCAGAGAAATGTAGTAAGACCCTCAGAGATATGAAAAAGGACCAATTAGAAATTAAGCATACACTGACTGAAATAAAGAATAATATACAGATATCCAACAGCAGACTAGAGGATCCCAAGAATCAAGTCAAAGATTTAAAATACAAAGAAGCAAAAAACACCCAACCAGAAAAGCCAAAAGTAAAAAGAATTCAAAAATATGAAAATAGTGTAAGGAGCCTCTGGGACAACTTCAGGAGTACCAACATCCGAATTATGGGGGTGCCAGAAGAAGAGAGAGAGGAAGATACTGAAAACCTATTTGAAGAAATAATAAAAGAAAACTTCCCTTAGCTGGTGAAAGAAATAGACTTACAAGTCCAGGAAGTGCAGAGAACCCCAAACAAAAGGAATCCAAAGATGACCACACCAAGACACATCATAATTAAAATGCCAGGGACAAAAGACAAAGAGAGAATCTTAAAAGCAGTAAGAGAAAAACAGTTGGTTACCTCAAAGGAATACTCACACGACTGTCAGCTGATTTTTCAACAGAAACTATGCAGGCCAGAAGGGAGTGGCAAGAAATATTCAAAGTGATGAATAGCAGGAAACTACAACCAAGATTACTCTACCCAGCAAAGCTATGATTCAGAATTGAAGATCAGATAAAGAGCTTCACAGATAAGAAAAAGCTAAAGGAGTTCACTACTGCCAAACCAGTATTATACAAAATGCTGAAGGGTATTCTTTAAGAAGAGGAAGAAGAAAAAGGTTAAGATAAAAATTATGAACAACAAATACATATCTATCAACAAGTGTATCTAAAAATCAAGTGAATAAAAAATCTGATGAATAGAATTAACTGGTGAATATAATAGTATCAGGGGCATAGAAAGAGAGTGGACTGGCAATTCTCGGGCAGAAAGGGTTGTGGAGGATTTGGGAAGAGACTGGACAAAAATAGTACACCTATGGATGAAGACAGTGGGTGAGTGGTGGGGGTAAGGGAAGAGGGTGGGAACTGGGTGGAGGGGAGCTATGGGGGGTGGGGGAGGGGAAGAGGAACAACTGTAATAATTTGACAATAAAGATTTATTAAAAAAATAAAAACAGGAAGGTAATGCCTCTGCTTGCATGTGGTGCAGCTGTTGGGCTTTTCCTCTTTGCCTTCTCCTCCCCCAGGCGAGGCTGGGCATGGAAGCTAGAGGCCAACATGGCCCTTTCATGAGGCCTGCTCATCCATTGGGCTCCATGGCCACCTCCCCTACTTTTCAGGGAGTGATGATGACCTTGACGAGGAGGCCATCCCTGGAGGTCATTGCCATCTGTGGGAGCACAAGTTTGTGGGCGTTGGCAGAGAGAAGCCTGCTGTTCCCTCTCTGGGCACCTTTCCTCTTGAGAGCAGATCTTTCTATAGTAAGCCCAGTGGGGCACCACAGCCACCTCCCCCACTTTTCAGGTAGGGCGGCAGAGTGATGATGGTATTGCATGAGGACCACACACAAGAGCTTGACATACTCACCCAGCAAAGGCCTGATTTCAGAGAAGAGGAAGCCAAGGTGAGGGGAGAGGCGGGCCTTGCACCAAACAACTCAGGAGAGGGGCCAAGACTCAGAGCACGTGGCACAGTTGGCCTCTAGCCCTTGTTTAAAAGTTATTTTTGTCTTGTTTTTCCTGTAACCTGCCTTCCTCCTGGTTCCTCTCCCTTTCACTAGCTTGATTGCCCCTAGACAACCGCCCACCATGCACTGTGATACGCAGAGTCATGCCAGACCCACAGGGGTGGAGTCCCGTTGTCCTCTGATAAGAACGCAGAAAGGACCCAGATGGACGTCTTTGGCCTCAGTGAACACGGTCTCCTGGCAGAACAACTGGGGTGGGGGCTACAAAGCCACATGAGGTGAGATGGGCTCCTCCTGGCATGAGCTGAGATCACCCCTCTTAGGGACCCTAACGACCCAGTGACTATTCAGTAGGGCTCATCTGGAACCCCCGACATCACAAGAAAGGTCACCTGGGATGACAACAGCTCAGAGGTGGGATCTTAGCCAAATTCTTGGGTCAATAAGCCATCTCAGCCCACTGTGAGGAAAATCCCCACTCAGGAGAAAGTAACCCCAGAATCACAGGGACAGGGGTCTAGCATGTGCCACCAGCATCGCCTGGTGGAGGCTGGAGGAGTCACCAGCTGGAGGCACTCAGCCAGCACCCTCACCCCAGCCCGGCCCTGTCTCTCCAACACGTGAGGAGGGGAGCTTGGCTCAGACACATTGGACACGAAGAATTGTGTGTCCAGGGCAGGGCCCCTGTCTCCCTGTCCTCCTCCTGTTTATAGGGCAGTGGTGTGGGCAGGCGCAGGTAACCCAGGAAGCTGGTGCCGTCATCAGAGTGGCTCACGGACGGGCACCTTGGGCTGCAGAGCACAGGGCACTGCTCTCCATGCCAACAGCACCTGCCGTCCTCATGGGAAGTGGCCACTGGCCTTCGACCCTTGTTGCCAGGTTGCCAGCATCACCCATATTATCCCAAAGCTGGGTACTCACTCTCTGTGCTCCACAGACCCCAGGGACCCCCTGCTTCATGGGTGTGCCCAGGTGAGAGGAGCAAGACACACATGAAGCTCCCTCGTTAATGGCAAAGTCCTTGAGAATGAGGACCAGGTGTTACCCATCTTCTCCTCCTCAGGGGGAGACAAAGACTGGGCACTCAGAAAGCACTATTTGGCCCTGGCAGGTTTGGCTCAGTGGATAGAGCCTAAGCCTGGGGACTGAAGGATCCCGGGTTTGATTCCAGTCAAGTGCACATGCCTGGTTTTCGGGCTCCCAGTAGGGGAAGTGCAGTAGCAGCTGATTAATGATTCTCTCTCATCAATGATGTTTCTATCTCTCTCTCCCTCTCCCTTCCTCTCTAAAATCAATAACAATATATATTTACTAGTGGCCCAGTGCACGAAATTTGTTCAAGGGGGCAGATGTTCCTCAGCCTGGCCTGCATCCTCTCCAATCTGGGACCCCTCGAAGAATGTCTTACTGCCATTTTACAGGGATCAGGCCTAACCTGCAGTAGGACATCCCTCTCACATCTGGGACTGCTGGCTCCAGCCACTCACCAGCCTGCTTGCCTTCCTGCCTGCCTGATTGCCCCTAATCACTCTGCCTGCCGGCCTGCTCACCCCCAACTTCCCCCGCCCCTGCTGGCCTGCTTGCCCCCACCTTCTGTCCCCACTGGCCTGCTCTTCCCTAACTGCCCCCTTGCTGGCCTGCTCACTCCAAACTCCCTGTCCCCCTCCCCCGCTGTCCTGATCACCATCAACTGGCCCCCCTGCTGGTGTGCCTATCCCCAATGGCCCCGCCCCCCACAAGCCTGATCACCACAACTGCTGTCCCATCTTGGCCTGATCAACCCCTGGCGACCCAAGCTCCCAGCCCTTCCTTTTTTCATTTTTTAGCACCTCCTTGAGCGGAGGCCAGGTCCAGCTGGAAGCAGTTACCTAGGATTTATTTATCTTCTATAATTGAAAGTTTGTAGCCTTGAGCAGAGGCCAGGGCCAGCCAGTGTGGGCAGGAAACTTGGCTTCCTCCATCGCCGGGGCAACCCAAGCCTCCTCCTTGATCCATCTCCGTGGCCATCACCATCTTGGTTGGGTTAATTTGCATACTCACTCCTGATTGACTGGTAGGCGTGGCTTGTGGGTGTAGCGGAGGTATGGTCAATTTGCATGTTTCTCTGTTCTTAGTGTAGATTTTAAAAAGGAAGCTGCCATTGGTCACTCCCTGCTCAGGCTCCCAGCCTCCTGGTACTGCTGACTTGGAAGCTGCAGCTCCATGGCACTGTCCACCAGGTCCCCGGGCTGCAGACACACAGCTCCATCAGATCTTGTCCTCAAAGAGCTCACATTTAGGGAGCGAGACCCCACCATACACCTGACATGGCGGTGTGTTGACAGAGGACAGCCCAGCCTGGCGGGGCAAGGACAGGAAGGGCTTCCAATGCAGTGACATTGGAGCTGAACCCTGGAGGATTAACAGGTTGGCAGTAAGGAAGGGCATCTGAGGCTGGCAGGACAGACAGTGTGAGTAAGTGTGGCAGGCCCACAAGACGCAGACCATTGCAATGTATGAACGCATGATGCGGGGTATTGCCCAGTTTGCACATAAACATTATAAAAGTAATGGACAAAATTATCCTCTTTGAAAACTTTTCCCCACCCTTTGGTGGCTGCTACTGCTCACCTCTAAGCAAACCCAATGGAAGGCTAAAAGCACAAAGATTCCATTGTGAGACATCCCGCCAGGGAGCTGGCACCTATGTTCAGCCTGTCTAGTTCATCTTTCATGTTCAATTTAAAGAAAAGGCAGATGTTGGGGGAACCAAGATGGCAGCATAGGTAAACGTCTGAATTTGCTGCCTTGCACAACTACATCAAAACTACAACTAAAAGACGAAACAGATATCATCCAGAACCACAGGAATGCTGGCTGAGTGGGAGTCCGACAACTAGAGGGAAAGAGAAGAGGGCATCAAGTGTGGTAGGAGGTGCAGAGATGGGAAAGAGCGGGTACAGAGGTGTGTGAAATGGGCTGGCAACTGGGTACGCTGTGGTCTTTTTCAGTAGTGAGGGAGATACAAACGTCCAACTGCTCTGAACTCCAGTTCCTGGTGAGACTCTGGGGACCAGCCTCATACGGGGAGAAACTGGACTGTCTGGCATCAGGCCGGAACACGAGGGTGGCTTTCTCTAAGACGTGCTCGCAGTGATCATTGTTCCAGCACGGGGTGGCTGGACATAGAGACTAAGGGACCTCTTTGAGGCAGGGCTGATGGGAAGCCATTGCTGTTTGCTCCGCCCTGTGATTCCCTGAGACTCTGCCCCACCCAATTTACAACCCCACCCAAGCTGTACACAGAGGCTTATGAATATGAATGGCCTGGCTTTTTGCAATCTAAAATCTAACAAACTGCAGCTGGGTCAAAGAATCCCAGAGCTTCCAAAAGAAGGCCTAAGGCTCCTCAGCAACCTGCATTGCTTCACAGCTGGGCCTCATCTGGGCACCTCCAAACCCCAAACAAAGAGGAGGAATCTGCAGATCTTTCTGTAGCTCCTGCTGGGTGGCCTCAGGCAGTGGAGGACTTTGCACCTCCTTGGAGATCCAAGAGCCAGTGTACCCAGTGGTCAGAGTGAGACCACACCGGATTACAACTCTTCAGATCCATAAGAGACACACTCAGGGGGCAGACTCTGTGAGCATCAAAGCCCCACTGAAGCAAGTCCTGACCCATAAGGGTGTTTTCAGCACACCGGTTCTCCCATCATAGACACAACTGGTCCTCACAGCCAGTTGGTCTGGAGGTCAATTCCTCCCAGTAATACCAACAGCAATCAAGGCTTAACTACAAGGAGACTGTGCACACAGCCCACAAATGGGGCCACCAACAGCGTCCACCTCAGGTGACTGGGGAGGCTGAGCCACTGGGCCCTATAGGACACCTAGCACACAAAGCCACTCTATCAACACAGGGAAGCAGCCAAAATGCGGAGACAAAGAAACAGGTCACAAATGACAGAAATGGAGGAAAGCAAACTACTGGATATAGAGTTCAAAACCACGGTTGTAAGGTTACTCAAGAAGCGTTTAGAAAACTCTGAAAAATTTAGTGAGACCCTCAAGGATATGAAAAAGGACCAATTAGAAATTAAGTATACACTGACTGAAATAAGAATATACAGATCCAACAGCAGACTAGAGGATCCCAAAAATCAAGTCAAAGATTTAAAATGTGAAGAAGCAAAGAACACCCAACCAGAAAAGCAAAATGAAAAACGAATCCAAAAATTTGAAGAGTGTAAGGAGCCTCTGGGACAACCTCAAGTGTACCAACATCCAAATTATGGGGGTGCCAGAAGAAGAGAGAGAGCAAGATATTGAAAACCTAATTGAAGAAATAATGACAGAAAACTTCCGTTACCTGGTGAAAGAAATAGACTTACAAGTGCAGGGAGCGCACAGAACCCCAAACAAAAGGAATCCAAAGAGGACCACACCAAGACACATCATAATTAAAATGCCAAGGGCAAAAGACAAAGAGAGAATCTTAAAAGCAGCAAGAGAAAAACAGTAGTTACCTACAAGAAGTACTCACACGACTGTCAGCTGTTTTCTCAACAGAAACTATGCAGGCCAGAAGGGAGTGGCAAGGAATATTCAAAGTGATGAAGAGTAAGAACCTACAACCAAGATTATTCTATCCAGAAAAGCTATCATTCAGAATTGAAGGTCAGATAAAGAGCTTCACAGATAAGAACAAGCTAAAGGAATTCATCACTGCCAAAACTGTATTATATGAAATGCTGAAGGGTATTCTTTAAGAAGAGGAAGAAGAAGAAAAAGGTAAAGATAAAAAATATGAACAACAAAGTGACAACAAATGCATATCTATCAACAAGTGAATCTAAAAGTCAAGTGAATAAAAAATATGATGAACAGAATAAACTGGCGAATATAATACAATCAAGGGCATAGAAAGGGAGTGGACTGACAATTCTCAGTGTGAAGGGTGTGTGAGGGGTGCGGGAAGAGACTGGACAAAAATTGAACACCTGTGGAGGAGCACAATGTGGGGGGCGGGGTATGGGATGGGGTGGGAACTGGGTGGAGGGGAGCTATGGGGCCAAAAAAGAGGAACAAGTGTAATAATCTGAACAATAAAGACTTATTCTTTAAAAAAGGCAGATGTTTTTCCTAGTACAAGATCATTTCCTTTTAGAATGCATGGTTATTTTTCCTTCCTCTGCCTAGTTTAGTGGTAGAAAGATTGAGGACTGGGGCTCAAAGGACTCTGTATTTGAGTCTCAATTCTACCACTTAATAGCTCTGGTCTTGACCTTCAGTCTCCCTTAGCGTCAGTCCATTTGAAGCATAATAGTAATCCCTCCTTTTAAAAACTGCTGTTTGAAACTGCTGTTTGAATCTGCTGTTTTAGAATTCTCAGCTGTTTTGAAATTCTCTGCTATTTTTCCCTCTGTTATTTTTAGACTGTAAAATAACTTAGTTTTTTTGCTTGAACCAAAAAGATAAACTTAATTGTCTGATCTTGCAAGCTAGCCATCAAACATAAGGGACTGATATGCTGATATTGATGCCAGAAGCCTGTATAGATATGATACTCAAGGTTACAGGTGTCTGTATAGATATGATAGGTACTCAAGGTTACAAGCTGTCTACAAAAATAAGTTGAACAAAGAACGAGAAGGATATAAAAAGGAAATACTCCTTCCTGTGTTTGTTCAGAATTTGACAGAGGTGATCTGCTCTGAACCTGTGTGCAATAAAAGACTCCTAATTAATTGGCTTGTTAAGGCATCTGGTATCTAGCTCGCTGATTTGCGATACAACACCTTCATCTCTATTGATGAGACTAATTATACTACACAGATCTGTATTACCAAATACACAGGGCTGTGGTGGGGATTAATAAGAAAACATTTGCCAAAGAACCTCGTATAATTCCTGACACATATTAAGCACTCAATAAGTGGTATTACTATTGTTAATAATTATTCTAGCTCATATGAGAAGTTAAAGATATGCACCTTTCACAGTGCTCTACAAATAGTACCATGTTTCCAGGGGGTTTGATTGTACCAGCCAGGATAGTCTAGGCTTTGCTGCAGTAACAAACACCCTCCACATGAGCCACAAAGGTACCTCCTGATCACCATGCAGTCTGCTCCTGTAGTCCTCCCTCCTAGACCCAGGAAATTGGAGCAGCCAGTCTCGGGAACATTGCCGGCAGACGCTGTCACTTAGAATTGACACATATTATTTCCATTCAAAAGTCAGTAGTCAGTGGCTGGCATGGTTCAGTGGTTGAGCATTGACCTATGAACCAGGAGGTCATGGTTCCATTCCAGGTCAGGGCGCATGGCCAGGTTGCTAGCACAATCCCCAGTAGGGGGCGTGCAGGAGGCAGCCCATCAATTATTCTCTCCCATCATTGAAGTTCCAGTCTCTCTTTCTCTCTGGAATCAATAAAAATATATTTAAAAACAAATAACCAACAACAAAAGAAGACAGTGGTCAGAGCTCTGGTTACACATCCCCTCCCAACCAGAAGGAGGACAGGAATGTAACCCTACCAGGTATCTAGAAGGGGGAGGGAGGGACCACAAGAATGTGACCAACAGCCATAGTGACTACCACAATGCATTTCAGAACCACCGCCCAGCCCAGAGGGATGGAGTAGACAACAGGAGGGGGGCAGGAGGCAGAGGGGGAGCAGGAGGACACAGAGGGGTCTGCATGGCATGAGACCCTAAGTCAGTGTGCAGGGCTGAGGATGGAGGAGCCCTCTGCCCCTCTCATCTGGACCTGACCCAAACTCACCCTGGCCACTGTGCCCTGGAGGCCAAGAGCCAGAGCTGCAAGGAGGTGAGTGTCCCTGCTCTCAGTGTGGATGGTGACTGTGAATGTGACTTGCTGCCTGGCCTCCAGCTGATGGGCCAAAGTATTTCTCTGGCTGCACCCCTCCTGTTCTGCTGGTTTCGGAGACCTACTGGATTCTTCTCACAGTTTCAGGGGCCCCCAGGCAGTGTGAGCTGTGCTCTCACCCTGGCCCTCTCCTGGTGCAGCCATCGCTAGACGCCATCCCCCTCAATCCCCCCGCCACCTACAGCTCCCACTCGCTCTCAGGTTTCCTGTTACTGCTGATGTCAAAAGCAGCAGCTCTGTCCATTGTCCTCCAGGTCCCCGGGCTGCAGACCTGTAGCTCCAGCAGCAGTGGTGTCTGTGCCAACCACACCACCTCCCGTCCCTGCAGAGGCTGCTGGCAGCGTCCAGTGCTCCAACGCCAGCTTTCCGACCACGGCCCCTTTCTCACAGGAGTCCTGGCAGGGGATGCCGAGTGGCCACACTGCAGCTCCATCAGTGTCCTTTCAGAGTGGCCCTCCCTCCCAGCGCAGGTCCTCTGCCCCAATGCTCCCACCCCACTTCCCTCCCCATCCTTTCAACCCTTGGTGCCCCCTCTTCAGGGAAGCCTTCCTTGACTCCTCCTACTAAGCCAAGCTCCCGCTATAAGAGCTGTCTCCTTAATGTCGGACTGGCAGGAAGGGATGGAGGATCCAGAAGAATCGGTACCCCCTGGTCAAAGCATTTCCAAAGAGCAAACAAATTCTTCATGTGCCTCGTGACAACTGGTACCTCGCCCAACAGGCTGCTCACACATCCTGGTGCTCCTCAGAGGCCTGTCAGACACGTGGGCCCTAGTGAGGAAGCCTCTGTGTGTTTCCAGCTTGCCCCACTAAGGGCAGGGAGGTCAGGGTCATGCTGACCTGAGTGGCCCGGAAAGGAACCTTCTCCTTTGTTCTGTTCACCTTGGTTGACTCACCTTGCTCGTATCACAGAGAGCCGGTGTTTCCTTGCCGGTGTGGGTCTGGTCCTCGCTGTGGGCCATGGAAGGCAAAGCCCATGAGTGCTCTCCAGGGGGCAGTGTCCCTCAGTCCAGCTGCGGGGTATCATTCCCAATTCAACCCTCAGTGAGCCTTGTCTCAGCTCTGCCCTCCGGGACCCCAGGCTCCAACAGGTTACTTGTGGCTGGGTGGCGGCCTGGGGCTTTTGTGCAGAGTAATGGGAAGCAGGTGCTTGATAAGATTTGTGTTCCTAAGGGCTGTTCTGGCTCAGTGTGGAGGAGGGGTGGGGCGGGGGCAGTGCCACAAGCGTAAATGCAGGGTGACCATCTGACAGCTCTTGCAGGAGGAAACTGTGAGGGTAGCTTGGAGAAATGCTTGCTGTCTCCAAGTCTATTTACAGATGACCCTGTCACCCCTGCAAACAAGCCCCAAGCCCTTCTGATCTTTTTTTTTTTTTTTAATTTTATTGATTTTTACAGAGAGGAAGGGAGAGGGAGAGAGAGTTGGAAACATCAATTAGAGAGAAACATCGATCAGCTGCTTCCTGCACAGCCCCTACTGGGGAGGTGCCCATAACCAAGGTACATGCCTTTGGCTGGAATCGAACCTGGGACCCTTCAGTCTGCAGGCTGACACTCTATCCACTGAGCCAAACCGGTCAGGGCAAGCCCTTCTGATCTTAATCAGCCTCATGTCCTCCAGTTGATCCTGGGCCCCAGCTGCTGGGCGAGGAAGCCACCTGTATTCAGCCTAAGCCATTTGTGCAGAAGCTTCACCTGGGTGTCCTGGCAGAGCTTCCGGGGCACCGAGGTATCAGGGACTTGACTGGACGAGAGAGTGGAGTGGGAGCCCAATGACTGAGCAGGAGCAATGGAAGATTTGCTCCCTGAGTTCCTGGAGGACAGGCTCATGGGGAAGGGAAGCCAGGCATCCAGAGCCCAGATGAGCCCAGATGAGCCCACCAATCCACACCACAAAGGCTCAGTGCATCTTATTGAACCGAAGTCTACAGAACGCAAGGTGGGGAGAAACAGAGGGTCTAGAATATCATCGTGTCCACACCACTCCCCCCTCCCCCACTGATGGAGAGGCTGTGTCTCAGGGCTGACTGGTAGACCCCCTTGACCTGCTGGGAGTATCTGTTTTCCCTTCTCTTTTTTTTCAAATCAACCACTGTTCTAAGAGCATTTGCAGTTTCACTGTCATTTCATTGGTCTCTCAGAGCATCCTGGCCCCAACGAGCACCAGCAACTTGTCAAATGTTCCACCCACTCCACTGTCATCACCACCCCCATCACCACCATCATCATCATCATCTTATCTAGAAGTCACTGTGTACCTAAGATGTGCCGCTGGAAGTCAAAGGTGAGCTGCAACTGGAAAGCAGGGCTAGAGACCCGGACCAGGGAGAGGCAGGGTTCCTGCTGGGACGGTGAACCCTGGGGAGGGCCAATCCAGGAGCCACTCTAACTCCCATGTCCCAACAACTCACACTCTTTCGCCTTCTCCCATTGTCAACTTTTTAGTAGTTCTGGCCTTCTTGGTGCTTATTCCTCCACTTATTTCTTTATTCATGACCCCAATGTCTTCTTTAGTCAAAATACAGTTATTTTGTATTGTCCCCACACCCTCTTGTCCCCTCTTTTCCCTGATTTCAGGTCCAGGTTCCTTCCTTCCCTTTGACCCACCTGCCATCTGCATGACGCCCTCCTTCACTGTGCTTAACACCTTCACAGGCAGTTCCATCCATTTTATCTCACCGGCTTTTCCCCTCTAACAATGTAAAGTCCATGCCTTTGTCTCCCACACACCCTGCTGCCTGCACTGTCTGGGGATCATGGAGTCAGGTCCTCCTGTAGCCTTGTGTGAATGCGGGTGAGTTCTTCCAACCGCCTCTCCAGCTCCCGGGCCTGCTGCCTCAACTCTTGCGCCGAATGAGCCTTTGCGCCCTTATGTAAGTGCATTGACTCTTTCACTAGGTCCACTACATCCATGAGAAGGAATACACCTGCCATGGCTGCACCACGGACCCTGGCTCCTTTGCTCATGTCCAGAGCAGTGCCTCCAAACGCTTTCTGCAGCTGCTTGCCGCTTCGGGGTGAGGCTGCCCCCGTGCGCAGGAAGCGCGTGGCCTTGGCTGCTAAGACAGGATTGGATTTGGCCAGCTTGAAGGCTCGGGCATTCTTCACAATGGCTTGCAGGGATTGGAAGCACTTCCTTGCTAAGGAAGCAATTTTGGGTGTGCTGCGAATTAGAACTTCCTTGACCACCTTCTCTGTGCCACTGCCAGTTGACACCAGGCTGCTGGCTTCGGCTTTTGCTGACGCATCCTTTGAGACTTCCACGATGTTTGCAGTCACACCAGTCACAGCAGCTGCTGCCCCCAGTCCCATCCCAGTTGCCAAAAGCATCAGACTAGCCCCTGCTGTGAAAGGTGCCAGAGACAGGCCAGCGATGGTCAGAAGGCCAGACACAACGCCGGTGGAAGAGGCCGCCACCTGGGCAATGGTGCAGTCCCTGTGCACCTGGTCAACCTCATCAGCAAGTGCGTAGAGCTTTCGTATGCGTTCCTCAAGGTCCTGTTTCACCTGAGGAAACTCCTTCATAAAGCTCTCCTCATGCAGCTTGTCTGCTGAGGGCATGTCTTTGTCCTCCACGGTCATGCGTGCTTCCAGCTGCCTCAAGTCTGCATAGAGTGCATCTGCCTCATCCCTGCAATCACAAAGGACAGGGGATTAACCAAGGCAGGTGGATGAATTGCTAAGGATGACACCCCCAACTGGATGAGCTGGTGCAGGACGCCCTGTCCTCTATGGTGGGAACGTATGCGTCTACTCGGAATCCCTCAGGTTACACATCATTGGCAGCCCCCATTTTGATTGGAAGCGGTCACTAAGCCACATTGCCTTCCCTCTGGTCAGGGTTACTCCATGGAGAAGAGAAGAGGGTCCCACAGGGAGGTCAGGAGCCCTCCAGCTCACAGACAGGGTTGGAGGACATGATCATCTAGGGCCCTCTGCCCCAGCAGAGAGGGGATCAAATCAGGGAAGGAAGAAATGTGCCCCCCGCCCCCCACGACCCTGCACTAAGCCCCTGTCCTCCTCAGTCCTGTGCCCAGGTGCCTCAGCTGCCTCACTCGAGTCCCAGCCTAGCTGCCAAGCCTTCTTAACAGTCCTCCCACCTGGACCACCTTGCTCCATCCAGACCCCGGGCTCTGACCCTGATCCAAGCCTCTCTGGGCCTCTGGACAGGATGACTGCACTTGTTCCCTCGCCCTTGACCCCGTAGTTCACCCCAAAGCCTTCACCATAGTCCTATCAGACGGACTTGCTATTCCATTGATGAGGGAGATGACATAAGCCCACAGCCCCAGAGCCGGACAGAGATACAATCAGGATTCAATCCAACACGGTGCAGCTTCACTCCAGCTCTCTGCCTTCCAGGCCAGCAGGACGCTGCAGAGTTTGCACAATCCCTTTCTTAGGGAGAGCAGGCTCCCTAGCCACAATCCCCAGGGACACAAACTGTGCCAGGATTTTTCTGGCTTGTCCCACACGAATTCCTGTGTGGCTCTCATGTCCAACAAGAAGACACGTGGGCCCTGTCAATTTCCAGCATCTTTTTAAAAGTTCATGTGAACTGCCCACCTACTATATGTCAGTCATTAGACTAAACCAGTTGTCGGCAAACTCATTGGTCAACAGAACGAAATGTCAACAGTACAACAATTGAAATTTCTTTTGAGAGCCATATTTTTAAACTTAAACTTCTTCGAATGCCACTTCTTCAAAATAGACTCACTCTGGCCATGGTATTTTGTGGAAGAGCCACACTCAAGGGGCCAAAGAGCCGCATGTGGCTCACGAGCCACAGTTTGCCGACCACGTGGCTAAACAATTCACATGCATTCTCTTCGTTTCCTCACAATGAAATAAAACAGATGATTGCCCTGGCTGGTTTGGCTCAGTGGATAGAGCGTTGGCCTGCGGACTCAAGGGTCCCAGGTTCGATTCCGGTCAAGGCATGTACCTTGGTTGCGGGCACATCCCCAGTAGGAGGTGTGCAGGAGGCAGCTCATTGATGTCTCTCTCTCATCGATGTTTCTGGCTCTCTATCCCTCTCCCTTCCTCTCTGTAAAAAAGCAATAAAACAAATTTTTTTAAAAAGAGAAGAAATAGAATAGATGACTAATACAGAGAGTGGTTAAATAAGGCGCCCTATGTCACGTAACCTTCCCCTGCAGGCCTCATCTCTTCTCAACCTGGGGCCCTTCTCTGCCAACAAATGACATGAAGGAAACGTTGCTCATGGACTGTTGAGAAGGAAGTTCTTCAGCCCCAAGCTCAGGAGCCTGCCTGGAGGAGCGTGCCTGCCAGGGGAATGTAGTTGCAGGGGAGATCGGGTGAAGATACAGGCATCCTCTGGAAGTTACCTAGACAACTTGGCCCCAGCCACAAATCTCTCCCAGGACCCATCACTCAGCAGGCGTTGCAGTTTCTCTTTGTTCCTTGGATCCATTAAATACTCAAGGACGTCAACGAAGTCTTTGCCCTCTAGATGGAAAGAAAAAACAATGAGGTTAGAAGGAATCCTGGTAGAACGGCATGGCATTGAGTATAAACAAGGAGGTTAAATGTTCATATTCCTGAGTAGCTGTCACCTGGGGGACTTTTTAAAAAAAATCTGGGGAACTTTGTTGAGTCACCTGGTGTTATGGACTGAACTATCCCCCCCCACCACCCTTCCAATTTATATATCGCAGGACTGTCATGCCATGTGAGTGTACTCATTCATTTATGTTTTAATGTTTCATTGCTTTTTAGAGAGAGAGGAAGGGGAGAAGTATAGAGATGGAAACATCGATAAGAGACAATCATCAATCAGTTGCCTCTGCATTTCCACTGCTGGAGATCAAGCCCACAACCCAGGCATGTGCCCTAACTGGGAATCTAACCAGTGACCTCTTGGTTCATGGGTCAACACTCAACCACTGAGCCAGAATGGTCAGGCCCCATGTGACCGTATTTTATAATTAAGGTTAAATGAGGTCATAAGTGTGGGACCTAATCCAATGTGAATGGTGTCCTTATGAGAAGGGGGAGAGACACCAGTTCTCTCCCTCCCTCACTTCTCTCGCTCTCTCTCTCTCTCTATCAATAACTTTTATAAATATTTTTTAAAATGTGTGACTTATCAGGGATTTGGAGACTCTGGAAATGCAGATAAGGGATGGGGGACTGGTGTATGTTTTGTGTATGCAGAGACATGATCTACATGTGTTTCCTGCCATATACACAAAAGACATATTATTCTTATTTCACAAAGAAAGCTAAACTCAGAGAGGAAAAGTAGGGCCAAGCCAAGAAGCAGAAAGCTCATAGGTGGCATCTAAGGTCACCTGTCAGACAATTCCTTACGTTAGGTTGAAGTCTCCTTGTAGTTCGAAAACTCATGTGATTTCTTCATTCTACCCTATAGGTTACCTATGGCATATTTTTAAATTTAAAAATAACGTTTCAGCCCTAACTGGTTTGGCTCAGTGGATAGAGCATCGGCCTGTGAACTGAAAGGTCCCAGGTTCGATTCCGGTCCAGGGCATGGACCTTGGTGGCAGGCACATCCCCAGTAGGAGGTGTGCAGGAGGCAGCTGATCGTTGTTTCTCTCCCATCGCTGTTTCTAACTCTCTATCTCTCTCCCTTCCTCTCTGTAAAAAACTCAATAAAATATATTTTTAAAAAATGTTTCAGGTCACATGCAACTGATGTATGAAACTATGAAGCAAAGAGGATTCTTCATGCTTCTCACAAATGCTCCAAGGTGGGCAATGGAGGGGGTGTCTGCAGCTCTAATCCTGTGATCAATCCGTATCAGCTCTCCCCTCTCCAGGCTTGTCTCAGGTGCCACAGCTCCCGTGGGCACCACTGGCCCCACCCTTGCCCACGTCTTAAACAAGAGGTCATCTCGTTTATCCTCAGGAATCCACCAGCTCCAGCCCTCCCTCAGGGACCTCAGAGCCTGCTCAGGAGCTGCAGGCTTCTGAGCTGTCCTCTCCTCCCTTATGCTGCAACAGGAACAAGTTTTATCCTCTCCTGGGGGTGATGTGGTCGCCTAGAAAATGCAGTGTTCATTTGGGTGGGTGGAGGGTTGGTTTTTTTCCTTTTCTTGCTTCATCCACTGAGGGAGAAAGTAAACCAGGGCTTAGATGGAGGGAACCCAGAGCACTACATCTGTGTATTTGTTGGCTTGGGTGTGGGTGGGTGTGGGAAATAACAAAGCAGGCCTCTGCTGGGATATCTGAGATCATCAGAAGTTCCTGCCCGACAGTCACACCTGGTACACAGGTGCTTATAATTGGGAGCACAGGTCAGGGCCCCAGCACAGCTGTGGGAGGTGTCAGTGCTTTAGAGGGGAAGGTTTCCACCAGGAACTAGCAGGTTCCAGGTACAGGGGACAAGAAATTCCCACCTCCCATGGGCTGTCCTGGCCTCATTGCATGAGTTGCAGAAGATGGGAGGCAGTGAGCAGCTTGAGGAGAGAGCTAGGAAGGAGGTCCCCACATACACTTCTGGTTAAGGGGACTCCCCTTGGACCGTCTTGGGGATTTGAGGACACTCATCAAACCCTTTGAGTTTCTTGATTCCTGGGTAGCTTAACCCAGTTTGGAGATGCCTCCCTCAATTCTAGATCATGAGCAGGAACCAGCTAGATAGGAGAAAGTTGACTACCTGGGCAGTTCCCATCAGCTTCTGAGGTCATGGTGTCAGCAGTGGGATCTCAGAGTTACCCCTTCAGCTCACCAGTCTGTGTCCATCTGGAAGGAGGTGTTGCTTCACCCTTGGGAAAAGAAAACAAATTGTGGGGTCAAAGGTGAGCCAGCTGTGCAACAGGGAGCAGCGAGGGGCTCCGTTTCTGGTGTTTCTTTCAGGGAAGGCTGCAAGTTCCAAGATAGACTCAATCCACTGTGCTTCCCTGTCTGCTGGGCTCTGCCAGCTGCTAGTTAAGAGAAGGTACTCACCTCATTCCAGCCCACTGCAAGCCAAGTGACAGTCCTGTTGTCCTGTGGGGGCACAAGGAGAAGACCATCAGACAAGGAAACAGACAGCTGAGGAGTAATAAAACCAAAGAAGCAATAAAACCAGACACGAAAGATGGAAGGAAAGATGGGGAGGAATGTTTTGGAAATGACTTGAGTTTGGGGACATTTGTGTTTACTAATCACTACAGCTAATATTGATGGTGTGTCTACCACAGGCTCCTTATGTGTTCCCTCACCAAATACTCTCACACATGGCACGTGGTGGGCGCCATTGTGGCTCCCATGGGAACGTGGAGGAAACCATCACAAAGTTTAGGTTTTCACCTAAACTCAGGTTAGCCCGAGTTCCACAGTAGTGCTAGAGCTAGGACTCCAACCCAAGTCTTCCTGATCCCAATCCCGTGTTTGTGAGGACTACGCTCTACTCCCTTTTATATACAAAAATGTTTATTAATGTGTCTGTGTTACTTGCAAATAAGTCTTATTCCCAAACGCTGTCTTGTACCCTCTACCAAGTCTCTGTGGTGATAAATTCCTGGGGCTGTGGCTTCCCAAGCCTGCACCCTTCTTGCTTCTGCAAGACCCTCATGCCCTAAGGCCCTCGGGTCCTGCAGTCCTGGCCCCAGCCCTGCAGCCCTGCGTGGGCTGCCCAGCCCTCCTGGTGCTGCCCGGTCCTCTCTGCTGCCCATGCCCACCGGTGGACTTTAGCTTGTTTCCAGTTCTGTATGAAAATACTGCAGAAACAATCCTCGGGCATAAAAGCTCATCTGCCTTTGAGATTGCTTCCCTTAAGATATTTAATAAATAGAATGACTGGGACAGAGGGTATCGCCATATAAAAATTCCTTTATGCCTAGAGCCACACTCTAATGCAAACAAATTGCACCAATTTACATTTATGCTCATAGGACAGTGGTCAGCAAACCGCGGCTCGCGAGCCACATGCGGCTCTTTGGCCCCTTGAGTGTGGCTCTTCCACAAAATACCACGTACGGTGCCATTGAAACTTCGTGGCCCATGCGCAGAAGTCGGTTTGCGGCCTGGGCGAGTCTATTTTGAAGAAGTGGCGTTGAAGAAGTGGGGGTGTTGGTCGGTCGGTCGGGCGACTGCATGTGGCTCGCGAGCCGCGATTTGCCGACCACTGTCATAGGCTATGAGATGCCCATCTTTTCCATCTTTTAGTTCAAAGTACTTTTTAAACACACACACACCTTTCTTTTTTAATTCTTTTATTACGCTAAAAAAGGCACAACGTAAAATGTACCACCTTAGCCATTTTTAAGGGTACAGTTCAATGGTGTTAAATTGTATTTGCACTGTTGTGCAACCAATCTCTTCAATTATAAAACAGAAAATTTCTACCCACTGAACGATAACTCCCATCCCCCACCTCCCAGCCCCTGGAAACTGCCATTCTACTTCCCATCTCCACGGATCTGAGTGCTTCATGTAAGTGGAGTCACAGAACGTTTCTCTTCCTGAGACTGCTTTATTTCACTGAGCATAGTGTCCTCAAGGGTCATGCATGCTGGAACATGGGCCAGAATGCCCTTCCTTTTTAAGGATGTAATTTTTTAAAAAATATTTTTTGGCAAGTATATTTGAGCCAAACTGCGCAAGACCTGAAATGTTCTAGAGAATAACAGTTTCTCAGCTTCTTCTATGCATTTGAAATGAAGGAGGGGTGGATGTAAGGAAGGTTACATGAAGTTGGAAGAAAGCAGGTGGGGATTGGATTACAGGACAGTCAACAAGAGTGTGGTTCTCTTCTTTAAAAAAATGTTTTTATTGACTTTACAGAGAGGAAGGGAATGGAAGAGAGAGACAGAAACATTGATGAGAGAGAAGCATCCAGTGGCTGCCCCCTACATGCCCTCTGCTGGGTTTTGAGCCCACAATCCGAGCATGTGCCCTGACTAGGAATTGAACTGGTGACCTTTTCATTCGTGGGCCAACACTCAACCACGGAGCCACACCGGAAGGCAAGATTGTGCTCTCTTGAGAGTGGTTATTTCAAAGGTGTGTTCACCTAGACGCACAGATACAATAGACAGGGCTTGCTTAAGGTAAGCAAACCTTTTACTAAAAAGTATAAGCCTGGGATGTGACCACCCGCCATTACCTGCCCAGTTAGGAATTTATGATCACATCACCCTGTGGGTTACTTTGCATAGAACCCAGTTTCATCCACGGTCCCCCTTTTGATCACAAGTCCATTTGAAGGATGCGTGGACGACCAACCTTTCGGTTGAATAGTGTGGTCTGACAGCGCTAGGAGGGCTCTTTCCTAGAAAGTGTCAGTGCCCACCTTGTCTTGGTGACCAGTGGGATGGGGCCGTACTGCAATCGGGGGCTCAGTGTTGAGGCCAAATTTTCCCAAAATGGGACGGGCAGGGAAAGGGAAGGCAGTCAGGTCTGTGGCCTTCCCTGTGAAGACGCACTCTGCCCTGGCTGGGTAGCTCAGTTGGTTAAAGCATTGATCCAGTATGCCAAGTGTGTGGGTTGGATCATACAATGCACATACGTATGGCGCATGCCAGAATCAATCAATGAATGCATAAATAAGTGGAACAATCGATGTTGCTCTCTCTCGATCTCCAATCAAAAGTAATAAAAACACTCTGGGTCATCTCTGTTCTATGAACCATCATGATGGAAGCAGGCCTCTCCATGGAGAGGATTCTCTCAGTTCTGTCTGGACTATTTGGCCCAGGAGCCCAGGGAAGAAAGGAAATGTTGGTTGTCTGTAGCGTTATTTTCAGAAGCAAAACAGCATTTATCAGCTACCCCTCCTGAGGCCTGCCTGACACAGAGAGCCACGGGACTTGTCGGCATGTTAATCGCTGATACTCAGGTGGCTGACCTGCCTGGTATCCCTCTGACGGGAATGATCTAAGATTTTACAAATAATGACTCACATTCTTCCAATAACCTTTGAACTGTTTACCATTTGTATCTATAGACACAGGGCCAGGTTTATTGTCTGCTGACCCTGGGCACCCACTGGACTCCTGGCACTGATGGCTCAACCTGGGGTGTTCCATGGCGGGGACAATGAACAGCCAGCCACTCAACCACACAGCAAACCCCAGTTTCACTCGCAACTGAGTCACTCCATTTGGTTTTCTTGTTGATCTTGATGAAAAAACTATGACTCAGATGTCACACAAATTCCCCCCACTGATTTTATGTACTTCCGACAGTTCTATCAGCTTTCTGACAGTTCCATTTATTTCCTCCTGTCTCCTTCCTGCAGCCATCACATTTTTACACGAGGAGAAAAAGGAAGAGAGGAATGAAAATCTGATTCTGACGCCTGGCCTGGAATAGGACATCCCAAAGACAGCCCTTCCCTGGGGGTGGGGGTGCCCAGATCTGGGGATCAGGCCCAGCTCTGTCCAGCCCCTCCCACTCCTGCTCACTACCTGCTGCCAGGCACTGTGCTTCCTGCACCAGAGGCTCCTTGAAGGCTGTAGGTACCCATGAAATATGCCCTGCATTAGGAAGCAGACACAGATGCAGATGAAGAGGAGGAGGAGGAAGAAACAAAAAGCTTCTACAGGCCTGGCCGGTGTGGCTCAGTGGGTGTGGCTTCAGCCTGTGCCCTGAAGAGTGGACGGTTTGATTCTCAATCAAGGGCACGGACCTGGGTTTCAGGATACATCCCCGAACCAGGTCAGGGCACAGGGCAGCTGTGGGAGGTAACAAATTGATGCATCTCTCACACACCAATGTTTATCTCCCTCTCCCTCTTCGTCCCTCCCACCCTCCTTCCCTCCCTTCCACTCTTTCTAAATATCAATGGAAAAAATATCCTCAGCTGAGGAGTAATAAAACAAAGAAACACAAAAGCTTTCTCCAAAATCAATCAATCCCAAAGGAATCTAAACGTAAAACCGGAAGGAGAACTATAAACGTGGGGGAACAAATGTGAAAACTCATGTTGAGTTGCAGAAACATAGCTAATCCAGACACCAATGCCAGAAGCCATAAAGGGAGACTTTGATTGGCTTGACTTCTTAACAATTAAAGACTGTAAAGGCTGCCTTCAGCCAAGGCAGAGCACTGTGAGAGGCCGGGCCACTGTGTGCAGCAGGTACGGAGACCACAGGTGACTCGCTGTCCACAGTACACAGGAGCCTACACATCAACATGGAGAGACTGAACCCAAATTCTTAAACATGGGGAGACACAGGAACAGGTCATCCTCAGGGCAGGGGCTGGCCCAGCGTCAGGCAGCTCCTGCGGGCAGAGTAGAGGCCACACCTCCTGGTGCTGGTGGCTAAGGAGGGAGGTGTGGTTTCAGTAACACCTCAGCTCCCGGGTGTGTCTGCTCTAGACACAGGGGTCTGGGCTCAGACTCCTCCAGCTCAGACACACAGGACCACCGCCTACGTCTCCCATCCCCCACGGTTATGAACCAGGCCGGCCAAGAGCAGGGAGGCACAGCCCACCCGTCCTCCAGGTCAGTGTCTCAGTGTGGCACCGGGGGCAAGTCATTCCCCTCTCAGGGCCTCAGTTTCCCACAAGGCCCGGCACTGAGCTGAAAGGGAGGGTGAAACAATGTCACGATTTGAACTCTCAGAGGCAATCCTTTACCCATCAGCCTCAGCAGCAGCCCCTGAAGGCAGCCTCAGGGCAGCCAGGCCGCAAGGAACAGAGGCTCTTACCTACCGTCCCCACCTCCTCTGCTTCTCCCCACACCGCCATTTCCGCCTCCTCTACTTCCTCCACATCCCCTCACACCCCCCTTTCTTTGGGGTCACTGGCTCCTGTCTCAGGAAGTCCAGGTCTGAGCAGAGCTGGAGGGAGGAGGTGAACCCACCTGTGCAGTGTCCCCCTTCCTCTCCACGGTTTAGGGGTACTGGGGTAGGGTGGATCGTCAGACAAAAGTGGGTTCCAGTCCAGGCTCTGTCACTGCTTATAGGTGCCTTTGGACCCATTACCCAGCCCCCCCCAGCCCCCCACCCCCCCGCAAGCTTCTGTTTCCCTCACCTACACAATAGTGACAATATCCTTGTCTCTGAAAGTGTGAGGATGAGAAGATGGGGGAGGCGCTCCTACCCTCCCAGCTTACCAAGAATCTCCCTCTGGCTGAGTGGGACAAGATCCACTTGCAGTGAGCTGTGCAGAACCACTCTGCTGCTGTGTCTGCACAAAACCAGCCACGCCTGGGGCCAAGGCACCAGGAAATCGAAAATGAAAGTAAATTCCAAGTTCTGGGAAGCTCAGGGTCAAGCACATTACCCAATCTCCACCGCGACAGGCGAGCCCCGCCCTGCCAGCTGACTCCTAAGAGCAGGGGTTCTCAACCTGTGGGTCGCCACCCCTTTGGGGGTCGAACGACCCTTTCACAGGGGTCGCCCTAGACCATCGGAAAACACAGATATTTACATTACGATTCATAACAGTAGCAAAATGACAGTAATGAAGTAGCAACGAAAATAATTTTATGGTTGGGGGTCACCACAACCTGAGGAACTGTATTAAAGGGTCACGGCATTAGGAAGGTTGAGAACTACTGCCTTAGAGTAGTGGTTGGCAAACGGCGGCTCGCGAGCCACATGCGGCTCTTTGGCCCCTTGAGTTTTTAGCAAAGGCCAGCTTAGGAGTAACCTAATTAAGTTAATAACAATGTACCTACCTATATAGTTTAAGTTTAAAAAATTTGGCTCTCAAAAGAAATTTCAATCGTACTGTTGATATTTGGCTCTGTTGACTAATGAGTTTGCCGACCACTGCCTTAGAGCAACCCCAGGTCTCACCTCCCAGGTCCTTCACCGCTCAGCCTATCCTGCCTCCCTCAGGTTTCTAGAAGGAAGACCTGCCACAGACACACAGAGGGATCCTGGGCAAATTTCTCCCTCCAACCCCTGGGCTTGTCCCAAGACCCTTCCTTCCTCATCCTCCCCCAAAAGCCCCCAAATGCCTTCTGTCCCAAGCAATGAGCACATCCCTGAGCACAGCAGATGTTCACTGCCTCCTAGAATTGCCTTGGTCCCTGCTCCTATTGCAGGCCCCGCCCAGGCAGGTCCCAGACATTTGCTTCTGTAGGTCCTTCTGCCAGGAGCACCTGCTTCTCCCACCTGGAACAACATGCTCATCCTTCAAAGCCCAACTCTGGGATCACCTCCTCTGAGAAGCCCTCCGGCATCTCCCCCTCCCAGAGTCCACTGTCTCCTCAGGCTCTGCTCCCCTGGCACCTGGGGGAGGCCCAAGGCCACTGAGTCCGTGTCTCCCCTGACCCTTTAGAGCAGGCCTCTCTGAACCTGTCTCTGGTGGCAGGGTCAGTGCCACGGAATCACGGCGACCTTTCCGAGGAGGCCATCCCAGGTAGTCATTGCTGTCTGTGGGAGCACAGGTTTGTGGGCGTTGGCAGAGAGAAGCCAGCTGTTCCTCTTGACAGCAGATCTTTCTATAGGAAGCCCCGTGGGGCACCACGGCCACCTCCCCCACTTTTCAGGGAGGGCGGCAGAGTGATGATGGTACTGCATGAGGACCACACACCAGGGCTTGACATACTCACCCAGCAAAGGCCTGGTTTCAAAGGAGAGGAAGCCAGGGTGAGGGGAGAGGTGGGCCTTGACCAGGCGACTCAGGGGAGGGGCCAAGACTCAGAGCACGTGTCACAGTTGGCCTCTGGCCCTTGTTTAAAAGTCATTTTTTGTCTTGTTTTTCCTGTAACCTGCCTTCCTCCTGGTTCCTCTCCCTTTTACTAGCTTGACTGCCCCTAGACAACCACCCCCCATGCACTGTGAGACGCAGAGTCATGCCAGACCCACAGGGGCGGAGTCCCATTGTCCAAAGGGTCCTCTGATAAGAACGCAGAAAGGACCCAGATGGACGTCCGTGGCCTCAGTGAACACGGTCTCCAGGGGGAACAACTGGGGTGGGGGCTACAAAGCCACATGAGGTGATATGGGTGCCTCTTGGCATGAGCTGAGATCACTTAGGGACCCTAATGACCCAGTGACTATTCAGTAGGGCTCAGCTGGACCCCCGACATCACAAGAAAGGTCACCTGGGATGACAACAGCTCAGAGGTGGGGTCTTAGCCAAATTCTTTGGTCAATAAGCCATCTCAGCCCACTGTGAGGAAAATCCCCACTCGGGGAAAGTAATCCCAGAATCACAGGGACAGGGGTCTGGCATGTGCCACCAGCATCGCCTGGTGGAGGCTGGAGGAGTCACCAGCTGGAGGCACTCAGCCAGCACCCTCACCCCAGCCCGGCCCAGTCTCTCCAACACGTGGGGAGGGGAGCTTGGCTCAGACACGCTGGACACGAAGAATTGTGTGTCCAGAGAAGGGCCCCTGTCTCCCTGTCCTCCTTCTGTTTATAGGGCAGTGGTGTGGGCAGGCGCAGGTAACCCAGGAAGCTGGTGCCGTCATCAGAGTGGCTCGCCAATGGCACCTTGGGCTGCAGAGCACAGGGCACTGCTCTCCATGCCAACAGCACCTGCCGACCTCACGGGAAGTGGCCACTGGCCTCAGCCCCTCCATGCCAGGCGGCCAGCATCACCCAGGGGACAACCTCCTTGTCTTTCCTCAGGTGGCGAAATTGGGCCCCAAGTGAGGAACAAGGTCAACGTAGGAGGGTCAGGACTGAGAATAAAGATGACAAAACTCAAACCCATAGTGTTAGTATTTTTGTGTTGAAGTCAAGACGCGTGCACTGTGTTTAATTTCAATGAACGTACACTGTATAAGCCAACTGGGCACATTCTCACAGTGACCAAATTTTGGATTCCAGTTTAAAAGAGAAAATGGAGTAATTCATCTCTATTAACGATTGTAAGTGGAAAGGCACTCTGCCCAGAACAAAGGATGAAAGGAGGCAGCCTCAAGTTCATCAGTTCCCAGCACAGGAGGGGTGAGGAGTGGCAGGCAGGGGTGCAGAGGGGGCTGTGAAAACCGCACCATCAGACACCTCTGAGAGAGCCCCCAGAGGCACCGCCTCCCTCCCTTCCCCACAGACTTCAGAAGTAATAACATCCGCCCTGGCTGGTTTGGCCCAGTGGATGCAGCTCTGGCCCTCGGACTGAAGAATCCCAGGTTCAATTCCGGTCAAGGTCCCGTGCCTCAGTTGCAGGTTTGATCCCCAGCCCTGGTCGGGGTGCAGGTGGGAGGCAACCAATTGATGTGTCTCTCTCACATCAATGTTTCTCTCTGTGTGTGTGTCCCTTCACTCTCTAAAAAATCAATGGAAAAATATCCTCAGGTGAGGATGAACAACAAAAAAGTAATAGCATCCAGTTACTGAGAAAGTCAAGATGGCAGCTCCTCAAAGATTAACCGGAGGATGACATCATGATCCAGCACTTCTCCGTGTGCCCCCCAAATCCAAAGCGGAGTCTCCAAGAGATACCTGTCCACTCATGCTCATGGCAGCATCACTCACAACACCCAAAGGTGGAAGCTACCCAAGTGTCCATCGGTGGGTGAAGGGATAAGAACCCTGTCACACACACAATGGAGTATTAGTCACCCCGAAAAGGCCATTCTGACAGGCTACCGTGCGGAGGAACTTTGAGGACCATATGCTTCCCGTAATGGGCCATCCACAAAAGACAAATGTCGTATGACTCCACCCATGAGGTACTGGGCTAGACAAGTTCACAGACAGGAAGTTGTCAGGGGCTGGGAGGGGAGGGGCGTGGAGTGACTGTTTCATGGGGACAGATTTCCAGTTTTCCAAAACAAAACGGTTCTGTGGGTGGATGGTGGTGATGGCGGCACAACAATGTGAACGGACGCAATGCCGCCGAACTGTACCCTTAAGAAAGGTTCGGAGGGTACATTTTGGTGTGCATCCTATCATGATTTCTCAACATGTAATTCATCCCGTGACTGGCACTAGACTTTCTGTCCGGAAGACAAAACAGGCTGGGCACTTAAGGTGTTAAGAAGCCCAAACCTCATGGGAAAGAAATAGCAGCGTTGAGCCCTTTACACTCTGGGAAGCCTCGTCACCCACACAGTCCTAACTATTGCATGGCCTGCGAGGAAAACATTTCTCATGCCTTCCCAAACAGAAAACCGAGGTTCCCACGGGGGAACAGGCTGGCCCCAGGAGGGAGGAAGCTGGCTGGTCCGATTCCTGTTTCGTTGTTTTCGGGACCATATGCCATTTCCCTACAGCAACAGAAGTCCTTCAAACCCTCAAGGATTCTGAAAGTGACATTTTCTGCCCTAAATGCTCCCTGAGCTCCGTATTTGTTGGAAAACATCCACACCTCAGCCCTGGCTGGGTAGCTGTTGGTTAGTGTCGTCTTGACATGCCAAGGTTGGGGTTCGATCCCCGGTGAGGGCACATACAAGAGACCAGTGAGTGCATAAATACGTGGAACAACACATCCATGTTCCTCTGTCACTCTCTCTCCCTGACTCTCTCTCTAAAATCAAACAATAAGAATAATTAGGAGAGGAATCCAAGATGGCGGCATAGGTAAACACCTAAACTGCTGCCTCGCACAACAATTTCAAAACTACAACTAAAAGACAAAACATCTATCACCCAGAACCACAGGAAAGCTGGCTGAGTGGAAGTTCTACAACTAGAAGGAAAGAGAAAAGAGCATTGAGACGTGCAGAAGCGCTGAAAAGCTGAGGTATAGAGGCACAGAATCGGGCTGGCAGCAGGCGTTGCTTTTTACAACCCAAAGGGAGACAGGCCCCTGATTACTCTGATGTGGGGGACCCAAACTCCTACGGGGAAAAGCTGGACTATCTGCCATTGGGTCGGAAAGTGAGGGGGGCTTGATTGCAGAGCTGCACGCAGGAATAATTGTTTATGCACTGGGGCGCGGGGACACAGGGACCCGGTCGGAGACACAGAGCCGGCTAACTGGCAGCCATCGCTGTTTGCCATGCCCTAGCCTAGTGACACCCTGAGACCCCGCCCCGCACAACCTACAAACCCATCCAAGCTCCAAGCAGCGGCTTTAGCATAAGAAAGGCCTGCCCGATCGCAGCTTAACCTAGCAAACTTGCAGCCTGGGTCAGACAGCTCCAAAACCTCCAAACCCCAAGCAAAGAGGAGAAACTGTAGTTTTCGCTGTAGCTCCTGCTGGGTGGCCTCAGACAGTGGCTGACCTGCACCCCATTGGAGATGCAGAAGCCAGTGTACCTAGTGGTCAGTGTGAGACACCAGATTTCAACTCCTCACATCCATAAGTGACACATTCAAGAGGCAGACTCAGTAAGCACCAAAGTCCCACTGAAACAAGTCCTGCACCATAAGCGTGTCTCCAGCGCAGCAGTTCTTCCATTATAGACACAGCGGGTCCTCACAGCCAATTGGCCTGGAGGTCAATTCCTCCCAGTGTACCAACAGCAATCAAGGCTTAACTACACCAAGACTTTGCACTCAGCCCACAAAGGGGTGTACCAAGAGCGTCCACCTCAAGTGACTAGGGAGGCTGAGCTACTGCCCCCTATAGGTCACCTACCACACAAAGCCACTCCATCAACACAGGGAAGCAGCCAAAATGTGGAGACAAAGAAACATGTCACGAATGAAAGAAATGGAGGAAAGCAAGCTACTAGATGACATAGAGTTCAAAACCACATGTATAAGGTTACTCAAGAATCTTCTAAAAACCTCTGAGGAACTTAGTGAGACCTTTAAGGATTTTAATGAGAATGTCAAAAAAATGGAAAAGGACCAATCAGAAATTAAGCATACACTGTCTGAAATAAAGAATATACAGAAACTCAACTGTAGATCAACATACCCCAAGAATCAAACCAAAGATCTGAAATATGAGGAAACAAAAACACGCAACCAGAAAAACAAAAAGAAAAAAGAATCCAAAAATATGAAGGTAGTGTAAGGAGCCTCTGGGACAACTTTAAGCGTACCAATATCTGAATTTTTTGGGTGCCAGAAGAAGAGAGGGAGCAAAATATTGAAAGCCTATTTGAAGAAATAATGACAGAAAACTTCCCCCACCTGGTGAAAGAAATAAGACTTAAAAGTTCAGGAAGCACACAGAACCCCATACAAGAGGAATCCAAAGAGGACCACACCAAGACACATCATAATTAAAATGCCAAGGGCAAAAGACAAAGAGAGAATCTTGAAAGCAGCAAGAGAAAAACGGTTGGTTACCTACAAGGGAGCACTCATACGACTGTCAGCTGATTTCTCAACAGAAACTATGCAGGCCAGAAGGGAGTGGCAAGAAATATTCAAAGTGATGAACAGCAAGAACCTACAACCAAGATTACTCTACCCAGCAAAGCTATCATTCAGAGTTGAAGGTCAGATAGAGAGCTTCACAGACAAGAAAAAGCTAAAGGAGTTCATCGCCACCAAACCAGGATTACATGAAATGCTGAAGGGTATTCTTTAAGAAGAGGAAGAAGAAGAAAAAGGTAAAGATAAAAATTATGAACAACAAAATGACATCAAATACATACCTACCAAGAAGTGAATCTAAAAATTAAGTAAATAAAAAATCTGAAGAACAGAATGGACTGGTGAATATAATAGAATCAGGGGCATAGAAAGGGAGCAGACTGACAATTCTTGGGAGAAAAGGAGTGTGGTGGTGCGGGAAGAGATTGGACAAAAATCTTACACCTATAGATGAAGACAGTGGCGGGGGGGTAAGGGCATGGGGTGGGGTGGGGAATCAGGTGGAGGGGAGCTATGGGGGGGGGGAGAGGAACACCTATAATCTGAACAATAAAGATTTATTTAAAATAAAAAATAAAAATAAAACCAAACAATAAATAAAATTTTTTTTAAAAAAAGAAAACTTCCACACCTGTTGTCAAGGTTGCAATGAGGTGGTGAACCAGAAACCAACCCAGGAACGCCCAACGTGAGAACCAGTGTGAACGATTCAGGCAGCCCGGAAACCACGTTACTGAAAAGGACAACCCCCCAATCCTATGGGGCCTGGCCCCCCTCCCTCGACATCTCCTGCTGCTTCCTCTCCAGGGAGGCAGTGCACCTGCTGGTCCTGTCCAGGCCGGCCAGCTTGGCTCAGTGGTTGAGCATCGACCTATGAAGCAGGAGGTCAAGGTTCGAATCCCTGTCAGGGCACAAGCCCCTTTGGGGGGCGTGCAGGAGGCAGCCAATTGATGATTCTCTCTCAACACTGGTGTTTGTATCTCTCTACCTCTCCCTTCCTCTCATGTGTATGTATGTATACACTGAGTGGCCAGATTATTATGATCTCTGAATGCATAATCATCTGGCCACTCAGTGTATATCCTATATAATAAAAAGCTAATATGCAAATTGTCCCCTCAACCAGGAGTTCGACCAGCAGACAGGCTAGCCAACTGCCCATGTCCCCTCCCCTGGCCAGGCTGGCCAGACCCCACCCATGCACCAGGCCTCTAATATAATCTGGCCACTCAGCATATATCACACATTTAAAAAAAGAATGTCCTGCCTAGAGGCGCCCAGCTGTCCTTAGCAACCCTGCTGCCCAGCGGCCCTGGCTCACGTCTAGAGTCCACATCTCACGTCAAGTGGGTGCCATCTCCCTTCTCTGAGGAAAACCTTTGCTCCCTCTCCCTTTTGCAGTTGCAGGGACATTGGTCTCCTTACTTCCCTCGTCCTCCTGGTGAGCAAGGGCCTGGCTTATTTATGCTCTCCCTTTGTTAAAAGAACGAATGAACCAGCCAAGCTTTGACAGTCCCCTGAAGAGCCTCCTGCTCCAACACCCTCAGGCCCACCCACCAAGTCCCCTTCCTGCTCCCAGGGCAGACTCTGCACTGTCTGATGATGAAGGAAGCCCACGGAACTTAGTGCCTGTGCCTATCTCTTCCTTGAGCCAGCTCAGTGTCAAGCACACAGCAGGTGCTCAATAACTAATGAACTAAGGCTTAAAGGAGACACTCCCAGCTTCCTTGGCCCAGGCCCAGCCTGCCTCTCCCTCTCTCTCCTTTTCGGCATGACTGCCGCCCCACCCTGGCCGTGCCCCAGCATGCCACCCTGCTGGCAGTTTCCAGGATGCACCGCGCAGGTGCCGGCTGCACAAACACAGCACAGCGCCTCCAGCCCTCGCTGCGTAGACACCACAGACACAGGTTCATAGCACATGGACTCTTTATTGTGACGCTCAGTGGAAACCTCTGGAAACCAGCTTCCTGTAGTGGTGACAGCTGCAGCACATGCTAAGGCACTTTTACTCTAGAAAAAGGGTGGGGTGCAAGTTCCATTCACTCCTTTGTGACAGCAACTGGGACCTGAATTCAGAGCTTTGGAGGCATATGCAGCTTTTACACAGCTTCATGATTTGTGGAGTTTGTTTCTTTAAAAAAAACCTTCTTTGCCATAAGTAAGTCTAAATGCAGCATATACATAACAGTTAGGAATACAGGGGAATCAGCAACCAGTGCAGACCAGTGTAGGACACGCTCCTCTCCTAAACAGGCTCCGAAGGAAGGCAGTGACGAAGACCGGGGGGTTACCATTTATTACAAGGGGAAGAAAACCTTTTCTTTTTCTCCTTCCAAAAATATCTGTGCAGATGGTGGGTGTTTCAACGCTACTGAGTCAACGGTGCCAATAAACGACCCTCGGGCCCAGTCCTGGAGTAGGTCAAGGTCGTGTGGGAGGGTCACTGGCCCCATCTGATGCCCTGGCTGTCAGATCTGGGACAAGTCCCTTAACCATTAAATATATTTGGTCCCCAAGAGTGTTGGGAGAAGCCACTGCTGGCCTTTCCGGCTTGCCCTTAAGCCCTGTCTGCGGGTCCCGGCCAGGGTGTGGCAGGGCAGGCTGCCCTCCGCAAAGGAGGGGAAGGGGTCATCATTGCACTTGAGACGTTCTAGAATCAGGAAGGGGACAGTGCGCTGCCCAGTGGGGGTAGGGAGGAACGACCCCCCCTCCGCACCTCCTCCCCAGTACTCTGTGCCCTGCACAGAGGTGGCGGCCCTGGGCCTGCTCTGGCCAGACCACCCAGAGCCCACAGGAGGGGGCCGGTGGGACAGAGGGTGTGAGGTCACCGCGTGTGATTGCCAACAGCAAAGAAGGGGGTAGGGAAGAGCTGGTGGCAGAGGGGTAAGGTGACGATTCTTCTGGGGTGTTGGGCTATCAAAACTTCCTAGTCTGAAGAAAAATAGATTCGTAGAAAACTCTCATGCCCGTCCCCGGCAGCTGCCCTTCCGGCCTCACCACCTTGCGCTTTTGGCAAGAGGAGGCCAAAGACCCTGCAGGCCACTCTGTCCCCAGTCAGGGGCCCAGGGCCCTGACTCTTTGGTATCAGATTCTCGGGGTGGGAGGGAAGGTGGGGAGGCAAGGGCAGGCGAGGGGAGGGCTGCAGCAGAGAAGCCAGAGGCCCTCACAGGCCTGGGGGTCAGGGGAGGCACAGGCCTGAGGTCCGCTGGCCTGGTGACAGGGGCTGGGGTCACAGTCACAGCAGTCCCAAGGAGGTGAGGGGGTGCTGCGGGGGCTAGAAAGGGGAGGCGGAGTCATCCGTTGGTCGTTCGGTCTGTCTGTCTGTCCTTCTGGGGCAAGAGGCAGAGAGGTTATTCGGCAGCTTTGGCCTCTGCTCCGTCGGCTTTGCCGTCCACCTCGTCGTCCGAGCACTCGCCAGTGCCTTTTCGAGCCATTCGGCGGGGCACAACAAATGGCAGGTCCCCGCGCCTGCAGGCAGAGGCAGAGGCAGAGGGTCAGAGGGTCAGAGGGCCAGCTAGGGTGACCCAACGCAGCTCACACTCCACAGCGACCCCGAGAGGCAAATGGGCATCTAACATCCCACAGGAGAAGCAATACAGACCAGGCCGGCTCTCAGGGAGCAGGTGGTTAAAGTGGAAGCAAAACCCACCAGGAAATCAGGACGGATGACAAGGGGTAAAGGCACTAGAATAGATGGAGTGGCCTTCTGCAACATGCCTCCCTTTCCTCAAACTGAGTATAACGGAGACGGAGAGATACAGGAACGTGGTGTGGGAAGCCCGGCCCTTACTCCCACCACGTGTAAGAAAGTAGTATTCAACGCTGACAGAAGGCCTGCTCTGGTGGACTGCATGCGTGAAAAAGGACTGCCATGAACCGCAGGCAGCGATGAGACTGGGGAGAGGCCCTCTGTCCTGCAGGTGCGGTGAGAGGGCAGCAGCTGCGCTCAGCAAGCGCTCACGGCACCGAGCAGGGGCCGGACCTGCAGCTGCCTCACACCTTCTAGTTCAAACGTCCAGCATGGGACCCTCGGCATCGGATTGGGAGCGGCCGCAGGAGAAGACTTTGCAGATGGGATGGAGTAAGTGACCTAGAATTTAATGTCCATCCACAAGGCTGGGCTAGAGCCCAGAGGGCAAGGAGAACCCCGGGGCAGCGGCCCTGACACCACTCTCCCGGCCTCCAGGGCTGTGCTCACTGACGTCGAGAACAAATGCACTTGTGAAAGAAGAAGTAACGGGAAGGGGCCAGCGGAGGCAGGGCTCACCTGAGCTTGTTCTTGAGGGAGCTGACCTCCCGGTTCATGGCGTCCGCGGTCTCGGTGGCGTCCTCCAGCTCGCGCTGCAGTTTCCTGCGGGAGGCGTTGGCCCGCTGGGCCTCCTCCTCAGCTTCCTCCAGCTGCCGCTTGAGCTGCTTCAGGCGGGTGGACGCCTTGTCAGCCTGTGGGGAGGTGTGGCCAGTGGCCATGGTTAGGCGTCCTGGGCGAGTGTGGCCTGTACAGCCCCTGGCCAGCCCACCGCTCTGCCCACAAACACACCTGGTCCTTGAACTGCTCGGCGTTCCTGCGCTCATCATCCACCTGCAGCAACACGTCCTTCAGCTTCTTCTCGGCCCGACGCACCTGCTTGCAGGCTGCCTGGCGCTCCCTGCCAGGCACAGACAGCGCGGCTTAGGGGGACACCCTCCTTCAGAGGGTCCGGCCCACGCACTGCTGGCTGGACCACCCACTCCCAGCCTCACTGCTACTTCCCTCCAGGGAGGCGTGGATGCTAAGGCAGCCCCTCTTTATTGGACACCCACTGTGAGCTTTGGCTCTTCTGGGAGCCACGTTAATTGGCCCCATTTCACAGATGGGGAAACTGGGGCTCCGAGAAGAAAAGGGACACATTTCAGAGCATATGTGGCCCTAGGAAAAGGGAAAATTGAGATGGGGGGCCCAGTGGGACCCCCATTACCTCCCAACAAGTCTCTGTCTTGCTGAGCCCAGACTATGCCCAGGTGGTTGTGAATGCCTACCTCTGTCTGAGGCAGCCTAACAGACAGTCCCCCAAACCCTCAACTTCAGAGGTGGGCCACGGGCTCCTCAAGCTCTACAGGCCCCAGGGAAACGGAGGAGAGCCCGTCGGGATGGGGAGGTGAGCCACAGGGACAGGAAGCTGGTTTCTGACTGCACCCAGAGGTGCCTGGCTTGCTCAGCTGATGGGAGAAGGAGACCTACTTCGTCTCGTTGTCCAGCTGCTCCTCCAGCTGCGCGATCTTGGCCTCCAGGGCAGTGATGGAGGCCTTGTACTTGGACTTGACAGTGCCCTCCATCTCCTGCAGCTTGACCTTGAGCTCCTTGTTCTGGCGCTCCAACTGCTGCCTGGCGTTCTCGTTCTTCTGGGCGTGGCTGCGCTCGAGGTTCAGGTCTGTGTTGATCTGATCGATCTGTGGGAAGAAGGGCTCGTGAACGGAGGAAGGCTGGGGACAGACCCTGCTGGGGACACACCCCACAGATCCCCTTATAACACCAGGTCCCCCAAATTTAACAGGGGCCATGACATGCTCCTCTAAGCAACCAGGAAGCTGCTGGCTTGGCCGAGGTGGCGCTCAGGACCCACAGCCCAAGCACGGTGCGGTGCCGAGGGAGTGCCCAGGCAGCCCGGCCCTGCCCACCTGCAGGTTGGCCTTCTTCAGCCTGTCGTTCACCAGCTCCGTGTTGCCCTGCTCCTCCTCCAGCTCCTCCTCCAGCTGGGCAATGCGAGCCTCCAGGCGCCGCTTCTCCTCCAATGCCAGGGCTCTGGGGAGGCCGGAGAGGAGTGAGAAGGGGCCAGTCCTAGAGGGGGTGTACCCCCCACAACACCCACCTTTACTTAGTGGCTCACTCACCCTTTGCCGCTGCTGTTGGCAATCTCGTCGGCAAGCTCGTCCCGCTCCTGCTGGGCCTGACGCTTGGCACGCTCTGCAGCTGCCAGTTCCTGCCACGAGAACCCAGAGTGTGAGCTGCTGGCAGCCCGCTGCCCTGAAAGGCCACCCCCTTTCCTTCCTGGTCCTCTGCAGTGCCATCCTCCCCAAGACCATGGCGCCCCTTCTAACCCCCTTCTGGGCCTGCCTCCTCCATGAGGTCCTTTCCCATGAGCCCCTCTGGCTCACAGGGCTGATTCCTCCCTCAGAGGTCACAGATTAGGCACCACAGGTTTATAAAATCCACGCCCCCCGCCCCAATCTAAGTGCTCAGAACCAGGCCTGGAGCCAGGGATGTAGCGAAAAATAAGAAACCGTTGTGGCCTAACGGGGCATGCTGGCCCCTCTTCATCCCGGGTAGACCAGATATCAGGAAGGACGAACTAGAGACGTGAGTTAGGACCTGGGTGTGAGGTCTCTGAAAGCCAGGTGGAAGAGAGGGACTTGACCCCCAGGGTGAGGTGTGAGAGGCCATGGACAAAGGCCCTCATGTGACCATGGAGGGAAGGATCCCACCCAGGTCCAGGCAGGAGAGCACAGTCAATTAGCAAGAGAGGACGAGGACCTGCCTGGATGTCAGGCCCCCACTGCAGAAGACTGCCCAGATCCTGAGCTATCTCTGTGCCTCATGCGTGATAGACAAGGGGACACTCGGCATGCAAGCCTCTGGGAGGGACCTCTCTTGGCCAGGAGGCCATTCGCTGAGGGAGGGGGAGGTTACAAACTGAAATCCTGCAGGGAATTCTTTCATAAAGACCCACCCCCACCAAATCCTGGAGTTCCCTTAGCTCAGTGGCTGGCAAACTGCGGCTCGCGAGCCATATGCGGCTCTTTGGCCCCTTGAGTTTTTAGCAAAGGCCAGCTTAGGAGTACCCTAATTAAGTTAATAACAATGTACCTACCTGTATAGTTTAAGTTAAAAAAATTTGGCTCTCAAAAGAAATTTCAATCGTACTGTTGATATATGGCTCTGTTAACTAATGAGTTTGCCGACCACTGCCCTAGCTTATCTTCAGCCCCGACCAACACGAGCCCAGTGGAGGCCCTGCACTGCCACCTGCTGGCCAGAGGGCAGAGACTCTGATTGACCCTTTGGCCCAGATCACCTCCTGCAGCTGAATCATCTCAGCTTCCATGCTCTTCAGCTTCTTCTCATTCTCCTTGGCCTGCGCCAGGATCTCCTCGCGGGAGGCCCGCGTGTCATCCAGCTCGCGCATGTAGTCCTTCATCTGGGCCTGTGGGGGGAGGAGACTCTTGGTACCTCCACCCCGACCCCACTGGCCACTCTTGTCCGGCCCACCCCACCTCCCACCTCCTACCCCCTCCAAGGGACAACCACCAACAGGACCTTGTGGCTGCCCTTTTTTTCCTTGACACCACAAGGAACAAGCTTAAATAAAAGGGCAAAACAGTGACCAAAGACAAAATGCTCCTTTACCCGACACCATTTTATACTTATTGACCGTCAGGATCTACGGCGCATACCCTGGGCAGCGTCAGTCACATGTCCATAGGACCCACGTGGCTCGTGTTTCACTTTCTACAACTGCCTGTTGGCTTGAATCCTTCACTCCGTATTCACTCCACACCACCACCACCCCTCCCCCCCACACACACACCTCCTACTCTGCCAGGTTATCCTGACCTCATGCAGGAGCACATTTCCTTTCTTCTTCTCCTGCCCTCTGTTTTAATCCTAAAGATCTTGTTTGTTCCCACTCAACCGCTGGGCCTGAGTCTCCGTCTGTGAGACGGGCTAAGGGCACCAAGATCTTCCTCGGATAGGGGAAGGTGGCAATCATCCGCATTCACTGGCCACCCCACTAGACTCCCAGCCCCATGCTGAACCTAGCACCACCATGAGCGGCCAGATCTGCTGTGGTCGGGCCTGAGCTCACCTGGAGCTTCCGCAGCTGTTTGATGGCTTCATCGCGGTTCTTGTTGGCCGAGTCGATGTGGGCCTCCAGGTCCTTCAGGTCCAGCTCTAGCTTCTTCCGAGCGGCCACTGCCAGTGAGCGCTGCTTCCTCTCGTCTTCCAGTTCTGCCTCCATCTCCCGCACCTGGGGAGATGCCGACAGCTCAGGAGGCCGGACCCACACAGACCCAACTCCAGCTCTGAGCCCAAATGGGTTTGGCCTAGCTCTGTGGATCCATGGGGCCTCCAGAAGCCAATGAGAATTACTAACAGAAAAAATCCTGATATGCTCAGTGATTCCCCCACTTCCGCAGGACAGAGGACTGGAAGACATGGCCAGGGAGCCTTCCACTATCCAGGTAGAGAAAGGAGAGAGACGAAGTGTGCTGGAAACCTGGCAGGGTAGGGGATTCCATGCCCACCTCTGCCCAGAGGCCGAGAGGGCCTGACCCTGGAGCGGGAGGGCCACACGCACCTGTCTGACCAGCTGCTTCTTCTTCTCCTCGCTCTGCTCATCCCGGCCCTGCAGGTCCCGCTCGAACTGGGCCTTCATGGCCTGCAGGTTCACCTCCAGCCGCAGCTTGGCATCCTCGGTGGCCTGAAGTTCATCCTCCAGCTCCTCCAGCTGGGTCTTCATCTCCTCCACTTGCTGCTCCAGGGCCCGCTTAGACTTCTCCAGCTCGTGGACCTGCCACCGAGGGAACCCCAGTCAGGAGCAGAGGGACAAGGGGTCCCCGAGGGCTCAGTGTCCAATCCCCCACTAATCCTCTGTGCTGCCCCACGCAGCCCCTCCCGGTACTCACACTCTTGCCCACGTCGTCCTTGGAGCTCATGAGGTCCTCCATCTCTGTGCGGAACTGCTTGTTGAGCCGCTCCAGCTCTGCCTTCTGCTCCATGGCCTCCTCCAGGGCCCGGGCCAGTGACAGCGCCTTGGTCTCCTTCTCGCGGGCCTCTGCCTCTGCCCTGTCACGCTCCTCCGCATACTTGGCAGAGACGGTCTTCTCCTCTGCCAGGAGCTGGGAAAGATATGGGCGCCATGAGACTCGAGCAACGACTCTTAGAAAGAGCTCAGAACCTGCGGACCCCAGGCCGGTAGCACGTGCAGACTGTGGCTGAAGGTCCAGCGCTGGCTCTGAGGGGAGGGGCACCAGGAAGAGCAAGCACAAACTGCTGCCTGGGCAACCCAGCTGGTTCTCAGGGTGACAGGCACTGTCGGTGTGTAACCAATGAGGGCAGAGATCACCTCTGTCACCAGGATTTAGATCTCTCGTTTTGTCACTCACTAATGATTCTTTGACCCACAGCTCCCTCCATAAGAACCACAGGAAACATGGCCACTTAGACCTGGAAGGGCTTTGTTCTCCTGAACAACCTGACGGATCTGACTCCGGCTGCTGTGGCCTCACCCAAGGACGTGAGTTTAAATCCCCCTGGTGCCCATTCTTTGCGTGGGCCTACCCTTGCTGAGCCTTATTTTCCCACCTTCCCATTCCCTTTGCCCCGCCCCTCATTTATTCCATGGACCTATTTCTTAAAGGACCAGCGAGTAAGCGCTTTAGACTTTGCAGGCTGTGTGTATGTAACCACTACCTGATTTTGTGCTGACAGCAGGAAAGCAGCCGGAGACGCCAGACAGGAAGCAGCCTGGCCGAGCGCAATGTGCCCTCTACCACAGCAGCACGAGGCCGGGGAGCTGAGCCCTGATCGCTCCCATTTTCTATCCCAGCCCGCTGTCTGCCCTCTACATGCTGCCTCAGGTCCTTTAGAATGAGGAAGAGGCATGAACACATGCATAAAAAAATCGGTTCATTATAGAAGATGTGAAAAACATAAGAAACCAGAAAGCAGAAAAGTCACTCCTGAGACTATCAAATGAAGATGCCCTGTTTCGAGCACTTTCTTTTTTTGTTGTTAATTCTTACCCAAGGATATTTTTTCCATTGATTTTTAGAAAGAGTGGAAGGGGGCGAGACACACAGAGAGAAACATCAATGTGGGAGAGACACGTCAACTGGTTGCCTCCCGCACACGCCCCTACGGGCGCCGAGGCTGAGCCTGCACCCGAGGTGTGTGCCCGTGACCAGAATCGTGACCTTTCAGCCTGCAGGTCGCTGCTCTAGCCACTAACCCAAGCCGGCTAGGGCCGAGCCCTTTCTCGCCAGGCCCCTCAACAAGTGGGAAACCCACACCTCTGAGCGCCTGCTGCTGGTGACGGGATCCCAGGGCTCCCTCGGTGTCCGCGGCCGAGGCCCGAAGCCCTGGTGTCTGCAGAAGAAAGGAAATGAGGAGTATGTGGACGGCACACACCTGGTCAAACTTCTTCTGCTTCTTCTCCAGGTTGGAGACGCTCTGCCGCTGGTGGTCCAGGTCCACGAGCAGGTCATCCAGCTCCTGCTGCAGCCGCGTCTTGGTCTTCTCCAGCTTGTCGTAGGCGGCCACCTTCTCCTCATAGCGCTGGCTCAGCCCCTCCAGGTCCTTCTGCAGCTTCCTCTTGGCTTCCTCCGCAGTCTCCAGGCACCCCACACCATCCTCCATCTTCTTCCTCATGTCGGTCACCTGAGCAGGAGCAAGGAGTAAGGAGACACCCAAGATGTCACCTGTTCAGGCCATACACCTGTGCCCAAGACAGCTGGGACTGGCCTGCTACCTCACGGAACGGAGGCCAGGGAGCCACCCAGTTATGGAGCCCTCCCTCTTCCACCGGGCAAGAGAAGCTGAGTTTCTGCAGAGAGTGTCTGCCTAGGACATGGAGTGGCGCTCAGGCCAGCTTTGCAGGGCCTCTCCACTGTGACCTACTCCCTTACAAGGGCTCACACAGAGGCAAGCATCCTTGTCACCTGCCCCAGGCAGCAGGGCCAGTGCCCTCTGGGGAATTGGTGTGTGGGAGCCAGGAGGACCCAGACACCGTCCTGAAGCCTCCTCCTTGCACCTGGACACAGAGCTGCCATCATGCGCACGTGCTGGCTACTCCTCCCCCCCGACCGTGGAGCGGACCGTGCACCCATTCTGAGCTCAGGGCAGGCCTCCCGACCGGGCACATTGAAGTCCCATGACAGGATGGAGATCAGGGCTTTTGATCGAGTTTTGGCGTGGGTCCTTTGACAGTCTAGAGCAGACTACGAACTCCTCGTCATAACGTCCTGATACACATAAACCGTATAGGACTATCAAAAATGCCAGTACAGGAATGTGGCGGTGCTCAGATATTTAAAAAACTAGTTGTGACCCAAGTGCTTCTTTATGAGCACATCAAGCAGCAGCCTCCTCAAGTGCCAGGAGCTCAGTGACGTCCCCAAAGCTCCGCTGTGGCCTGGACATGGGGACTGGGTTCTCATGAGCAAGGCCACAGGCACTGTGACCACCATGGCTGGCTGTCCACTGGCATAAGGATGAAAATGCTAGATGTCGGCTATAGACTGGTGAGAATAAAGGTGTCCAGCCTCCTCCCTCCAAGTTCACGGGTCCCTGAATTCTATCTGGGGAACCTGGGCTAAGAGCCCTGGGCTGGAGAGGGCAGGAGCTCCCTGAGGAAGGGCACCCAACACTGGCAGCCTGGGTGGACCAGCAGACAGGGCCGTGCCTCCCCAGCCTGGGCCTCTTGCAGGGGTGCTGGCCCCGAACCTGGGCCTGGAGGGTGGCCATCTGCTTCTCCATGTTCCGCTTGGCCTCCTCCTCCTCCTCCAGCTGCTCCTTCAGGGAGTTCTTCTCGTCTTCCACCTGCTTCAGCTTGGTGCTCAGGCTCAGCTTCTGCCGGTTCTCCTCCTGCAGGAGCTCCTACAAGAGGGGCGCAGGGCCAGGAGGGGCAGCGTCAGAGCCTCGCAGTCCCACACCCCTGGCAGGGGAGCAGCTGGGCCCCCTGACTCAGGGAAACCCTGCTGGGGAGCCAGAAGGACCCAGAGGTGTGGCAGGTGATGCACTGCATCCTCCCAGGAAAGGCCCAGCTGCAGAGACCTGCCGCCACCCTCACCTGTGTATCCTGCAGCTGGGACTCCAGGGTGGAGAAGTCCTTGGTGAGCTTGCTGGACTTGCTGTCAGACTGGGTGAGGAGGCCCGTCACGTTGTCCAGTTCAACCTGTGGGGACGGTGGAGACAAAGGCTTGAGCCTGACCAGGCCTGCCCCACCTCCATGCTTTTAGGCTAAGCTGAACCAGAAGCCTCGCCGAGGAGCCAGTTTGAAGCAAGAAAAAGAGCAGGAGCCCGGGGAACTGGGCCCCAGGCAAGGAGCTGCTGAAGGGACTACCGCCCAGGCCTGGGTCCCGGCGGAATCCTCACCTGCAGCTTGGTGACCTTGTCGGCCAGCTCCGTGCGCACGCGCTCTCCGTCGTTGAACTTCACCTGCAGCTCCTGCAGCTGGGTCTCCACTTTCTTCCGCTTGTGCTCTGAGTCCCCTTTGCCCTGCAGCAGGGCCTTCACCTCGTTGGCCAGCTCACCTCGCTCATTCTCCAGGGTCTGCTTGGCCTTCTCAAGGTTGGCTTTCACCTGGTAGGGAAGGAAGCAAAGGTGTGAGAGGGGCATCATCCATGCCCTGTTACGAGGCTGGTCTTTCTAGTACCAGGGGAAGAACCGCTGCCTCTCCCGAGAAAATGATGTTGGGTAAGTTTGGGAGGTGGCCTGCTTGCCAGCGCCCTGGACTCAGAAGGCTCACACTTGATCAGTACTCATCACTCAGCCAGCACATGACACCAGTGCGTGACACCAGCACGTGTCCTCGTCTCTGAGGCCTCAGCTTCTCCACCTCTAAACCAACCCCTGCCCAGTCTCCCTCAGGGGGAGCAGGAATGTTAAAGTGTACGACGTTGTCACTGCTGATATGATGGCATTAGTGACGATATTACAGAATGAAGGAAATTATAACTGTTCACAGTTAGACATCCAGCGAAGCCTCTTTCAAATTTGATGTTCAAAGTAATGATGTGATGTTCTTCCAAAAAATTAAGTGGAGTTTACAGAACAAACATGACAATCCCATTCTAGTCTGCACCACGCTGGCCACAGGTCCTGGGCAAGTGCCAGGGTAAACCGTGAATGCAGAGGAATGCTGGGTAAAATAGCTAAAGGTCCAAGAAAGGCTTCAATCTGTGCAGAACTGGGTGGAAATTGAAGGGAGACAGATGGACAAGACTTTTTTCTAAATTTTTGTTGTTAATGCTCACCTGAGGATATGTTTTCCATTGATTTTTTTTTTTTTTTTAAGAGAGAGGGAGGAAGACAGAAACATCAATGTGAGAGAGACACATCAATTGATGTGTCACATAAAGGGCTAGGGATCAAACTTGCATGCCCTTGATGGGGAATCGAACCCATGACCCTTTGGCACATGGGCTGATGCTCTAATCATGGAGCCACATTGGCCAGGGCTCTAAAATATTTTATAGGAAACGCTTTAAAGGTTGCCACACAGAAGAGTTCTGACCGCGTGAGCTGCCACTGAGAGTGGCTGGGAGCTGGGAGCCACAGGAGGCAGGACTTGCCCTGTTAAGTCACTGCCAGACCACCAGCTGCCTGGCAGAGAAACCAGCTGGCATGAACATCCCCAGGGTTGTCCCCAGAAGACTCCAGCTGGGAGGTGTCTAGAGAGGACCCAGACTTCAGAAAAGGGACCCTCAGGCCCTGTGGAACTTCCAATTCCTGGAAGCTTTCTCATCTGCCAGGTTGTTGAAATAATAATAACTGTATTTGAACAACGTACTGAGCCGCTAAGTGCTTTAATGCCATGTAAGAGCTTTATGTGTCATTAACTCCAACTGACAGACCTATCCTTACCTCCTTTACAGAGGGGGAAACTGAGGCATGGGGGTAACTATCTGCCGAAGTCACAAGCCGCTGAGGGCCTAAGCTGAACTCTGACCCCTGACCCTGTCAGTCTAGCTAAGGAGCTGCTCTGTCCTACAGGACTGGCCGAGAGGCAGCCAGTCTCCAGGAGGACCCGCCCCGGAAAGGTGCCAGACCCCCCCAGCTGAAGTCACGGAGCCAGTCCCTGGGGGAAGCCCACACACCCGCTTTGTCTGCTCCAGCTGCTCGGCCAGCTCCTCCACGGCCTGTGAGTGCTTCTGCCTCATCTCCTGGATCTGGGCCTCATGGGTCTTGGCCTCTTCCTCGAGGGTCTTCTTCAGGATATTCACTTCCTGTTCACGTTTAGACCTGGAGAGAAATGCCCTCAGAATGGAAGCCAGGAAGCCTGTGGCCAGCCAGTGCACTGGTCCTCCTGCCTCAGCTGTCCATATTCTACAGGCGTAGGCACTGCAGAGGCATCCGTACCCTTCAGCCTTAAAGCCCAGCCTGTCTCACCCACACTTCAAGCCAGGTTCTGAAACAGGGCTTTTTTTGGTAGAGAAGATACTGAGGAACCTACAGCTTCCATGCTCTGTGTATTCACTCCTACTTGGTGTGTATATTCACAGGCCTGGGACCCACCCCTTCCAGGCCTCGGCCTCCTTGCCCATCAGTGGCTGTGGCTTGGCCAGTCTGCCCCATGGCACACCTGAGCTCCTGCTGGGCAGCTGTAGAATCCAGGGTGTCCTCCAACTCTGTCTTCAGAGCCTCCAGCTCTTCCCCAAGGTCCCGCTTCTGCTTCTCAGCTTTGTTCCGAGAAGCACGCTCAGACTCCAGGTCCTCCTGCAGTTCAGAGATCTGAGATTCCAGCTCACGGATCTTCTTTAGGGCCATGTTCTTCTGGGTGGCTTCTTCCTCCACTCTGCCAAAGAAACCAACATCAAGATGAGGCCAGTTCACCTTTAAGGAGCAGAGTTTGCAGATCAGGCTTTAGAGAAAAGCAGCCAAAGCCACTTGTGGCAGTCTGAGTCCTGGCCCTTAGGAGCCTCATTCAGCAAAAACAGTGTCTGAGGCACACCGTGCCAAAGAGTTAGGGCAATGCCACTTTCAGCACGGGAAAACTCAGAGAAATCATTTCATTTGCCAAACTGAATTCCAGTGCTTTCAACATAAAGAGAAGTTCAAATATTAAATAAACAAATAAAAAGAAATAAATCACGACAGTCCATGAAGACTGCAACAAAATAAAAATACAAATGTACCACAGATTTTAGGTGATAATGATGTATCAATGTAGGTTCATCGACTGTAACAAATGTATACCACTCTGGTGTAGGATGTTGATTGTGAGAGAAGACCGTGTGTGTGTGTGTGTGTGTGTGTGTGTGTGTGTGTGTGTGTGTGTGTGTGTGTGTGTGTTGTGGGGGTGGTGGTGGAGGGTATCAATATTCTCTATACTGCTGGTTCAATTTTGCTGTGAGCCTAAAACTGCTCTAAGAAATAGTCTTTTTTTTTTTTTTTTTTTAAAAAAAAGCATGCCTATAGGCAATGGTTTGGTGATATTGTGGATGACTTTTTGGGGATTACAAACAAACAAATGATAGGAAATGTTTTGCTGTGAACTGGTTTCCAAGACAACAGCAGAGCAAGTGCTCACAGCTCACTGAGGCACCAAGGCCCACAGCAGGCAGCCGCAGGAAGTGCTGGCTCTGACCCCCTGGTGGGCTGACGTTCTGGCTCACCTGGCCAAGGCAGCCTGGACCTCCTCCTCTTTCTTGGCCAGCTGCATCTTGAGCTCGGCAATCTGAGCCTGGAGCTCGGCGATCTGGTCGCTGAGGTCTGTGGAGTCTCCCTCCAGCTTCCGGCGGGTCTTCTCCAGCTCCTGACGCTGCTTCTCCTCTCTTCGGAGGCGCTCTGAGAAGGAAGAATGGGGAGAAGCCGACAAAGCCCTTAGTGGCCATAGACCTTGCTATCTTTGTTTTTAATTATTTTTTTTTAATATATTTTTATTGATTTCAGAGAGGAAGGGAGAGGGGAAGAGAGATAGAAACATCAATGATGAGAGGGAATCATTGATTGGCTGCCTCCTGCATGCCTCACACTGGGGATCAAGCCGACAACCTAGGCCTGTGCCCTGACTGGGAATCAAACCGTGACCTCTGGTTCATAGGTCAACACCCTACCACTGAGCCATGCCAGCTGGGCTATTTTTAATTCTTACGTAAACACTGCATATTATAAAACATACATGAGGGTTAAAGGGTCACAATACACAGACACTCATACCAACTCCTGGATGAAGGAAAGAGCATCACCATGAGCTGCCAGGTCCTGTGTCTGTCCAACCTCACCCCCTGCCCTGGACACACCAGGCTGCCCTGTGTCTCCGCAGAGGGTGCAGTGGTTCCTGGCACAAGCTCAGAGTTCCCTGATTTCCCCTATCACCCATGTCCACTCTCCTTAAGGGGCAGAGCAAGTGGTCCACAGACAGCCACGGGTCTGCAAGTCCACCCCATTCTCCTCACCACAGATCCCCAGGGCACAGGGAGACAAGGACACGACTGTCACTCTGTCCCAAGACAAGCAAGGACCTTGCGATATCGGTCTAGCATTTTACAGTACACACAGCGTGTCCACAGCATTAGACCCTTTAGTTCTCACAAACGCCCTTTCACTGTGTCCCCTTGGAGGTAAGTAACACTGAAGCTCATGAAGGTTAAGTGACAGGTACAAGCTGACACAGCCGGAAGCAGCAGGCCTTGGCAGGGGTGGAGGGAGAGGTCTACCTAGAACCTCTTGGGAAGTCTCCCAAGCTGATGAAACGCATGGTGCACGATGGAAACGCCAGGGCTTTCCCCTGAATGCTCTTTACTTAGGGGTAGCTCCCTCCCAACCACACAGCACCGGTGCCTGCTGGCCCCGAGTCCCATCGGGACCAGATGCTGGACCCTAGGTCTTGAAGGCAGTGGCTGGCTGCTGTGGACCCTGTTCCTCACCCACGTAGAGTGGGCATGACACCAGCCGGTTGCTCCCGCTCCTGGCAGTGATGCCCAGCCTGGCCCTGAGTGGTGGATGCCTTGGGTTCCCTAGTCAGACAGCTCCTGCCCATCACCCTCTTACCCTCCAGGTCGGTGATCATGGCCTCATGTTTGTTCTTGAGCTTGGCGAGGCTCTTCGATTTCTCCTCCTCTTCCGTGAGGTTGGTGGTGAACTCGGCTATTCTGTCTTCCAACAGCTTCTTTTCCTGTGGAGTTGGGGGTACAGTGTATGAGGAGATGCAATGTGAGGGTGTGCAGTGTGTGTGAGAAGGTACAGTGTGAGGGTGTGCAGTGTGTGTGAGATGTGCAGTGTGTACGAGGGTGTGCAGTATGTACGAGGGTGTGCAGTGTATGTGAGGTGTGCAGTGTGTACAAGGGTGTGCAGTGTACATGAAGAGGTAAAGTGTGCGTGAGGGTGTGCAGTGTTTGTGTGGAGGTGCAGCGTGAGTGAAGGTGTGCAGCGTGAGTGAGGGTGTGCAGCGTGAGTGAGGAGGTGCAGTGTGTGTGAGGAGGTGCAGTGTGCGTGAGGGTGTGCAGTGCATGAGGAGGTACAGTGCACACAAGGAGGTGCAGTGCGCATGAGGGTGTGCAGTATGTGTGAGGGTATGCAGTGTGTGAGGGTGTGCAGAGTGTGAGAGGAGTTGCAGTGTGTGTGAGGGTGTGCAGTGTGTGAGGGTATGCAATGCGTGAAAAGTTGCAATGTGTGTGAGGAGGTGCAGTGTGCATGAGGAGGTGCAGTGTGAGGAGGTGCAGTGTGTGTGAGGAGGTGCAGTGTGTGAGGAGGTGCAGTGTGCATGAGGAGGTGCAGTGTGAGGAGGTGCAGTGTGTGTGAGGGTGTGCAGTGTGTGTGAGGAGGTGCAGTGTGTGAGGAGGTGCAGTGTGTGTGAGGAGGTGCAGTGTGTGTGTGAGGAGGTGCAGTGTGTGAGGGTGGGTCAGAGCTTAGTGTTGGCTGAGCACAGACACTTTAGGTCTCTTCAAAGTGTGCCTCGTCCAGAAGTTTAGGACTGAATGAGAGGACAAGGACTTAAACATTCGACTCATTAGGACTCCCTGGATCAAAGGGGTCACTTTGTAAGGTCACCACCTCCCTTTAAAGAGCCGGATAAGCTTCCGATATTGACAAACGTGGGTACCCAAGCCTTTCTTGTACCTAGATTATCCCTTTGGGCCCAGGTAAGCAAGGTTTCTGGGCGGCAGGGTGAGGGAATTCAGGCACCACCTTCCCCAGGCCTCGTGCTTGACCACTGGGCAGGCTATGACCTCCCACCTCCTCATGCCCCAAAGTGTCCTGGGCTGCTCCCCTCATGGTCTCCATGGTGTGGCCACCCCTGGAGTCCTGATCTCCGTAGGGTCTCCCCACAACAGCACAGCCACCGTAACAGATACAGGCTGTCACTCGGCACGAGCATCTCGCCCTGCGTCAAGAGCTGCAGACAGGCATCCTGCCGCTTTGACTCCCACCCGCCCTCAGGATCAAGGACGGCATTCTGACTGCGCCCCTCCTTCTCTTCTAGCTCGCTCTCCAGCTTCGATCTGCTCATCCGCGGACAGGGACCCAACTTGGTTCTCACAAGAAACAGTCCCCACCTGGAGAAGGCTAAGGAGAAGCACTCACACCTCAATGCCAGCCACCAAGGGGCCCAGACCGCACCGGAGACTAACGTGCAATGCCACACCGATGGTTCATATCTACCAAGCCTCGGGTCTCAGGAGCTTATGAGGAGCTTTACTGAGAAGCAATGTCAAACCTGTTCCTTGGGAAGCATCCCTTCAAATATGACCTGGCACCCTGAGTCCAGGGGACACCCACGAGGTGGCACCAGGAAGAATCTGCTCCTGAGCAGAAGCCACAGTGCTGCAGACAGGCCTGGGCCTGGGCCTGGCCCGCCCTCCACAGCCCACGTCCCGCACGCAAGGCCTCACCTTGGCCAGCTTGCAGTTCTGGTCTTCCATGATGATCTGGTCTTCCTCCAGCTTCTTCAGCTTGGCCTCAGTGGTCACCTTCTCCAGCTGCAGCTTCTGGCGGGCGCTCTCCTCCTCCTCCAGCTGCTCCTCCAGCTCCTGTCAGAAAGCCGAGGGACGTGAGGAGGGTGGGCCACACAAGCCCAGTGGGGTGGCTGAGACGTGTCCCACCCACATGTGGGGTCACACAGTTAAGACTGGGGCGTGCATACAAGAAGCCTGGTCCAATCATGAAGTCACTTGCTGCCCCTCAAAGACTGTCCCACGTAGACAAAAGGGGGAGGATCAGCCCACCATGGTACTTCCGTTTCTGAGTTCTCTCCAGTTCCCGTGTCACTGCTCCTCACGGCACCCTGTCCCCTCCTCCCCGTGTCTGGTGTTCAGAGGGGACAAAGCTGGGTTACCTGGATGTTTTGCTGCATTTTCTTCTTCTCCGCCTGCAGGTGCTGGCAGCGCTCCTCCTCCTCCTCCACCCTGGCCTCAAGGTCATGGCAAATCTCCTCCAGCTCCTGCTTCTTGGCTGTCAGGCGGGCCCGGAGCTCCTCGGCTTCGGCACACAGCTCCGTTTCCGCCTGCAGCTGCTCCTGCAGCTGCAACTTCTCTGCCATGAGCTGCAAACAACATGTGCAAAATGCAAGTTCCTTCAACCTGCTCAAGCCACTCCAGGACAGACGTTCCCTAGCTCGGCCTTATGGAAGGAGGATCATGCTGACAAGAGCAGTTTCCACCTTGGAAGTGCTAAGTTCCCAGCCACTGTCTAACTATCATGTCCTCCATCCTTTACTACTATGACAGGAGCCGCACACCAAGATCCCTAGGAAACAGGCTCAGAGAGGTTAAGTGCCGGAGCTGGGCCTCAACCCCAACACTCATGAGCTTTCCATCCCATGGGGCAGCCTCCCTACATCACATAACCCGGAATGAAGTCTACAGAGAGATTGACCATTCACTACTGAAACATCTCCTTGAACATGCCTCGCCGCCAGCAGGTGGCAGCACTGCGACCGGCTGCACTGTCTGGGCAGGTCCACAGACACTCACCTGGGACTGCAGGGTCTCCATCTCCGTGAGCCTGTTCTCCGCAGCCAGCTGCTTCTCTCGGACCTTCACCAGCTCCTCCTCCTTGGCCATCATCTCCTCTTCCTGGCGGCTCACCTGCAGCAGCGGCTTGACCTAGGAGAGGAGATGGAGACAGACATGCTCAGCTGAACTGTCCAGACAATAGCCATGAGGCTTTCCCCTCACCTGCAGAAATGTGAGGGGTAACTAGGCACGCTGTGAGTACACATGGGGGCAATCTTTCTGCAAATCAATGTGGTGGGAGGGCAGTGCCCAAGACACGTGTGGCCATGGCAGGTGGGCTTTCCATCTTGGAAGCTGCTGTGTGAGCCACTCTAGGCCAGCCTATCAGCAGGCCGTGGCCATCCACACCGGACAAACACCACTGCTCACATGCCCCTGGACCCCATGGGCAGGACCACCCTGGAGTCATGCTGCCAGGCACAGGGAGGCAAAGGCAAAGCGCCCTCAGGGCAAGAGCCCTGACGGGAGGCCCATCCAGGACCCACCTTGGTGAAGAGCCGCCACCACTGCCAGTTCCGCAGCTTGAGGTAGGCGGCGCAGTTCCTCTGCAGGACCTTCATGGCCGTCAGCTGCTGCTGCCGCTTGGCAAAGGCCCTGTGGGCAAGTGGCACGGTCAGCACCTCAGGGCAGGGGACAGACCTCTAACCTGTCAGTCCTGACCGTGCTCCCAGAAGCGTCTCCGGAGGGATGACCCCTGCCTGGGCACCTCAGGACAGAAAGGTAGAGAAAGAGGCTGTCCTTGGGGTTGAGTTCTATGGGTGACCTTGCAGAGGGTGGCAAGGGCCTGGGTCACAGGCCCACCCTCCTTCACGAGGTGGAAGAACCTTGTGCACTAACTGCAGATCCAAGCCAAGCGTGATTGCTGGTCATTCAGTCGATTACTGACTTCAGTTTCCCACCCTCAAGACAGCCACTAGCGGGGCTTCTGGATGAGCGAAGGCTCTGGCTCCCAGCGCTCAGAGCTTAGGCTGTGAACTATAGCCCTGGGCTCAGGAGACCAATGTCCTGCAGCAGATGAGCTCCAAGGGCAGCTCCTTCCCTGGGAACTTGGAGTGCTCTGGGGACAGCCAGGCTCCGGGTGTCACCCCCACATGAGGGACACAGCAAGAAATACCAGTGAGCGGGAGCCTTCTGGGCAGGCAAATCCAAGCACACTCACCACCTGTCAACCTGGTCACTTTAAACATCAGGCGGAAATCCAGGAAGCAGGGGATCAGGGAGAGCCACCTGGGCTTCCCTTAGGCAGACACCTGACTGGAATTAGAGCTCCCAGGCCAGTTTCCTAAGGTGCCCTCTGCACCAGGGTTCGAAGGGCCAAGTGCAGGGCAGGGTAGGGGAGGCTGGTGTCTCTGGAACTCACTTTCTGGCCAGGTAGCCCCTGCAGCAGGCCTGGAATCCGATGATGACATCAGTGATCTTCAGGTCCCTCTCCTCCTCCAGGTGGGCCAGGACGCCGGCCCGGAAGAAGACCTTGCTCTGGCCGATGCGGTACAGGTTGCTGTCCAGCTCCAAGGCTTTGATCTAACAGGAGAGAGCAGGCCATGTACTGCGTGCCACCCAGAGCCCTCGATCAGTGAACGCTGAGAGCCTGCTTTGGGTGGGGTGTGTGTGTGTGTGTGTGTGGAGGGGTAGGGGTAAGATAGGGTCAGTCCTAGAGCTTCTGCTTCTCTGCTTATCCTGGGGCTCAGGGGGATGCTAGGAAGAGGGGCAGGTGGGTTCCAGTATGGGGCAGACTTGCAAGTCAGACTTGAGGAAAACACAGAGCCTCAGCATTAAAGGGAATGTGAAGTCCTCTCTTTCTCCTCCCCCCGCCTCTGCGTACTACACTCATGCACTTCAAAAGCCAGGCTGCCACCCTGCAACCAAGCACCATCATCGTGGTCACGGAGAGGAGCACACACTCCAGAACAGGCCAGGCCCAGGTTCAATAGGAGGTGATTCTGGGCTTTCCCCTCTACGAGCTCATGTCTCCTAAGCTATAGAATGGGGATGTTTTCATTAAAACATAAAAAGAGCCAACAACAGAGCAAGAGTAATACCTTCCTCACAGTAGAGCTGTGGGAATTAGAGAATGCAGAGTGAACCTGGCAGAATGGGACCTGGAGCACTGGATGGCCAATAGAGCATGGGCGTCACCTGACCCACAGGGCACCACCCCCATCAGACGGGCACTGGCCATGTGGGCGCGCACCAGCCAAAGGTCCTTCCAAGCAGAGGAGCTCCACTCACCATGAGCACACACGCCTGCTTCCCATCCATGAAGCCCTTAGGGATGGAATTGGGCGTCAGGATTTCGTATCTAAGGAAGAGAAGAGAAGCCGGGTCATTCGTCCCTCATTCAATGCATGTGGCCTGGAATACCCGTGAGAGAGGGCCACCCCAACAGTGTGGCAGACGTAGAGTTCCTTCCACGTTTCGAGGAAAGAAGACGTCTAGAGAACCCCACCCTGCCCCTTTCTTAGGCTGAATGGCACAGGAAGCCTCGGCATTTCCCAGCAAGTGAACAAAAACTCACGGTGGATTATTTAACTCACTCAAGGGTGAGCTTTAGGTGGGGCTTACTGATTGCTAATTGCCCGGTATCCACGTCTATAACCCCAGAAGGCCAATCATCTCTTCCTGAGATGCTGCTGGGCACTGCCAATACACAGGATGGTCCAAGAAATAGAGGGCTGCATCGTGATAGCAACTGTCACTAAACACAGTCACTAGGCAAACAGGGCAGTGTCATTAATGCCCCTCTCCGCACACATGACGAGAAGGTGCAGTGTTCTATGACTTCCGTGTCCTAACATTCCTTTAATGCCCAAGTCTCTGGCTGATCTCTGTAAATTGCACAGTGCTCTAACTGGGGCAAACAGTGCCAGGCCCTGCAGTCACTAGGCGTGAAAGCCAACAAGATTACTTTCGTAGGAAAAGCAGGGAAATCCTTTTCCAAGTAGAGGGTGGAGCAGAGAAGGAGCATGTAAGGAGTTGGCCTGACCTCGGCGCTCGGTGGCCGAGGAAGAGGCTTCCTTGCTGGAGGGCCCTGCCGGGAGGCTTGCAGGCCCCACTCACCTCTGCCGGAACTCCTGGAAGACCACCCGGTTGGGGAAGCCCTGGCGGCAGATCCGAATGCCCTCGAGAACCCCGTTGCAGCGCAGCTGGTCCAGCACCAGATGGGGATCCAGTTTGCCAGCCTAGAGAAAACACATGCATGTGGTCTTGTTGCTGTGCCTAGGAACTCGGGGAAACGGGTGGGGGTCCCCTCCAACTCAACAGGGCCAAAGCCTCAGGAGTCCCAGCAGTCAGCCCATGGGCTTTGATGCTGTTCCATGATGCAAGTCCTGGACAGGCTACGAGACAGCGCCACCAGGTGGCAATGCGACTTCAAATGCAGCCCACCCCCGGGGAGCCCTGGGTCAGCCTGCCGATGGGCTTCACCACGGGCGCTCCATGTGCTGCGGGGGAGACAGACCAGGGCGGGACGCCTGTACCTTCTTCTCGTGGTTGGGGATGATGCAGCGGACGAAGTTGGGGTTGGTGTTCCGCAGCGTGGCCATCAGCTTGGCCAGCTGCTCCTTGTAGAGCTGCCCCACGGTGCGGAACATGCCCTTCCGCGTCTTGAAGGCCCCGGGCAGCGCCGTCTCTGACATGCCGGCCACCTGGTCCAGGCCGATGATGCGGTCCACTGCAGAGACCACGCAAAAGCACGTGAGTACCTGGCGGTCCACGCAGGGCAGGAAAGAGACAGACATCTGGACAGAAAAAGCCGTGAGACTACAAAACAGCAGAAGCCTTTCTGCTTAAGTCCACAGTCATCCCCAGTGATGAGCACACTTGACCTCATGACAGGAAGCAGGAAAGGGAGAAGGGCTGCAAACCGCTGAGACTGGTCTCTCCTGGCAGCAGCCATAAGCTCTGTCCACATCACCTATCCTCAGCCCACTGTAACAGCTATTCCCAGAGACACAATAAAGCTCGCAATGTGTTTGGAACAGTGAGCCTAGCTATCCGTCCCTGGCTCTGGGTGGTGTGAAAACTTGTCTTACAGGATCCCGCAGTCCTATGGTCATAGTTGGAAAAAAAATCAGTATCCTGAATTCCATTGCCCTTTACCTGAGCATGGGCCTAGGAGGCAAGTGGGGGCACCAGAGCTACGTGCCATCGTGTACAGCACTCATGGTTCGCCATCTGGGGTCGCCCAGGCAGTGCTCTCTAAACCCGGGGCCTGGAGCTGCGTGGTGGCGTCAGAAGTGGAGTCCTCCACAGAACCACAACCAGCTGTGCCCGTTCCGCTCAAGATGCCTCCCAGTCTGCGACTTGCTCTGTCTCTGAGCTCAAGGGTCTTTATCATCTGCACCCACCCTCTGAGGAGTTGCCCTTGTCACCGTGACTCATGCGCAGAAGCGATGAAATGAACTGCTTCCTCCACGGCATAAACAAAACAACAAATGAACCCAAAGCAGCCAGCGACCTGAGGTCAGGGTTAAGCCAGAGCCAATGTTAAACCGGAAGCCTTCCGCTGCAAGATGCAAAGGTTAAGAATTCTGTGACAGTCTGTTCCCTGTTCCTTTATGGCCGGATCTCAATTATTTATGTGAAGACAGCAAGGAGGACAGAGACTCAAGACAGAAGCCAGGAGTGAGGATGGACCTGATGAACCAATTAAAATGGGAGGCATTTTTGACCTTCTACACCCAGGACCACTCAGCTTGCCCAGAGGAAGATCAAATATGCCCCACAACAACTGGCTTTTTGTGGGCCTGTGCTGCCCCCTGGAGGCAGGTGTGCGGGCTTCTGGAGTGCTTGGTGAAGGAACACACAGATGCCGTTTTATTTCAGAGGCACATGCACAGGCAGCGTCACACCTACACCTCATGCTGAGACCCCTGCAGCCGTTCAAGCAGTAAGACGCCACCTTCAAACGCCAGCCAAGTGGAACTCTGAGGAGCATATGGGTTTTTAAACATTTTGTCCTTTAAGATCTGTAACGTGAGGTCTCCTGATTTGGCTGATTCTCTACCAGGGGCCTGCGATGGGAGGAGCCTTCCCACAAGGCCGGGCAGACCAGGGCGAGGCAGTCAGGCAGGAGAGCCAACGGGCAGGACGATGCAGCAGAAGCACTTGCCACAGCCCTGGATGCACCACACACAAGGGCCGCCACTCCGGGTGGCCAGTCACCTGGTTCTAGGTGGAGAATGGGAAAGCGTTGATAGAAATAGGCTCTCTGAGTGCTCTGCATCTCTGCAACAGAGAGGTTAAAGCAAAACCCAGGCAGAGGGAGGAGAGACCAATAGGACCATGAGAAAGCACAGCTCCAAACCACCAGCCTACCCAGGAGAGGCAGCAGCGTAGGGAGGCGCGGAGAGGAACCTGCATGGCCGGGCTTTGGGCCACCTGTGACTTCCCACATGTGGAAAGTGCTGTGGCTTGCCTGCGGACAGCAAAGCCCTGAGAGGAAGTAGCTATGCAGTACGCTCGAGGGCACTCAAGGGCAGCCTCACCCCTTCGGCTCAAAGAGACACTGTCATGGGAGCTACAATCCCCCTCGTGTCAGGTGGAGATGCACCCCTTGTTTTGTGGCTCAGCCGCTGCAAAGGTGGGTAGAGCCCAGCTGCAGCCACAGGGAGACGGGGTGGGGGCAAAGGGCATACCATCCTTCCACAGCTCTGAGACGAACTTGTCCGAGGACTGGTGCAGAAGCGTGGCGATGTTGTCATTCAGGGGGTCCATGTTCTTCATCAGCCACTCGTCAGCTTTGTAATCCACCTGCAAGAGCCAGAGTCCTGAGTCACAGGCTGCTCTGGGGACGTGAGCACCACAGCCTCTCAGAGGACACGTGTGGAAAAGTTAAAAACACATGAACACCCTTGACCCGGTGTTTCTATCCCTAAGAAGGAAATGATGAGTGACAAGGGCAAGGAACTAGCAAGTAAGATGTTTCCTGAGGTGTTACACAGACAGCAAACAATTTAAAACAACGCAACTACCCAGCAAACCGAACTAAGAAAACTATGCTGCAGCTACACAACAGAATATTCTGGGTGGGTTTTTTTTTTTTTTAATTTCATTTTTTAGGTAATCTATATATATAAAAGCCTAAGTGACCGTTCGACTGGTAGCTATGACGTGCACTGACCACCAGGGGGCAGACGCTCAACACACAGGCATGGAAACATGGAACAGACTGATGAATCTCAGAGGGGAGGGGGCAGAGGGGAGGGCAAGAAGAGATTAACCAAAGATCTTATATGCATACTAGAGGCCTGGTGAATGGATTCATGCATTGGTGGGGTCCCTCAGACTGGCCTGTAGGGATCAGGCCAAATCCGTGCACCAGGCCTCCAACATCCTCTGAGGGACCCTGGATTGAGAGAGGGCTCAGGCCAGGCTGAGGGACCCCACCAGTGCACGGATTCGTGCACTGGGCCTCTAGTACAACAATAAAGAAATATCCTAGAAAGACATATACCAAAATATTTAATACTACTTTTTAGTAATAGGACATTTTTGCTTTTTGTCTTTTCAGGATGTCCAAGTTTTCTCTAATGAGCATATATTCTCATCTTTTCTGAAATATGTTCTTAAAAATACAAGTAACATGTTGTATCTTCATTGCAAAGACCCCAGAACAGTAAGAGCAGAGCAGCAGGCCGCCCTGGTCCCCTCTGTCCAGCCCACACCACGGCCCAGGGGTGACTGCTGTGCCCTGGCTAGTGGTCACGTGCACTACTGTCGACGACATGGTGAAGTGGCTTCTTTTTCCCTAGGAGCAGAGTTACGTCCCGGGAGATGACAAACCCCAGGCGGGTGTCCTGGCCACCTGGGCACAGCCAGCCTGCTGGTCCTCTTAGCTACTGCGGCACAACCCAGGTACCCAGGGGTGGATGCACACAGCCAGTTTCATCATCATCCAGACCCCCCAATAGGGTTCAGGTGTGCCCTGGTTTTTGCATGATAAACAACGCTGCAACAAAAGCCTGTGCGTCTCTGCATGCGCATTTCTAACAGAGGCGGAAGCAGAGGTGCAGGCTCAGGGGCATCACCTTAGTAGCTGTAGAAACAGTGTTTTTGTCCTTTTTTAATGGGTAATTTAGAGTCGAGAGTTGCTTCAGCAGCCTTAGGAACATGAGGAGCAAAGTCGGAGGGCTGGGCAGTGGTGGGGCCACGTGCCGGAGCGGCAGGCGTGGGCTCGTGTGGCTCGGGAGCAGTGCTGAGAAAGCCCAGGGCTCTCACCGGGTCACGTTGGCAATAACAAAGCTTTCACCACTCAACCACACCCGCACCCTCCACCATAGTGACTGTTTGGCAAGGTCTGGAGACATTTCTGCTGTAGGAGGGTGCTACTGACCTCTGGTGGGAAGAAGCGGGGATGCTGCTAAACATCCTACAAAGCACAAGACAGTCCCCGACCATAACGACTGCTAGTGCCCACGCTGAGAGGCCCTGCCCTAGAGCACTGACCTGTGCCCAGGGCTAAGCTTCCCAGGCTTACAAAGGTGACCCTGTAAGGTGAAGTCACCCCATTTTCCAGATGAGACAATCAAAGCTCAGAGAGGATGAGGAGCCAAAAGCCACACAGCAGCAGAGCTCTAACTCAAACTCCAGAGCCCGTGCCTTTAGCACAAATCTCACAACCGCACCGGGAAAACGCGCCTAATAAAAACACAGATAGCATCACACCTCAGCGCCTTACAGGATGGCGGGAGCTTCTGATGAGGTGCAGCATGTGACCAGGCGTTGCAGGGTGCGACAGCTGTGTGAATGTTGACTACTGCCACCAGCACATTATCAGACGCGACACTCGGACGAGAACACTACGCCCCGTCCCTGACCTGGGGCTGCCTGGCTCGTGGTCCTGGAGTCCCTTCCACCCTCCTGAGAAGGCCCAGCCCCCTCTTCCTGTGCGCGCCCCCCTCACCTTGCCGGCGTAGTGGATGATGCAGAAATCAGCTTTGTCCTTCAGCTGCTTGGGCTTCTGGAACTTGGGGTGGGTGCCCTGCTCCTGCACCACCTTCTCCACAAAGCTCTTGTCGGTGGCTTTGGGGAACCAGCACTCCTCATCCAGCAGGGCCAGGATGCCAGGGGGGCCTGCCTGGAGGAAGCACAGCATCGCCCAGGTAAGCATGACCTGAGAGCCCCACCCCACCCCTGCCCTCACAAGAGGCCAAAGCCTGGGGTTTCTGGGAGTTTTCAGAACCCCCAGAATCTCACCAGAAGGTGGGCACACTTCTCCCAAAGGGGGAAAAAAGGAGCATTACTGAAAGCACTCCATGTAGGGATTCTAATTTAAAGAGAAACTCCTGAGGTCTAGGCTGTGGCCAACACAGCTCAATCCAATTATCCATCACAGGGATTCTCCGTGCCAGTGCTCTGAAATCACCTGATGAGCTTCATGGACTGTGTAGAGTCCAGGGGTCCTCAAACTATGGCCCGCGGGCCACATGCGGCCCGCCGAGTGCCACTGCCTGTCCTGCTTAGCAGCCAACTCATCCCAGGCCCGCAGTGCGCATAGGAATTTGTTCATAGTTTTTTTTTAAACTATAGTCCGGCCCTCCAATGGTCTGAGGGACAGTGAACTGGCCCCCTGTTTATAAAGTTTGAGGACCCCTGGTATCGACCCTGATCCATGTGCTCAGGGGCTGCCCTCAACTGGCGCCCCAGCCCCTGGAGTCAGTCACTCTGCGACATCACCCCCACGCTCTGTCTGCACAACCATGTGGTGAGACGTGGCTTTTAGGAAGAGAAAGTGCGGCAGAGCTCCGAGCAGCCCGAACAGAGTACACTGTGGAGACTGCCGACAAGACGCAAAGCCAGATGGGCTCTTGTTCACTGGAAAACTCAACCGAATACCACCAACTCATCACAAAAAAACTCATCACAAAAGTAAACTGTTCCATGCCAGGATTATGGAGAGTTTCAAACCCCACCTTTGAGTAACACTCTAAAAATGCACAAACCCCTTCCCAGGCCTTCTGACCACTTAACACTTCAGTGTCAGTCTGACGCTCACGTTCTGGAGCAGCCCAGGATTCTGGAGCAGCCCAGGATTTGGGGAGAACGTGAATTCAGGGCATTGAACCCTCATCAAGACATAATCCACAAACAGAAACAGCTCGGGCTCCAGAAGAGCGCAGCCCTGAACCTAACCCACCGCACCGGGTGGAGCTCTCCATGGAAGCTGGTGGCAAAGGGGAAGGGCTATCTAGCTCCCGCATCCACCGACAGTCAGTGCTGTGGGACAGGAGCCCGGTGCCGGGTCAGTCCTGAGAGGACAGATCGAGCCTCTGCGTGTGCCAGAAGCAGCACTCGGCACTCTGGGTCCACACAACCCCACACAGCGAAAGCACCTGGGGCTAGGACTTGCTACATAAAAGCCTGCCTCTTTCTTTAGGACAAAGAAAGGCTTGTTGAGCTCACCCCTCGAGCAGATACTAGGTGGTCTTCTGGGGCTGAAGACAGGAAACCCAGGCACCAGCCCCATCCACACCTGGTCAGCAGCTGCCCCAGGCTGCCAGGCACCAGATCTAAGCCCAGAGCTTATGCCTCCAGGTGGCTCGGACGGTAGAGGGACTAGACACCCACAACCAGCATGGGTGGGAGGTGAGAACAGGCCAGGCCAGGTCTGAGATCCGAGCAGGGATGGCTCTTACTGGCTTCTCAATGAGGTCGATGCAGGGCTGCAGATCAAGCCCGAAGTCGATGAAGTTCCACTCGATGCCCTCACGCTGGTACTCCTCCTGCTCCAGGATGAACATGGTGTGGTTGAACAGTTGCTGCAGCTTCTCGTTGGTGTAGTTGATGCAGAGCTGCTCGAAGGAGTTCAGCTGCAAGGAGGGAGACCAATGTCAGGGGGCCGCCCACCGTGGGGCCACACCCACCACAGCCCATGCCCACGCCCCTTGGGAAGGAGTGGAACAGGGATTCAGGAAGGACGGGCTGCATCCCCTCAATGCTGCCCCTGTGGAGCCGAAGTGATTCACACCAGCAGGAGAGGTTCTTCATTTTCTGAGGCCCGAGGACCTCTCTAGCAGCCTAGTCAAGCCCTTCTAAGAATAATATTTTAAAACGCATAAACTAGATCAATTATGAAAGACAGAAGTTATGCTAAAATATAATTATCAAAATACTGAGACACAGTAATACATTATGCTTCTTTATTACCAAGCACAAGGGTTGGTAACTCTTAAAGTTTTGAAGTAGAAGTGAACATACACAAAATCACATCCCTTACAACCGCAACACAAGAAAACCTACTCCCAGCGCAGCTGTGGTCTGTGCAGCTTGCTCAGTTCACAATGGAAAAAGTGTGTCATTTCAAAGAGAGGCTGGTGAAAAACAGAGGTAATGTTTACCCCACCCAAGGGCCTGGTTCCTCTGGAATCTACCCTGGGCCCCCGGGTTAAGAACCTCTGATTTACCATAACTATCAGCTTTTTCCTACGAGGGCTCAAAGTATTTATGGGCAGGGGCAATGTCTTATCCCACAGTTCAATAAATATTTGCTAGAAGAATAAATCCACAGAAAGAGCTGCCCATGAAGCTCCCCAGGACGCCAGCTAAAAGTCCCATTCTCTGCAGCATTTCTTTTGTTGTTGTTAATCTACACCCGAGGATATTTTCCCATTGATTTTTAGAGAGAAGGAGGGAGGGGAAGAGCAGAAAGAGAAACATCGATGTGAGAGAGACACATCGACTGGCCGTCTCCCTCCCACGCCCTGACCAGGGCCAGGGATCAGCCTGCAACCGAGATACATGCCCTTGACCAGAATCGAACCTGGGACCCTTGAGTCCACGGGCCGATGCTCTATCCACTGAGCCAAACCAGTTAGGGCTCTCCAGCATTTCCGGTTGGCAAAGGGCATGCCTGTTTCAGCTTAAAATATGCCCAAGGCTAGGAAGGAGATGGCCAACTTCGGTTGCTGCGGAACCAGCGGAAAGAGGATTCACAGACAAGGAGAAGGAGCCAGAGGCCAAGGAGGTGGCGAGGAGGACATGAGGGCAGCAGGGAGAAGCTCACATCAAAGATCTCGAAGCCGGCAATGTCCAGGATCCCGATGAACGAGGCGCCCTGCCGCTTGGTCTTGTCCAGGGCCTTGTTGATGCGCAGCACCAGCCAGCGGAACATGCGCTCGTAGGTGGCCTTGGCCAAGGCCTCAATGGCAAAGTCAGCCTGGGGGGAGGAACACCAGGGGACAGAGGGTCAGATACAAGGAGCCTTTAAACCTGAACCCTTTGCCCCAGGCATTTCACCTGCGGGGCCCTCCCCCAGAGAAACAGCCCTAAAAAGGAGAAAGAGCTTCGTGCACACAAACACGTTCACCGCAACACTATTCACAACGACGAAGAGTTGAAACAACCTGACTATCCAACAATTCGGACACAGTAACTTAGAAAGACATCTGCAAAGACCTTTTTAAAATAAATGGGGACATACTGAAGTACCTCCAAGAAATGACAAGCCGTCTGAGATTTGTTTCAAGTAATGTGGGGGGTGGGGAGTGGAGGCGCAGATAAGATGAACGGTGAGCCAAGACTGGCCAGGAGTTAGTCACCCTTGAAGCTGCCTGTGTGATGGGCACAAGGGGCTCATTACCCTGTCCTCCCTACTTTACCTGCAAATGTTCGAAAAGTCCATAATAAAAAGCCAGGGTGACAACTAAGTGTGAAATAAAAAGAAGGAAAGGCCTTGCAGGAAATAACAAGCTGCCCAATGACTGTCAGTGGGCAGGAACGAGGGCAAATTATTCCCTTCTCTAGACTTTTCTGTATTTCCCCAATCTTAAGTGTTTGTTTGTGTAGCATTTTCGTAATGAAAAAACAAAGGTCCTAACTACTAGGGAAATGGAACAGTTGGTAATGATTACGCAGGCCGCCTTTCGAAAACAATGTCCTTGGCTCTCTCTGCACACAATCACCCGCAGGCTGTCGGCCACCAGCGTGAGGATTGGAGCACAGCACTCTGGGAAAAGGACGAATCAACTTGAACTTCAAAATATTTCTGAGAGATGAGAGTAGCACCTTAAAAACGCCTATCGCCACTACAGAAACTGGAAACCGCCAACAGAGGGGAGAGAGAAGCGGTCCTGGCTGGGAAGGACCTCAGCTCCCGGGGAGGCGGGCACAGCCGTGAGGGAAGGCCTGCCCATCTCTCACCACAGGCAGCAAGACAGCAGGTGGTGGAGAGACAGCCGCTTGGCACGGACCTCAGGGATGGTGGAGGCCGCCGCCACCCTGGCACCAGAAACATCAAGTTCTCGCTTTAGACCAGAGTGGACAGGCCTATGTCCTCGCTGACCAATCATTCTAAGCATTGGCTTGATGCAGAGGCAAGTGGCCTGGGAAATGTTATGAACTTCTCAGAGTCAGCTTCCTCGTGTTCTTTTAATATATATATATATATATATATATATATATATATATATATATATTTTTTTTTTTTTTTTTTTTATTGATTTCAGAAAGGAAGGGAGAGGGAGAGAGGGATAGAAACATCAGTGATGAGAGAGAATCATTGATCGGTTGCACACTCCCTACTGGTATGGAGGCTGTAACCTGGGCATGTGCCCTTGACTGGAATTGAACCCAGGACCTTTCAGTCTGCAGGCCAGTGCTCTATCCACTGAGCCACACCGGCTAGGGCTCGTGTTCTTAATGGAGTAAACATGTCCTTGTTCTCAGAGCTGATGTGAGGACTGAATGAGGGAACCCATGCGACAGTGCCTAACACAGGGTGACCCAGAGCAGCCCTCAAACTGGCCCCTGCCAGGACCCTCGCTGAGGCGGTGGCCCAACCCAGCGGGCATGCATACCTGTTCCTTAGTCTGCGCCTTCTGGACATAATCCCGTCCCACCTTGATGCGAGGGGTGAGGATTCCTCTGGTAAAATCATTCACATTGATACCCAAGAGGTGGGACACTTTTTGGGCAGCTGGTATTTTTCAAAGAGAAGGAGGGGAGGAGAAAAAAAAGTGTTAATTAAACCCGAGAACAAGTCCCTCTGCCCAGCCTGGTGGTGAGAAGAAAGCTGTGGTGGTAACTGAGCCAGCACCACCAGAGCAGCTGCCTCGGGAGCCTCCCCCTTGGGCCCAGCAGGCACAGCAGGGAGGAGCACATCCCAACCTGGGCCCAGCACTGGTCCCTCTGCACACTCTCAGCCTCATCTGCCAAGTGCGCAAGCAGGTCTTACCCACAAACAGGACCGAGAGGAGGCAGCCCACCAGGCCCCGATGAGAGGGGACTGAACAGCGCTGGCCCACAGAAATGTCTTTCAATCCCTGCACCCACATGTCAAATGTTTTTCAAAAGCCCCTAAGCAGGGCACATTAAGGCTGATAACTTAAATGGGGTCATGTGCAGTGACCCACAGGAATAGCTGTGGCCGAGGCAGATGCGGTGACAAGTGTCCCGGGGCCCTTATGCGTGCACGGTAAAGCGTGCATTAAGCTGCAGCGGCAGCCGAAATCGCTGTCTTACTGAGACAACTGGTTTGGTCTCAGGGACGAACGAGGGAAACCCTGGTCCACACGATCATGGCTTTCTACCTCACTCTGATGCTGCCTCCATGAAGAAGGGTCGTGCTCACGTTTCACAAAAAGTGCAGAGTGACAGCCAGCCAGTGACACACAGAAGTGAAAAAGAGTGGCGTGTAGAAGAATTCCTACAAGGCTCTCCTGAGCTGACCCGATCCCAGGCACCTGCCCCGTACTTCAGTGGGAGGACCACGGTGTTACCTGTGTTGTCGGGCATGGATGCCTGGTCGGTGTTACGCTCCTTCTTGAAGGCGATGTTGCCGAGCTGAAGAACTCCCGAGATGACCCGCAGCAAACCTGGGATGCGAGCAAAGGCAGCTCAGAACCGAGTAGGGTGTGGAATAAGCCCTGACTGGGCCGTGGCCTAGTCCACGTGGCGGGCTCAGCACCTGGAGGGCTCACTGCCTCTCCGCCAGTGTGGCTGTCTCCAGGGCCTCTGAAGACCTCAGCTTGAGCAACCCTGTACTTAGACACAGGCTGTTACACTTCCCAACACTTCTAAATCCAGACCGACGAAGGATGTGCCTCTAGCCCAAGGGCCATGCCACTGTCTGTTTTAATAAATAAAGTTTTATTGGAACACAGCCAGGCCCATCCAATCACATATTATCTATGGCTGAGCAAAGGTAGCTCCAACCTTAACGCCAGGGAACAGGTGCACTCTCCCCAACTTTCTAAATAAAGCCTCAAGGCGCACTTCATCTTGCCACCCAGAGAAATGAGAAGACGCAGGCAGGTTCCACGCCGCTGTGCATTCGAGGCCTCACCAGCGCAAAGATCCCAGCCCCCGCCCCTCCCACACTCCCTGAGACAAGGCAGGACAGGACTGCAAGGGCGGACGTGGTCCTGGGCAGTTAAGCCCCTGTACTGTGTTCCCCTCTGTGTAAATGCCTGTGATTCCATGGGGAACACATGACCCTGAAACTCAACCCTGAGGTACCATCTCCCACACACTCAAGGCTTCCTCCGGCTTCTCCAGGGCTCCCCAAGAGCCAGAGCCAACAGGAAGGTCTCCCCAGGCCCATCAGCTACTCTGATGCCTCAAGAGAGCGATGACCAGCCTGGGCCTTCCCTCCCTCACGCCCAGGAGGGCCAGCCTTACCAATCTGCTCGTCTTCTGGGATGCTCATAATCCTCATAGCCTCCATGGTCTCCTGGAACAAGTCCTTGTCCTGCTGACCGGGGATGGTGACGTGCCCATTGGACAGGAAGCGGTACTTGTTGTATGGCTCCAACAGGAGGTCAGCTGTGAGGGGTGGAGGCAGGGCGGTCAGTGACGTGCTGAAACCAGGGCTCTATCCGCGCTGCAACATCAGGTCTGGGAGACTGGGTAGTGCCCCTAAGCCCCGAGAGACCCCAGGAGCTGCGGCATAGTCAGGATGCTGACTTTCCTCGGAGTGGGAGACTGACACGCGTGGAGCCCACGAGGCCCGTGATTCACAGCTGCTGCACCCATAATCTGCCCTGGCTTTTCTCTGGCATAGTTAGAAACGGAGGCTATGTCGTCAGAATGGCCTGGAAAACAGAGCTCATCTGGCTTCTCCTCCCCAAACCTTAGCCGGAGTTTTATTTCCCAACTGGAGTGCTGGCCCGATGCACAGGCGCCCCAGTGCCCGGCAGCCCCCATGTCAGCAGAGGCCGTGACTCACTCTTCAGGTGCTCTCCAGCCCCGGACAGGAGATAGTAGAAGATGTGGAAGGTCCGCTCATCCTTGGCTTGGCGGATAGCACGAGATTTCTCCAAAAGATCTTTGCAAACGTTGAGGAGCTGTGCGAGCTGGAAGGCAGGCAGCCCCTCCACTTCCCTCTGTTCCCATCAAAAGCCAGTGCACTTCACCAGGTGCAAAGAACAGCCCAAAGTGGCCAAATAAAATGCAAGCAAACTCTCTTGGCTTTGCCCTTCAAGGGGTGTAGCTTGTCCAAAAAGAGGCGCTCACACTCGGGAGCCTTATCTGTTGCAAGAACCCCAGTCCCACAAGCCCGTGGAGACAGAAGGCTCCCCCAGAGGAGGCTGTCATGCTGGGGTATGGAGAAATAAATCAGCCTTCACCCCAACTCCTCCCCTAGGCACCACACTGGATGATCTTCGATAGGCCCGTCTCAGGCGAGGCTGAACTTCATCCTGCCCATGAAGAAAAACCCGGCTCGGAGTTGGGCTTTCAACGAGCTGCTCCTGGTACTCTTCCCAATGCCACAGAGGAGGTGTCCTAACAGGCCCAGGGAGCAGCTTCCTCTCCATCAAGGTCATTTCCCTCCCCGCTAGACCCAGCACTCTTATTACAGTAACCATAAGGATACAAGTCTCAATATTGGCTCCCACGATGTAGCCATTGACATCAAAGTTGATGCGAATGAATTTGCCCTAGGAAAAGACAATGAAGAGGTCAGCGGCCCCATCCTCCAGGTGGAGAGCCTGGAGGGAGAAAACCAATGTGTCTGGCAGCCAGGGCTGGCACCGCACACCACATAGGCGCTCAGGACTCTGTGCCCCCCTGCTTCAAGCATGGAACCAGGATGCGGTCCAGTGGTGCCAGTTCCTCCACGCAGGGGAAGTGCTCCCCACTGCCTGGTTTAGCCCATGCTCTAACTGGCTACAGTGGGACAATCAGGGACCAGCAGTGACACCCCACTCCCTAGGCTGAAGAAGCTGCGTATGGAGGTGCACACCGACTGGAGTACGGCCTGGCCTGCTCCACACAGCTGCCCAGGAAGCACCAAGCCGGAATCTTCCTCACTCCTAAAGCGAGGGCACCCAGTTGGAAGGTGACATGTGCCGAAACTCTGTGTAGTACCCCCCACCCCACGAGCCAGGACACAGCTGGCCGCCACTCACAAATCGCGAGGAGTTGTCGTTCTTCACGGTCTTGGCGTTCCCAAAGGCCTCCAGGATGGGGTTGGCCTGCAGTAGCTGCCGCTCCAGCTCACCCTGGAAAGGACCCAGAGGTGCGGTGAAGGCCAGGCCGAGGGGACAGGGGCAGAGCCATGTCTGCAGGCTTAGAAGGGAGGCGCCGGTGGCCCTCCATGCCAGCCTTGGCCTGGTCTCCACGTCACTCAAGAGCAACCTTCCCACCAGAACCCCAGATACCTTGACTGGTTTGAACTTAGTTCCCTGGACTGACGGATAAGTGGGCCTAGAAAGGGGAAGTGGACGCTCCCCCAGCTCCAGGAACCTGGTACAAGGACCCAGATTAACCCCGGAGGATGCATAAGAGGGTAGCACGTGAACCAAGAAGAGATACAAGGCGCCATTCCTTCCCTGGGACAGTCTCCATCCCAGGTATCCTGGCTTCCCTCTGCCCTCCTTACCTCAGTCCCCATCCAACAGGCCACATTTTTCCTATTTCACAGGCCAGACACAATTCATCTCATCCGTGTCCTAATACACACTGCTTTTCCTTGCTGGTCCCTGCCCTACCACCCCCCAAACCTGCTCCTAGCACATCAGGTGTCTGAGCATGGGATCGACAAGGGTTCTGAACTGTTTATTAACACCAATAAACTCTACTCGTGGTCAAATGATGCTTTGTGGTTGACAAAAAGTGCCCTTATACCTTCTTGCCCCTGGATTCCCATGATACAATGGGGCAAAACAGAGTAGCCCCATTTCACAGAAGAGAAAACTGAGGTTGAGGGAAGAAGAATGATCTGGCTGAGGTTATGCAGCTATCAACTAGCAAAGCAGGTATTGAAATTCGAGTCTACCACCAACAGCCATCAGTCACTGCCATTCTCCCGCCCTTCGGGGCTCTACCTGTAGGTCAGATCAACTTTGGAAGCAGCCATTGTCCTTCCACCAGACCAGATAATAACTGACACTGGCTGAGGAAAATACGGATCTCATTCACCTTAATACCTGGGTACCCTCTAGGGGGAAAGAAGATCGTTCAAGGGCCGGGCGGGGTTCTGGATTTATTAGCAAGGCTGGAGCCAAGCCAGGCTTTTACGGGAATAAAGGCTGCCTGTGAGTGGTGAGAAGGAAGACTGGTAGGAGCAGCAGCTCCCCGGAGAGTCGTGAACTACAGCGTTCCAGGAACACCTGCCGCAGCCGGAGCGCTGAGGATGCAGGAAGCCCACCAGAGATTGGAAGGGGCCCAGGCCTGAGGGAATCTCCTATTCTCACACCACAGAGCTAAGTGAAGGAGGGTCAGGGCAGCCAGGTCAAAGGGCAGGAGTCAAACACCCACAGCAGGCTCTCCATGTGTGCCTGGCGCCAGTGGTCACAGCAGACTGGAGTGCAGGCTTGGGAAGGCCTGGAAAGTCAGCAAGGCAGCCCACGGGCAGGAACTAGATGAGTGCTACTCCCCCACCCACTAAAACACTCCTCTCAAAACACAGGCCAGGCGGCCAGGCAGCCAGGCTGGCCGAGCCACTCCCATTCCCGCAGACAGCTGGGAGCAGGGCCCTGACGGGAGCCTGCTGCTGCCTCAGCTTGGAGGTAAACCGAAGGCCTCCGTCTCAGCCCCGTAGGCTATTGCCACGGAACATAGGGCAGCCAGACTAAACTCAGGAGCAAGCATCAGGGATTCTAGAGGCCAGTTCTCTGCTGACAATGGGGATGACTAACCTAGGGGTTTTTCCCTCTTGATACCTAATTGGGCACAGAGACTTCTTTTTTCAATGAGATTTGTGGGAGATGAAGTTAGGAGGTGCTGGAGGCAGTGTATGCTCCTAGTTTGGAATTATCCATCTGGCTTCTGAAAGGGCTTCACTGTGTGGGGGTTCTGGCAATGGGCTACAACTAGTACATAAAATACGGGGGGCGGGGAGGGAGGTGGGCAAAGGTCAGACTATGGAAGTCCACCTTGGAAGTCTTTTTCTCAAGCTCTACCTTGCCAACCTGCGCCCGGCCAAAGCCCAGCCTTCCCACAGCAAAGTGAGGCCTAGGACGTCCCGGTGGGTGGTCTTGGGATGAGCAACTGAGTCCCTCACTGCAAGGGGGAGAGAGCTCAGCCAGAGCATGCCACGACAGGCCTCGAGTGGTAAGCTGAGCGTCTCGGGGCCCAGCTGCGTGGAAAATCGCCACATAGCTTCAGGCAAGGAAATCAACTCAACTGGTCAATGGCCTTTACAATACAGGGCCTGAGCAGCAATCAGAAACCAGAGGCAACCTATTCAATCACTGTGGTTGGACATGGAGTCAGGAACACGTGCCCAGTACACACCGAAGCCTGGGGAAGAGGATGGGACAAGTTTGCTCCCACTTATCACACCCTCCTCCACATGCCATGTTACCTCGGTGCTGGGGGCTGCCTTCCCCTCCGCAGCTGGAGTCTCGGAAGTCATGCAGATGGGTCTACATTCCTGCTCGCTACCAGGGACTCCAAGGTCACCCTCTACAGAGCCAGGCACATACTAGGCATTCAATACATAGTTGGGAAATGGATTTTACAGCAAATTCAGAGATGGAAAACCACAGCTAGAGAACTCCTAACCTCACAGCCCTGTTTTAAAAATAGGCCTCCTATAAAGAATGGAAAATGGAGGGTGGAGAGAGGGAGCAAAAGAAACTTTATTAGTTTCTAAATATAACTCCTGACACCCCATGGAAAAAGATTCAGAATGCCTTGAGAAGTTTGGCACATGAGAAGTTACTTTTGGTTCCATTCCAGAAAACTGTACTCATTAGGACATTATGCAGGACACACCCAGGTCTGCATGCAAAGGGACACACACCCCTACTTACTTATATGCGCTGCACACAGCACCCCTGTAAGGGTGAGCCACCCAGGCGGGGCAGTACCCCCGCAGCCTGAGGGGATACCACGGACACTCAGATTTGACAGGGAAGAGTGTGTGCTTGTGAGGAAGAGAGAGAGCACCACACAGGCATGCTGAGACTGATCCCCCAGCTCTGGGCAAGTCCAATGTGGACCTTCGAGGCACTGCTTCTGACCACACAGAGGCGGCAGGTGAAGGGACCCACCATCTCCATCTAGTCTGGACACTGAGCATGTGGGGTTCCTGGACCACAGATTCCCGCCCCACTGTGCCTCGGTCAGGGTTCTGCACGGGCATTACGCTACCAGGCACGTGGGAAGTTCGAGGCTGGACTGGAACAGCTAGATGATGAGGCCCATAACCATTCTGGCGGAGCTGTCATTTCAGAGTGCACAAGAGGTCACTGTGTGTCACACCCAGCCCCCCTTCCCCAGACAGTCAGTGAGCCGAGCCTATGAGAATCATTCTAGCCAAAGAAAGTGACAATGTGTGGAGTGAAAAGCTGCTTAAGAAAAAATACGTAATTCAAGGGCACACGATGATGAGAACACGCATTCCTGGTGCAGAACGTGCAGTAAACGTGCAGCTCACCTAGCGAGGACACTGCTGAGTTCGACCATAATCCACCAAGAGGGAGAGGGGAAAAAAAGGGAGGTGAGAAGACTTTCCGATTGCCCCTTCTCTCTTCACTGGGGGCTGTCCACCCAGAGGCATTTCAACAGCAGGGAACGCAGCAGGGAGTCAAATGCAGGCCTGCCTCGATCCTGCAAGTCTCCATCAGCTTGAGAACCAAATTTCAGAATCTCTCTTCCAACCTCAGAGGTGAAGGCCACACAGCAATTAGCTGCCAAACCCCGGGGGGAAAGGGGGGAGTTCCAGTTTCCAAAGCAACTCAAAGTTGGGAGGCCAAGGGAGAAGTAGGCTGGCTACCAACAGACCCACTCCCAAGACAGCCTCCTGCAGCGTTGATGAAGCAGGTGCGGCCTCTGCTTCCTTCCCCACACGCTCTCACCTAAGCCGAGCCATGAAGCATTCAACGGTCTTCCTCCTGGGGAGGAAGGCCCACTCACCTGGTCCTTCTTGCTCTTATGTGAGGAGGCCACGTGAGCCAGATACTGAATGACTTTCTTGGTGTTCTCCGTCTTGCCAGCTCCAGACTCACCCCTGCCAAGAGAGCCAAGGGAATTAGGAGAGGCGGCAAATCCTTGAAGTCTGTCCCTTCCCCACTGCATGCTCTACTGCCTACCATTCTGTTGGGTGCCAGTGAGGGACCCAACACCTAGAGACAGAAGAGGGGACAGGCAAAATAATGCTGGTTCTGGGATCCTCACTCAGGCTATTTCCCATGGCCCACTGCCTGCCCTGGTCACTTGGCAGCCTTTGCATCCAAATGTCTTTGGAATCAGTGTGAGGCAGCTGTTGACTCAGGGGTCAAAGGCACTCATACATGTTCCTTCGAAAGTGCACTTGAAGGAATGTTCTGTACCACTAACTCCCGTCGCGGTGGGGTTTATTTATCTCCTTGTCAAGTTCAAAGGATGAGGATGAGACATCCAGTGTCCACTTCCACCAGGTAAAGAAAGCCAGTGCTCAGAGCCAGGAGGAAGGCGTGCCAGAGGGGCCAACAGTTGCCAGCCTTCATGTCAGGTCCTCTGAGGAAGGCGGCACAGCTAGATCTTTGCCCAGGAGATAAAGCTCATCCGTGCTGTGGGAACACTGAGCAGCCCGTCCCTTGGGGGAGAGACAGGGCTTGAGCTAAGAATAGATCACCCATCAGCCTAGGTTTTGGTGGGAGTCTCAAGGGTAAGAGCAGATCTGGGTGACACATGGCCCCGCCACCCCACCAGAAACACTTACGTGCACAAAATGGACTGGTCCTCTCGGTCTGAAACAAAGAAGACATCGGGTTAACTTCTGGCTCCCCTTGGGCTTCTGAAGAGCTGCCCATTCCCAGGAAAGGCAGCTTCGAATACTGCCTCTGCAGGGAGCCCTCCACGCGCTGATAGGTGCTGACCCTATGCCTCACTCAGAGGAGGGACATTCCTAGGTGACAGCCACTTATCCTCCAGGAGCTCTGACTGCCCACACTCACTGCCCTCCCTGCCCCCGTGACACCAGAAATAGTCTGTCTCTCTCACTTCGGAGAAAGTCAATCTATGAAAAGCTCCCAGGAGCCTACTTTTCTGAGCACCTAGGTGGGGTGTCCCCTGTGTGTTTATAACTGGGGGTTCAGGCTGTTAGAAATCAGGCCTGTGGCAGGCGTTTTTCAATATTGTCCCCATCTGAGTAAGGAGCATCGGTTCGGAGGCCAGGTGAGGGGTGTGGTAGGTAAGGCTGGGTTGCAATGGGACAGTCCTGAGGCAAGATGCCGCCTTGGTCACATGCAGAGCCTCTCAGAGCCCCAGCCTCTTCCTGGGATGGGGACAATGGTGTACATGCAAATAACATGCACAAAAGCGCCAGTGTGGTGTCTGACACATGGAAGATGCTCAATGATGTCAGCAGATTTGAAACAAGCGGGTCTCCGGGCCTGGCTGTCAGGAACTTTCTGCAGCTACCCCCAGCTCTGTGACCCTCTCAGCGAGTAAGGATATAAGCCACTCGATGCTCCCCTTGGGCGCAGGGGAACAGGCATACCCACACTTTGAAGCTACGTTTGACAGAAATGCTTTAAGATCTTTGGCCTGACCTGTGTCAGTGCTGGGTGTGCAGCTTTAAGCAACGACTGAAAATACAAACTCATTTTTTCCTCTTTTCATCCCGCCCCATGTAATACCTCCAGCCCGCTTGAAGTCAAGTCTGCCTGAATCCAGGACCAGGCTACTTACTGATATTTGAGCTGTGGAGAGGTATTGCATTCTCCAGTCTCAGTTTCCTTATCCATAAAGTAAATATGCTCCCAACTCCCAACTCCCTGGGAGAATTAGTTTTAAGTACTGAAATAACCCATGAAATGGCCCGCATGGTACCCTGTAAATAGAATGTACTCCACAAGGGGCTGCTGCCTGTTTACTTTCCCATCCGGAAGCCACCTGAGGGGGTAGTGCACTGGCAGGGCCGTGGAGCACTTACAGTTGTTACTACTTATAGCTGTTAGCACAGGTGCTGCACAGAAACCGATGGCCATCCAGAAGGACACTCACTGGCCCCCACCTGGCCAGCCAGGGCCCTGCAAGGCGGCCTGGGGAAGGTGACTCAGAGCTTCATGTGTGCACGGCCTCAGGAGACGGATTTGCAGACACACCGCGAGGTCTGCTTCTTGGCAAGTGGGCCGCCAGCATGCCCGATGTCACAGCACACAGGCCTGGACTCTTACTACCAGGGCTTCTCTGGTCGGCGGGCCACTCGGGAGGAAAAAGGGAGTCGGGACAGAAAGGAGGAAAACTAAACCTCAAACCCGACACAAACAGCAGCTGCCCGCCCAGCTCCTCTTCAGTCTCCCCCTGTCCCCATCAAGAAATAACAGGGTGGGGGTACGGAGGGAACTCGGCCTTTTCCCTTCACACCACCCCCCACCCCCCATCCTGCTCTCCACTGTGGAACGCTCAGAGCAAGCCCCGCAGGGGCAACCTTACTGCCTCCATCTCAACTTTCCCACAAAACAGTCCTTCAAGGCTGCGGCCAGGGCTGCGGCAGTCTCCGTAAGCCAGGCAGAAAGGCAGAGGGAAGGAGGCTGGGGGCTAAAGGTTGGGGGAGACACACAGTTTCCATCACCTGCCCCCTAAGCACAGAGTAGCGACTGAGAAGAATCTGGGACAAACACGGTTGTGATCTGGGGCCCCAGCTCCCCCACCCCATCTCCCTGGGCCGGCCCCAGCTGCAGGCATGTTTAGTCACTGCTCACAGGCGGGCAAGACCGTACCTGCACGTGCTGGCAAGTCGTGAGACAAGCAGCGGCCTGAGACAAGCAGCGGCCGACACTACCATAAAAGGAAACATTCCCATCCCTCCCAGAAGGAACCGTTTTCCCAGAACTGCCTAGGCCAGGTCCCTGGGATGGCTGGAATTCCTCTAATTGTGTGAGGAGTCAGATGCTGAACAACAGGAAGCAGAGCAGCCCCCCCACCTCCATCCGCCCACATGTGGGTACACACACATAGGTGCACATGCACACACAGGGACATGGACAAGCTGCACATGGACACGTGTGCACCACAAGTATATGTATAAGAGATGTGCACACACACAGGTCCACATGCACACAGATTCCTGCACACACTCAAATTCCAATTCCAGACCATGCACGCCCCCCACCCCAGTTCTTCCTCTCCTCTGACCTTTCACCTCCAATTCCTGAAGCCAAGCTAGCACTGTCAACACAGCCTAAAAGGGAAGACTGCAAAACTTTCATTTTTCACTTTAAAGAAGCCTCAATTCGCCTTGCCAGGACATGCATTTGGGCAAATGCTTGTGCAGAGGAAAACTGACGGGAGGCCTATCTTATTTCCTCAGCTCTGGTCCCCAAGTCCACCTGCCTTCAATGACTGACACCCTGGCCCTAACATCCGGAAAGGTCTTTCCAAGTCTTACAGTAGTTTTGGCTCTGCTATCGCATGGCCTTACAATAACCCCGGGAGGTAGATAAGGCAGCAATGTCCCTGCTATAAGCCTCCTCTTCTGGTCCATGCAATGGTTAGAATTCTCAGCAGCCAGTCGGCTCTCCACCTGACTCAGTTTACTCTGCCAGACCCCTTGGTGCATTCCAGGAAGGACCCTCCTTAACACTCACTCTCTAATCCCTTCCTTCCCACACAGGGTCATCTCATGGGATGGGGATACCCAAGAGTCCAGCCCACGCAGTTGTTTTGGCTCAAGTCTTTATTTGGACCCATGTGGACTAACAGCTAATTTGAAAACGCCCTTCCTTCCTCCACACCAGAGGAGACAGACAAACAGACAGGAACCCTGTGGCCCAGACCAGGGGAACGCACCCCTCCAGAGAGCACCCCGCAGAGATAACCCCGTTCTGGGAAACTGGCTCCCTGCCGGATAAGGCCCTCCACCTGACTTCAGAGCCTGACCGCTCCTGCGGTCAGTGGGGGTGGGGTAGAGACAGGACTATGACTCGGTAGTGGTTTTCCACGCTTTTAAAAGAAACAGCAGCCTTTCTCCTCAGATAAAATCTGCCCGAATTCCCAACATGAAGAATGGGGGATAAAGCCCAGAGCTGCCTGCAAGGTGGAAACAGGGTTCCTTGGAGCACACTTTGACAACCACTGATCCTGGTGTCTAGAGTAGTGACATCAAGGACAAAGCCAGTGGCCACATGCTCCAGAGCCCTGGTTCCAACCCTCGCTCTGCACTCCCCCTCGTGATGCCCAGCCCCTGGGGCAGCACAGCACAGGTGCTCAGAAACTGTCCTTAACAGCCGAGCCCTCTGCTGCCCAGGCCCACCGGGCACTGTCCTTGGAGCAAGAAAGGTTTTAAGTTACACATTCGTGATGAGGCCATTCCCTCTCCTGATTTTATTTTAAATCCCCAGTGCCCCAAGGCCTTCTGGAGCTGAAGCACATCTCCAATGGACAAGTATTTCCAGGAAGCTTAGAAGGTGGGCAGAGGTGACCACAGGTGTTTCACCCCAGGACCAGACTTATGCTAGGGGCCTTATCGCTCACTTCCTCTGTGAGAGGAGCTGCGATTCTTGTCCATAAAAGGCCATGAGGCTCACACAGCGGTGACATCAGCCCCGACAGGAAGTACAGAAGGAAGAGAATGGGCCTGGTTCACCAACAGGCCTGGTTCACCAACAGGGGCCCGGAGCTGACTCACTGGAGGCTCACAAAGATAATGAGGTTCGGCCAAAGCTGCTCTCTCAGGGCTACACCGGGAAGAGCGCCCTGTCCCGCAAGATCCATCTTCAAGTCAACCAGGTTTCTTGAGAACAAAAAAAATGGCACAAAGGGCAGTTTGGGGTTGGGTGATGTGCTGCCTGGGGTGAGACTGATGGGATGACTCGTGACAAATGGACCTGAAACTTTCCACCACCAAGGGGTCTGTCTTTCACGAAAACTGAGAGCAGACCCCTGGGTCACTCACTCCAAGACACCTGGGACAGGAAGTGTCTGGCTGCCCCAGGCAAACTCCTGGACTCCAGAGTCCCTTCCCCAAAGAGCCTCTCGTGAACCCATCAAGGTCTTAAAGGGCCAAAGTGCATTTAAGGGTCTTAATGGGCCAAAGTGCATGTAAAGCATGAAGAGACCTGTGGGTTCGAGCTCAGAACCTAGGGCCTGGGAAAGGCCTAGCAGGCATCTGGTTCCACCATCTGCATCTAGAGGTCAGGACACTGTGTCCCGAGAAACCCAATGACTTGATCAAAGTCACGCAGGCTAGGCCAAGAGTCCAAGCCTCTGGATGCCCAGTGCTTCCCCAGAGCGCTCCTACAGGGCGGCACTGCGCCGCCAGCAGCCCTGCCTCCCTGCTGCCCACTCACAAAGTGCCACATGGGGCCTTGCAAGCTGTCTGCTACTGTCTCCGAAGCCAGCCCTAATTCATGAGCTTGGGTCACAAGCACTTGGGAAGCAGAGAAGTGAGAAAAAGCAGGTGCAAAATAATGCACGTTAGCCGAGGCTGCAGGTGGATGCCGGGCCCCGGAGGCCTGTGTCATGGAGCCTCTGGCAGCCCGCCTGCCTCACAGTCAGCCAGCGAGAAGGCAGCCGCTGTCTGTGGCTCCCAAACACACAACATGGTCACCGGTTATGTTCTTTCCAAGACCCAAAGGTAGGCCACGACCAGAAGATGCTCGGTCAGCAGCAACCCAAGCCAGAAGCCAGCTGAACTTGGTCCAGTGCCTCTGCCTACACGCCCCCCCAGGTGGGGCTGTAGTGTGAACCCTGCAGAGGAGGCCCTAGTCCCCAGTTACAGGAGGCAGAGAACAGGCAACCCTCCCCACCGGGCACCCTTGATAATGAGAAAGCAGCCCAAGAGACTGCTCTTAGCTTTCCTTATGTCCTAGGGCGAGTAAGGCCCCAAGCAAGCCTTCTCTCAGCCAAAAGGCAACCAGCAGCTCACACAGGTGAATTCCCAGTAGACAGGCAAACCTGCCAGAAACCACGGCTGGTTGTTTATCCACCTTACCCAGGGGCGGGGCCAAGAGCGAGAATGTTCTGTGGGTTACTACTGAGGCAGCTGATAGGTTTGTCAGCGTGGAGGGAAATTCAAAAGCCACATGTGAGTGCTGCCGGCCCACAGCAAAAGGGAGGACAGTGACACCTGAGGTCAGTTCTGCCCCGCCCTTTAACAGCACTGCCCTCAGGGGGAAAGGAAACACAGGCAGGACGGACCCCGGCTGTGTCCTGTGCAGAGAGAATAAGCCACCGACCACAGGCCTGCAGAGGGCTCGGCTCGAAGTGGGGGAGAAAGAGGAGAACAGGAGAGAAGCACAAAAAGCCACAAACGGGGAACTTACAAACACTGCCAGGCAAAGCTCAGGACAAACGTGGCACAAGGTTGGAGCATAAACAGCCCTGCGCAAAGAACAATGGGCTTTGCGAAACGCCCTGTTGATGAGTTGTGTCAAACTTGCTGGAGAATACCAGGAACGTGAACACTAGGAGATGAACAGGAAGGGCACATGAAGATGCTTCCTGAAGAAACCGGGGGCTCTGGTTGCCCTGGAGAAGGGGCAATCAAGTGAAATGCAAGGCCAGAGTTTGCTCCGAGAGCATGGCTTTCTTCCTTGGCTTTCAGCTCAGACCTCCGTCCCATGGTTCTTGTGGACCAGTTCGTGTTGGAGAAACATTATCTCCATCAAGAGGCACAAAGCCCAGTTGGAATGGCATCCTGAGCCCCAGTCAATACTGTTTGCTTGCCAAAGAACACCTCGGGTCCCCAGAGTTTATGACAAAGGTGGACATTGGGCCAACACCTTGGTCAAGACTAGAGGAACTTTACAGAAGCCACTTCTAGAATCCTTACTCTTATCCCTGCAACTGTCAGCTCTTTTCTCTCCGTCGTTTTAGGGAATTCTTTTTCTCAACTGATAGCTTCCTTCCAGAAATCAGGCAGGGGAAGGAAAGCAACCCTTTTCTCCGAATGCGTCACTTTCAGCCCTGACATTGTGCAACAGGGCCCTACTGCAGTCTAGGAGCCAGCAATTGAGAGAACAGGAAAAACGGGCTGGTGAGCAGCATTCACCTTGCAGCGTCCAGGAGGCTGAAAGCCTGAAGGGGCTTAGCCATTAGAGACTCCACAGGTGAGTTTTTGTTGTTTGTTTTGGGGGAGCAGTAACAGAGGCATTAGGCCAAGTTTTCAACCACCCCCAAAGTTTCAGGTTCCAAGAGGGCCCTTCTTTCTTCTCTCCCCAGTTACAGTCGCCCGGAGCAAAGCACGGTGGACCTGTTGGGTTGGATTAAAAACAAAACAAAAAGACAAACCCAAAACTGAAGCCCTGAAAAGGATCCATTAACCACAGATCCCTCTTCTAGAAAGAACGTTTTATAGAAATGAGACTGACAGGCATGACCACATTATAATTAAGCAGCCTCATTCCAGGGGCTGGGCTTTCCTTCTGGGGGGCATGACAAGCAGTCTCCCAGGGTCGGCCCTGAAAGTGCCTCCTGATCCAGGCTCAGTGCGTGAGAGTGGGCCCAGCGCTGCGTGTCAGACCTCTGGGTCCCCACCAGCACCTCACTTCACTGATGCTGAAGAACCGGCTTAGAGCACACGTGACATTCTCCAAAAGCCCCACTACGCTCTCCTGAAGCCCCACGGAGGCCATAGCAACACAAAGGCAAGCTCTGGGTCCGTGGACTAGATCAGACAAGTGGTGTTATGCGTTCACTGGAGGGAAGGCGGCTTTGACAAGCCACTTCCTGTGTGTGCTGGTACCCAGAGCCTGAACTCTGAGGAGAGTAAGCCACCGCCTGGAGGAAGCATCTGGCTATCACCTTCATTAAGCAGAGGCGCGTGGACTGAAGGGATGCATGACTTGCAGGCAGGGACAGTTCGGTCCAGAAACTGCACTGCCAGACTCCTCTTGCTACCTTCTAAGGGGCACTTACTGCAGGCCAGAAGCCTTCCTTAATTCTTGCAATAAGCACGCCATTTTATTAACCCGAGAGGTAGATGAGAAAACAAGGCCCAGCCAGAGTGAGTGACACAATAGGGAAATGACCCAAATCCAGCCCAACCACACCATACTTCCTGTTCACAGGCAAGTTGCTCCTTAACCCTAGGGCCCAGCAGATCCCTTTTGGTGACCTACCACAGAAGGTTATGTCATTATCAAAGCCCCTTGCTATCCCAGCACCCTCAAGGCTAAGTAGAGCACCCCCCTACCCCCGCTGTGCTAGACTCTCACTCTCCTCCTGTAGTTTATTTACCTGCCTCTCTCGACTGGGCTTTGGTCTCCTTTAAGCAGGGCCATGACTAGCACACAGTAGGTGCTCTGCTAACATGGGGAACCATGTGCAGGCACAGAACACAGCCTCGGGGTGAACCAATGCTGCACATGTGGCTCGGGCCTTCCTGCAGACAGAGGGCCTCCGTGTGCCACTGGCTGGCAGGGCTGAGCCACCTGGCTGGCACATTCCTGCTTAAGTGGAGTCATCACATCTGTGGCTTCCTCAGCCGACTAGCCTGGTGACTCTGTTCAAAGTCATGCTTTCCTGGGCCTTCGAAGCATTCCCCAGCCTCTCCTCAGAGACCCTGGAAAGCAGACAGCTCTTCGGGGAGCACCCCCCACCAGGGCAGAAGGAATGCGGAGAGAGGGGCAGGAGGGCGCTCCTCCTCCAAACCAGCGGTCCAGGGAGAACTCCGCCAAACACCAGCCAGAGAAATGAGGGGCAACAGAGAAATGAGGGGCAACAGCATCCCTGGGGGGTGGGCACAGGACGGAGTCAGGAAACCCTTTGAACAAGTCAGCTAATATATCTAGGCCTGTCCCTTTTCCTGTGAATTAGAAGGGTCGTATTCAGATGTAAAGACAGCGCTAAAATTCTACCTTCATTGTTTACCCCAAAATGTTAGGCAACCACTGAGAGGAATGTGGACACTCACAGGGCCATTTTGAGCAACTGCTTGGTGACCAACCACTTCTGGTGCAGCTTCCGCTGAGAAGCAGAGCAAAGGGTTAAAGAAATAGCTCTGGGGGATTCGGATTCGTTTAGGCCTGTGATTCGGATTCCTTTAGGCCTGGAACGGAAGCAAACCCTGCTGCCACTCCCCCAGAAATGCTGGGAGCTCATTAAAATACCAAAAAACCACTGGAGGTGAGCGGCTTTCTAACTAATTAGCATAGAAGAGGGTGTTTTACCCTCCTCTTAATGGGAAGACAAATGGGCTCAAGTCCAATTCTTTAACTAGCAAGTTCTGTAAGAACATAGAGACTCATCCTCAGAGGGAGACCCCAAGGTCTGGCCCCAAAGAAAGCCAGCAGCACCATTCCCAACCCAATCACACCTTTGCAGACCACTTCTGCTTCTGTCCAGTTCCCTGGCAGCCCCTGGTACCTGCCCCTGACCCGTTCCTATTCCCCGCTAGGGCTGATGTCTGCCCAGCAAGGGCAGCCACACAGAGTGTATGCCCTCTCACCCTCCTTCCCCTCCCGGGCTCAGACAGTTCGCACGCTACAGAATCCTAAGGATCGGTTCAATCCCCAAGACGGGAAGACCCAGCAAAGGCCACGACAACAAATGAACCAACTACTTACCACAACTTTAATTAAGCCCAAGGCTGAGGATTAAAAGAACAAACAAAACTGTGCCGGGCACGTCTTGGCTGCACTATAACCACTCACTGACACACCTGCCAGCCTGCCCACAGGATCCGACCACCACGGTGCCGTACCGGCCACCCCAGGCCTCAGCGCCCACACATTCCTCTGAGCTCTCAAGACACCTGCTGCAGTTGTGTTGGTACCAGGTGTAGGTAGCAACTTGTCTTGTTATACAGCTACAGCCACAGATCTCTGTGTCCAAACATAGCTTGTCTCTCCACTTAGACTGCCAGGATAAGGTACTAAACCTCTTGATAGTCTAGTACTTTCTATCTCTTATCTCCATGGCCTAATGCAGGACACCATATGCTGCCATGCCCCATCCCGTGCCCACGGCGGATAGCACTCATCTATCCCAGCATTCCTTGGCATTGAATCTTAGCTCCTTGCCAACAGAGGGCCAGGCAAACCACTACCCATTGATAGGGGTTGACACTTGGGAGTAAAACCAATCTGCAAACTTATTAGTCCAGTGGTTCTTCGGTGGGGACAATTTTGCCCCCCAAGAACATTTGGTAGCAACACCTGGGGACATTTTTGGTTGTCACAACTGGAGAGGGAGTGTGGTACTGGCATATAGTGGGTAGAAGCCAAGATGGTGCTAAACAGCCTACAATGTACAGGACAAGTATCCCACCCCCCAAAAGAGAATTATCTGATCCCAAATGACAAGTGTGCCAAGTTTGAGAAATCCTGACTTAGGTAGAGTAGCCATATAATTTCTCATCTAAACTGACATGTTTCTGAGAGTGAAAGGGAGCGCTATATTAATACTAACTCCAGGACAACAAGCACAAGTCAGGGCCTAAAGGCAAACCAGAGAATGTAAGAGATGAAAGACAGAGGGAGGTCCCTTGGAAGGGTCAAAGGCTAATCTCATAAAAGTCCCCAGGCAAAGCCACCAACTACCCTATTTGCCAGAGTAAATGCTAGTATGTCATAAGCCACAATCAGCAGAGAGCAAATCTTTTTCTAGTTCCTGTGTAAAGAAAAAGCAGAAAAGGAACTATCTAGCTGTGCCTTTTAAGACGTGAGTGGCAGAGAACAAACCTGTTCCCCCCAAAGCCAGGGGCGGCGGCATGTGCTAAGACGTGCTCTCCAAAAGAGAGGAGCTCATTCTAACAGCCTGCTGACCCCGCCGCTCCCTGCTCACACCCGACTTAGGGTGAGAACCCACGGCCATCCTCAGGAAGTTTCTTTACTAATGAACCATCTTGTCATAACAGGGGCAACTGCTGTTAGTTAACTTCCTCCTTGCCCCAAGAACAAGAGACCTGTTGCTAATTTCTTTGCAGGTCAACTGTGAACAACAAGAGGAACTTGGAAATGTCCTCAGTCAGTCAACATGGGAGCTTAAGAACTATAGCAAGCCCAAGATTAATCGGAAGGTGAGTGAAAACCTCTCAGACTGAGGGTTAGAGGGCATGTGGACCCAGCACCTGCACACACCATTAAAAAGAAGCACCGGGGCCTTAGTTACCTGTGCCTGCAAGTGAATTTCCTATCCCGGGTCTCCACAAGATGAAAACACACACGCACTGGCCCTCATAATTTGGGGCAGTTCCTCGGTTCCTATGAAGGCCATTTCCATTATGGTCAAGACTTCCTGGTCGGCACAAAGGAAACCTCCAGCCCCCTGCATAGTTGCTTTATTCTTTAGAATTATCTCTCCAACTTGTAGAGCTGACTTTTGCCCCTCCATTTTTTGTTGTTGTTGAACAAATAAACCATGAATGAATCTCTCTGGGAAGCAATTAATTCCACAGGCTGTCGGGAAGTCCATTTCTAAGAATGCCAACTCCTGGTGCCATGCTCTGCATCGTTACCTTATTCTTGTCATAACAGCCTGTATAAAAAAGGAAGAAAGCCCACTCGCTAGGACATGGTTCAAGTCCAGCATCCAGGTGTGGGAGCGCTCCTGATTCGGTAGCACAGAGCTCAAAAGACTCCAGGATGCAATTCTTGCACTTGGCCAATGAAAAGAGCCAGGCGAAAACTGACTCATAACCTCCAGAGACAGGACTCGGCTCTTCAGGAATCTCACAGACTTTTCTTCCACCAGACTGCTGTAGTTAGCTCTTTGAAACAGACATATACTACCTTAAAGCTAAAGGGCTGGCTTCCTGGAAGAATTTTGATAGACGTGAACGTAAGCCAAAGGCTAGGCCAAACTTGTTCATCATCCATAATTCATCAAGCCTGGCAATGAAACACCTCCACAGCACTACGGTCTAATACAGACAGACCCACATGCTGCCATTTTAAACCACTAAACCAGAGACAAAGTTGTTAACATAACAAAATTCATTACTATCACTACCTAGATTGATTCCAAAGTTTAAAGACATAAAGGATGCACATGTAATAGGACATGAAAAATCACTATCAATATAAGATATGAGAGAGAAATATATACATAAGATATGAGACCATAGCCTGCCTGAAAGTTGGGCTTGACTCCAAATTACAGTAAATGCACCATATGCCAGGTGCCTGGCTAAGCTCTGAGAATCAAAGGCAAGGTGAGTCCTGCCCATGTCTAGGAGAGAAAAACAAATATGTAAACATCTAATTCAAATAAAGTATGACCAGGGCTTTTATGCAAATCTAGCTCAGATAGCCTCCCTGAAGGGCAGTAATGCTTCAATCATGTCTTTAATAAAAGAGCAGGGACTTGCCAGGCATTGTGGGTACAGGGAACGGGTAAGGCGGCTTGAAAAAGGAGTTCCAGGTAAGCTGGGAAGCTGTAGAGGTGGGCAGGAGGCCAATCACAGAGGGCACTGTGTGCTGCTAGAGGATTGGAGTATAATCCTGGGGGCAATGAAGAATCTTTTCAAGATTTCTACTTGAGATTTGATCAGATTTGTATTTTAGAAAGATGACCCTCTGGTAGAAACACAAGAAACAGGGCTCTATTAAGAGTGAAGGTTAAGAAGCCATTGAAATCATGCAGACAAAAAATTGTGGGGGTCTGCACTAAGGCCAGGACCATGTGGATAAGAGGTCGAAACATGACAAGAGATAAACATCTACAGAAAGTGCGAATGACTTGGAAAACAGGTGAGAAAGAAAGAGGAGAGGGTAAGGCGAGTCAGGCTTCAGGCTTTGATGAATGGCTGAACGGAGAAATGGCAGCTGGGAGCACATGGCGATCAGATGATAGGGCCAGTCCTCAGCCAGAAAGTAATGGAGGATTTACTTGAGAGAATGCAAGCATCATCCAGAGGAATATGTGGAGGGAGTGTGCGGACAAGACCTTGAGGAGCATCAGCCTGTGGGGAAGGGGAGTAACAGGAAAGAACACACATTTGGGGAGGGCAGAGATAAAGGGAACCAGAGAGAGGGTCACAGGAAGGAAGGCTTTCGAAAGGGAGTGGTCAGGATTGTCCAATGCTGGGCAGAGGGTAAGTAAAATAAGAACTCATAAGTACAGTGGATTTCCCAACACAGAAGTGAGGGTGACATTTGTGGGACAGTCTTGAGAAGTGGTGAGGCCAGACATCACAGATACTTCCTCTAAACAACTCCGCTGTGGACCTGGCCGAGTGGCTTAGTTGGTTCGAGCATCGTCCCATACACCAAAAGGTTGAGGGTTCGATTCCCGGTCAGGGCACATACACAGGTTATGAGTTCAGTCCCTGATGGGGAGTGTATAGGAGGCAGCCAACTAATGTTCCACTCTCACATGGATGTTTCTCTCTCTCCCTCCTCTCCCTTCCTCCTCTCTCTCTAAATATATATCAGGTGAGAATTGGGGGGAAATAAAAAACAACTCCGCTATGATGGGACAGAGAGAGTAGAGAAAAGCTAGAGTGGGATTCAGAATTCCGAAGAGCCTTTGTGTCTGTTTTTGTTTTTAAATGGGAAAAACTGAAGCACGTTTCCACACTGTGAGGAAATGAAAAAGAGGTGAGAAACAAGGAGGAAAGGCAGCAACTGGTAGGAGAAGGGGTCCAGAAGTGAGAGGACTGATACAGGAGCTTTTGACAAGAAGGAGAAACCGGGAAAAGCTTCTAGGACTTTCTATCAACATATAAACATGTCCTTTGATAGCCATTGGTCTTGACTTTCACACATGGCTTACAGACCTCCACAACACTCCGCCCTACCACCACTGCTCCAGCCACTAGATCACCGTCACTAGGGAGTGAGCACCTGCAAAGGTGTCAACAAGGCCGCAGGGGAAGACAGCCACTGGGAAGGCCTCGGCACTCACCTTGCATCATACTCCTGTAGGCGGAGTCTGTGATGGCGTAGATGTGAGGGGGCATCTCGTGCCTCTTCTTGCCTTTATACATATCCACAATCTCTTCAGAGTAGATGGGCAGGTTCTTATAAGGATTGATGACCACACAGAACAGGCCTGAATAGGTCTAAAGAAAAGAGCAGCAAATAGGAATGGGTTAGGACAGTAGTTGGCAAACTGCAGCTCACGAGCCACATGCAGCTTGCCACTCTGTTGACTAATGAATGAGTTTGCTGACCACTGGGTTAGGAAGTCTCCTGCGCAGTGGTGTGCAAACTTTGTGGCAAAGATCTGCTGCCTCCAAGACCGCCATGGTGGCCTGAGTAACAGAGCTCCGGGGCCCCTTGTTGTCTGGGCTCAGCAGACCTGCTGCACACGTGGGCACACCAGCACCATCTGCTCTTTCGGTGAGGGTCCTCCCTCAGTGGCATGACTGCTGCAGGCTTTGCACATCAATGAGCGTGTGCATCAGAGAAGGGCTGTGGCAAGTTTCACAGAGAGCAGAAACCCAGTTACAAGGCCCAGTTGCAAGGACAAAAAGAGATGTGTTTGTCGTCAGGAGATGCCCAAAGAGAAAAGGATTCAGCTGTAGCAAGCAAACTGTGTAGAAACACAAATTATTCTACCCTGAAGGGCTCTCAGAGACAGTTAAGCCTAAACTTCCCTGGCACTGGGAAGAACTCACTATGTTCCTCAACCAACTAGATCTTTGGTGGGAGAGTAGATCACGGACAGATACTTCCCTCCCTGGAACCTTCTGGAGACAATCACATGAAAACCTCTCAAAAACCTAGACCACTTTCATGTCGCCTGTGAGCCTTCTCCAAGACCCTGGTCTTTTGTTAAAGGAAATCCAATCCCTCAATAGCCTTAATGTGAGGCACCCAAAAATACACTCAGTACTCCAAGTCTGACTTGACCAGGTTAAACTTAGACCCTGGAGTCATGTGTCCTGAGTTCAAGTCCCAACAAGGGCAAGTTCCTTAACTTCTCTCTCCCTCCATGTCTCAATCTGTAAAATGGGGATGGAAGAAGGTGGGTGAAGTAAGGCCTAGATACCATGATTCACACACACCGGCAGCCCAAGGCAGTTAATGACAGAGCTGGGAGCAGACCCAGTCTCACATCCTCCAGTGGGGACCTCTTTGGTCACAGAAGCCAGTTTTCTGAGCTCCTCACATCTTAATGTTGTTCTCATTACAAGCGGCCTCCACCTTTACTGTCCACAGTTTTGCCCCTTGATCCAACAGCAGCCAACATCTGAGGGTTGCACTATGGGTCAACCCAGCCCCTTGCACCCCTACCCTCCCTAATCCCACCAAAACTGAAGCTGGATCTTGTGGTTCAAGCCACAGACAGGGTCCACCCAGGAACCAGTCATGAGGACAGAGGCTCTACCCAGCATTGGCGAAGGGCTACAACACTTGGATGCTCCAAGCAGAAGTTAGACAGAAAGCAGAACTCCAGAGGGACCCACTAACCATACACTGTTCTTTGCAGAAGAGCAGCTGAGTTTGGACATGAACAAGTGGGTCTGCCTGCCTCTTCTGTCTGGAGGGCACACAGAGCCCTCAATTTCCTTTTTTCCTGGGATAATCAGTCATTTGTTTTCTCTCCAACTACTCTCGTCACTAGGGACCAAGAAAGCTCTGAAGCAAAGAGGTCTGAATGTGGTGTTGGCAACCTGAGGGTTGGGTATTATGGAAGACAGGAGTGCAGCCGGGACTCCTGTTTTCCCTCCCTATGTCTCATGGATGGGGATGAGATAGAGGGCAGAAAGCAAGCAGCAAGGTCATCCCAGGAGCTCAGAAACAATTGAGCTTTGTTCCTGGGGTTTGAGAAAACCCACACTCTAGGAAATCCAGCCCGATGAAAGTGAAGGACACATAGCCACGCATTTAGGGCATGCCACAGAGCCAGATGTTTGGGAACAGCTGATGGTGACAGCAGAAGGGCTAGGGGTTACCAGGACAAGTCTTTCTGACAGGTGGGTGAGCAGATGGTCCTGTGGAGAGTTCTATGGGGCCTCAAAGTTCCCTGGGCTAATCCCACGAAATCAGTGGATTTGATCAAACTGAGCCCAGGGGAACGAGTGCAGCAGCTCAGGTGGGAGAAAGGAGGCTCGGCTGCAAGCCCCTCTCTCTAGATGCTCGTGAAGGCGCAGACACTGAGCAAGTGGCTTTGCTCCCACACGGGCCATGCCAGGAAGCTGCACCATTCACAGGCCACAGAGGCTCTTTGTGCCTGACCGCCCCCTGTCCCAGAGCCTCACCCCCCAAAGAAACAGACAGAGCAGCTGTGGTGCAGAATTAGCCATACCGCCCACAAGGCCAGGCAAACATGCTGCACAAAGGCTCCTGGTGTCGCAATTTGGAATGCCGTGTGCAGAGAGGTGGACTGTGAATGGGGGGATGGGCGTGGCCACCCCTACCCAGGCAGCCCCACCAAGTGGCTTTGATCTCGCCACAGTTCTGCACCTGCTGGGGTCTTCATTAGGGCAACTGCAGCGACAATCAACTTCCTTTCTGGTGACAACACTTAGAAGGAGGAGGCTGATCTGAGACAAGAGGAACTTCACACGGAAGGTGACAGCCAAGGAACAAAAATGAGAATTTGTGCCTCCAGCCAGAGAGTTCTAGAGAAAAAGCTCAGGTCCTACCCACCATGCCCGCCTACTGAGTAAACCCACACTTCAAAGGAAATATGAAGCAACTAACATTGAATGCACTTTAACAACTAATACCCCCATCTGAAGCAGGGAAAGACCATTCGCAGCCGGCTGATATAGGCAACGGCTTGTTTCACACTCAGCAAATCGCAAACGGGACCCAAGATGAACAGTGACACCAGTAAAAGACCGAGCGAAGGGAGACTTTAAGGTGATGCTTCCTTAAAGTCCCTTCGCTTTTTCGGGTCACTAATTCTGAATTTCAGCAGTTAATATCCCTAGGGGCAGGAGCTTTTCAATTTGGTCCAGACGATATTCTCACCAAGAAAGAGAGAAATAACTGGGTGGAGAGTCGGGAAACCGAAGTTCCAGTCTCGGCCCTGCCAATGCCTCGCTGCGTGACTCTGAGCTAGCCCCTTGCCCTTTCTGGGCCTTACCTCTTCCCACCTGTCACATAAGAAGGTTGGACTAAGCTGGCCTATACAGAAGAACTTTCTCAGGTAGGCAGTTCTGTGTGTCTCCTCACTGACAGGTCCTTGACTAATCAAGCTCATCCCCACAGGGTGGTCATCAACAGCAGGAATGAGAACCTCATGACCACAGACCAGCTTAGCAATCAGCAAGGCAATGCACTCCTGGCACACGATCTAGCCCACTCAGGACTTGTGGGCAACCCAAAATGGCCCATGCACACTGCAGGGCACTCAGCAGTACCAGTCGTGTGGGGCAAGGGTAGTGCCCTGGGGAAACGGGTGTTGAAGTCACCGTGAAATTGTACAGAAAAGAAAATGGCTGGCTCTTTGGGAGTCTCTCACCCTCCCTGTAACACGATGAGCCCAGTGCCTCCTTTATGAGACACCTGATCATGGGCAAACCCCTCAGGCCGAGACTTAGTTTTCCCAACTATAAAATGAGAAGCTTGTAATGATCGAAATGTTTTCTTCCTCCAATTCAAAAAAATGTTGAGAACTGTTTTATTAAGCTCCAAGGCCAAGAAGGCCAAGGTGAATACAACAGCATAATTAAATAAAGAGCTATTTTAGGAATAATAAGAACCAGATATTTCTTCCCTACTGGAGACAAAACCAGAAGGAAAGATCTCTAAACTGATCAGAAAAAATTGGGATGGATCTGAGAAAGAACTTTGTGACCCTAGGACCATAAGAGCTTGGAGCGTGTTACCAAGGAAATGAGAAAATGCTCATCTCTTGACATTTTCTACAGAGGTGATGAGCTGTCGTTCTGCAAATGTAGCCCTGCTGGCTGGAGGAAAGAGAAAAGACTGCCCTGTTTTTTGCATGCTGTGGGCCTTTGTACATGCTGTTCTCTGCACTGTAGGCCTGGCATGGGACCAGCCTAAAGAGTTGGATAAACTAGGAATCCAAGCCTGCCTCTTGGTAGCTTGCCTCTCTGCTCAAAGCACACTCCTTAGGGAAGCAAGCCACACTGACAGATGTGAGGGGGGAGGCAGGAGGGGACCAGGTGGTGCAGGAGGAACAAGTGGGAGACCAGGGCACGCATTTCCCTCCTTGAGAAGGAACTGATCACCCTGGCCCTTCCTATCTCCACCAAGGCCAGTGCGTGAGCATACCTCACACATGTCACATTCTCCCTACCCCAGTCTTCCTGTTGTGGTTTTGGCTATGTAGAGAAGAGATAAGTCATGCTATGAGAACATTCCATTAGGATGTTCAGATACTGAAGTTCAAGGATGTCACCCCAGCATTCCTTCAAGCCCCCTTCTCTCCCAGAGAGCCAGCGCCCAGAAACTGAGGCGGGGGACACACCCAGAGCCCCCACCCCCCACCCCCAAGAGCCGGGCCCACTTACATAGATGAGCCCTGAGTAGTAACGCTCCTTGAGGTTGTGCAGCACCGAGGCTTCGTTGAGGCAGGTGAGCTCCGCCATGTCCTCCACCTTGGAGAACTTGGGCGGGTTCATCTTCTGGATGTCATCCTTGTTCACCTTCACCTTCTTCCCATTCTCCACCAGCTCCACAATGGCCTCATCGCCCACCTCTTCCTTGAGGCTGGCAGGCTCAAAGCCACTCTTGTCAGAAGGCACCCATACCAGCTTCTTGGCAGCCCAGTCAGCCTGGGCCAAGGGGTTATTGATGAAGTTTTTATCCACATAGAGATACTTATCAGCAGCTTGCTGCGCCATGGTGACTTATAGCCAGGACCTAAGGGAGCAAAAAGGGACAAACGTTAGATATAACTACATTAGCCACACAAGGATCGCTAACATGCACCTCTTATCTTTGCAAACTAGATAGCATTATAGTGCAGTAAAACCCTATATAACCAGGCTGCACAATTTGCCAAAATTTCCTTGCTTCTACTTTTGGGAGAAAGATGTATATTGCTGAGAAAACAAGGTAATATCAGGGATGCTGTAAGAAATTAATAGTAAGGTATATTCTAGGATGATACACAAGCAACTAATCTATAAACAACTATTATGCCACATGACGAGCACTAAGAGTCTCAAAGACAGATGCAGTTACAGTCACTCTGCCATGCCTACAAAGGCAGGGAAATGACCACACAATTTAAAAGAACTTCCAACAAAAACAGGTTCCTAATTAGCCAAAAAATGGGCAGCTGACTACAATTACACAGGGGGGCAGTTTCCAGTTTTAAAAACGTTTTCTTATTTCACAGAGTCAACCAAAAGAAAAGAAAACACCAATGTGTTGCCAATACATTTTAATTCCATCTTGATAATAAAGCCCAAAGAAATAAGGCGAGAAGAAAAGACGTCAGCGTTTCCCGTTCTGGGGCACCAGTGTGCAAAGGCAACCCTCACAATTCAGGGCCAGAAGAGCGTAAGCACGTGTGCATTCGCGTGTTTCGAAACTCATTTGCAAAATAAAGATGATGAAATAATAATAATCCCTTACACCTGTGTGGTTTTATTGTTCATAAAATGCTTTCACATAATTTTGCTATCTGGAAAGATCCTTGTCATAATAACCCTGTAAGATTGGTAAGGGACATGTTATTATCCCATTTTACAGATGAGGAAACCAAAGTTCCCGGAGGCAAGGGGGTTGTGCAGAGTCACCCAGGAAGAACTCCAGACTCCTGGTCCTGTGGCCTTTGCACAGTGCAACCACAGAACTGCTTCCTATTCAAAGGCTCAGGCTCGGATCAGCTCAGAGAACAGCTGCTCTGAGTGAACCAAAAGCAGGACTCAGAAACCCTGATCAACAGCCAGCCATGCCACCGGAGGAACCGCCCAGAAGCCCACTGCCTGCTCACAACACAGGCAGGCTTTTCCCTGATGAGATCAAGGTTCCCAGCCCAGGCACAGGAAGCCAGGAGGACGCCAGATCCAAACCCAGAGTCACACAGGCTTTCATGCTTCCAGATTCCAAAAGGGACTTGGATGCCAAGGAAGCTGGAGGGTTGGGAGGGAGAAAACAAAAGGGAAAGTCTGGGCTTCCTAGGCCTTCTTATCTGGGCTCATTAAATGGTTTCCAGATCAAGGCGATGGGGCTCCCCTGGACTCACTTCAGGAGGGGCTGTTTTCCAGGAAATCTGCTGGTTCCCCCCACAGGAGGGAAGGCAGGTCCAGGGAGCAGAGCCTGGCAGCCTCCCCAGCTCCCCCAGCTGGTGGCTTGGTTTACATTCTCAGCACAAGCAAACCCTGGAAGCCCCTCTCTGGGACCAGGGGCGCCATCCACCTGCAAGGACCAACCCCCAAGAGAAGGCAGGGCCCAGGGTTAGGCAGCAGCAAACAAGGCATGAATAGAACAGCTATAAACCACCTGGCCAGCCCTAATCTCCCCTGTGGGTCTGGGGTCTAGGCAGGTGGCAGCTTACTTTCAGGGGTCCTTGCTTCCACACTGGCCAGTCCATCCGAGCAATCGAAGGCTTCTCTCCGCCAGCATAAACACCAGCTGTCATCTGGCTGTCCGCTGTTTATCTGACCACTGGCCAGTTTGCCTCTCCAAAGTCTCAGTGCCCAGGCTCCCCAAACCAGTGTCCCCATTGTGTCACTGTCCTGCTCAGGAACTTGCAATGATTGCCAAGCACAGGGTCTCACAGGCTACTGGTTCTCAATCTTTTTGCAAACTTCAAACCCATAAAAGATAAGACAATCTCCCATCAAGATGCAAAAAGGGAGTCACCTGAACCTTGTCCCCCCTAAATCCTAAATCTGCTGCTGGTTAAGAGTTCACTGACCCAGCCCAGTGAAACCTGAGGATATACCACACCCTTTACAAGATCCCTCCAAGAGAAGGAGGGAAAGGGACCGTCATTAAGTATGTAGATACTACCAAGATCAAGTTCTGTTTATTCCCAGCCTCACTTAACCATCAATCACTCTGGAAAAGAGCTTTTATTACCCCCAATTTACAAATAAGGAAACAGGCTCAGAGACAGCAAGTCATTTGTCCAGTCTCCCAGCCCAGTTATGACGCAGGATCCTAACCCAGAATTTCCTGGCCCCCGGTCCTGGGCTCTTCCCGGCACACTTGTGCCTGGGGTCTCACAAAACAAAAAGTCAGGCTGGCACTGAAGCTGGGCTGAAACTGTTGATAAGCTGAGTGGGACATGGGGAATGCCGAGGTAGGCATTCCACAGCATTTAACAAATATTTACTGAGCGAGCAGGCAGGGAGGCTGAGAATGAGCTTTCCTGGTGTGGACCATGTGGCCTGTCAAAAAGCGCAGCTCAGCCCTGGCTGGTGTGCTCGGTGGTTGGAGCATCGACCTACCCACTGAAGGGTCATGGTTCAAATCCCAGTCAGGGGCACTGTACCTGGTTGCAGGTTCGATCCCCAGCCTGGTTGGGGTTCGTGCAGAAGGCAACCAATCTCTTTCCCCTCCCCGCCTTCCCTTCAACTGGCTCCAAAAAGCAATGGGAAAAATATCCTCCAGGATTAAAAAAATAAAAAAAGCAGAGCACATTAAAACTCAATATTCTCACTCCCCTGGCCTGTGAAATGCCCCAAGCAGCCCATCAGTCATGGCCAAATGACTCTGCTCTCATCAAACTCCATTTCATCCCAGCAACGCCACCGACGGTGGGGCCAACAGCAAAGAACCGATCTGGAGGCCTGGCATCACAGCAGCACCTGGGTTCCCTTCAGGCTGCAGGCCTACCCTGGAAATCGGGTAGACTGCCCGGCCCTTTCATTGGTGGGTCTGTGCTGGAGGGCCAGAAAGCGCAGGTGATGGGGGAAATCCATCCAACCCACCGCCCTGGGCCGGTCGTTCGACCCGACCTTCAGGCCTCAGAAGGGGGGAAGGGGCAGTTACAGGCCAGCATTGTCTACCTCCAATGCCTATCAGAGACCTGGGGCCAAGCCACAGTTCCTGTAACAGAGGGAGACCCACTGCCTTTCCTCAGAGCTGGACCGACACAGAGGGCTGTGGTGCCAAGGCACCCACGGGTGGTGGGCTTAAGGAGTGCCCACTCGCCTCAGTGCCTCTCTCTGGGCAGAACTTTTCATTAAACATGGCTGGGCCCTGCTGAGCCAGGCCAAGGACAGAGCTATCTGGTTTCAGCAATTCTGCTGGAATGACGCGGGGGAGCAGCAGTGCCAAGATCAATAGGCAGGCTGGACTGGTGGGGAGGACCACAGAGGTCACGATAAACAGTGGGGTTGCAGTTAAAGCCCTCCCACCCAGCCCGGACAGGAACATCACATTCAGGGATTTGGAGGCCACAGGGCTGCCGCTGAGCACCACCTGTGTACCATAGAGAGGTGCCCAGGCCCCAGCAGCTGCTGAGTCCGTGTGGCCGGTGGGGAAGCGGGAATGCAGACGAGTTACCACTCACCTCTAAGGATACAGGTGGAGTGAGCCCCCACCGTCAAGAGGTGTTAGAACTGGAATGAGGGACACTAGAGAAAGGGTACAAGGAGGCAGTCTACTCAATGCAGCAGCCAGCATGCAGCCACTTTCCCGCCCCATCCTGGGACCCTGCTACATAGTCACTTTGAAATTAAAACAAACCAACTGAATGTAATATAAAGGTTTTCAAAATAAAAGAAAAAATATCTCCCTAAATTCCTGACCCTCTCCCCCCAAAAATCCGTTTTCTCTCTCTTTTTTTTTTTTTTAAAAATAAATCAGTTTTCTCTCTCTCTTTTTAATGGTCCTTTCTAGTCCTGGTTCACAGAAACACTTGATTTTTAACTACCTTAGGCAAAGAGTAAAGTTCACATTTGGTATTTTCCCTACTTCCTGTGACCATTTCCCCAGAGGGCCATAGTCTGCTTTCATTTTACAGGTGACGATGCAGATGCTCCAAGAGGAAAGTATCTGCATCCTGTCACAGAGTTGGGGGAGCCAAAACTCAAACCCTGGACTCCTAACTCCAAAACCACTTTTAATGGTTACATAATATTCCAAAGTGATTTTTAATAACTCACTACCTACTAGATTTTTTTCCCCTTATATAGTGGACCACCTTAAGATAAATTGCCAGAATTACTGGGTCAAAATAATCTGGACCTTTTTAGGGCCTGAGATGTGTTATCAAAAGGGGTTGATTGGTGAGCACAGCCACAGGAGCAGCAGCCACACCAGCACTTAGAAAGCAGTCTGCAGGAAAGACCTTGGTGGCTCAAATTAGGGGCCCTCAGGAAGCCCTGGGAACAGGGAGGGGTTGGGGGGGCTTGGCCAGCCAGCAAGGAGTTAAGGAGAAAGAAGGCAGCTCTCTCCCATTGCAGATCAGATCAGGCTGAGGCAGGCCCTTCCAGGCCCTTCCCATGCGGCTTCCTGTGGGTGCCAGTCCAACTCCAAGAAACCCAAGTAGTTGCCTTTTTAGGCCATAATCGAGAGGACACAACCAGAGGCTAAATTAGGACGCTCAGGAAATGATGAAACTGAAAGTAAATAGGTTAACCAAAAACCTCTGCTTTCAACCCAAAATGTAATTCCTCGATTATTTGCCTTCTCCCCCCTCTCTGCTGCTGCCCACCCCCCACCACCACCCCACCACCCCCGCAAAACATCTACTTGGACCTTTTACTCCTTCCTGTTTTCCCAAAGAATCCCCTCATCCCTCCCTCCCTCCCTCGGGTTCTCTTTTTACTTATTTGTGTGCTTGTCTGGAAAAGAAACCACTAGCCCTTCAGGACAGAATTTATTCTACTAGGACAAATCGTTGGTCCAAAGACTGCGCGCTTCCATTCCTAGACAACTAGGATTATGTAAAGCCTTCCATGGGCCAATTCTAGGCTTGGAGCTTTTAAGTCAGCCCAACTCCTCAAAGATACCAAGCACGGAGGGCCTGCTAATAAGCTCTCTGTTTTCTCACTCAAGTCTGGCAATCATTTTATAAGGTATATATTGTCATATTCATTTTACAGGTGAGGGAAACGAGGCTCAGACAGGTCCCAAAACCCAGGTTCACACTCAGACCCATTCGGCTCCAATGCTCTGCTCAGTTTCCACTCAGGTTCCACTGAGAACTCCTGGTTAAGCAAACCAGCAAAACAGACATCACTTGGCCAATTTAAAGCTGCAGACCCCATATTCTCTTTATGCTGGTTTGTACAAGAGACTTTTCACACTTCTAAGTCGCTGAGCAAAATGTAAGAGGATGTGGGGCATGGCCTTGGGCAAACCATTTAAGTCCTCTGAACCAAGGTTCCAGACTAGAGACCCAAGCAGCTTCACCCCAGACCCTGGAGCCCTTTTTCAGCTTTATCAGTGATGGATGGGAACATCCTACGCCCACCCCAGGGAGCACAGGTGAATGTGCCCCTTCTCTTTCTCCTTGCAGCCATTGCTTTTTTTTTTTAATTAATTAATTTCAGAGAGGAGGGGAAGGGAAGAAAGAGGAAACATCAAGCTGCTTCCTGCATGCCCCCTACTGGGGATCGAGTCCGAAACCCGTGCATGTGCCTTGACCAGAAATCGAACCATGACCTCCTGATTCATAGGTCCATGCTTAAGCACACGGGCCAAGCCAGCCATTGCTTTTGAGTTAAATAAACTATTAAGGAAGGTTCTATAAAAGCAGCTACTGAAATAATAAAGAAAATTTCAAACCCATTAGATTTAACTCAGTCAACCAAATCATACTGAGGATCTATGTGCAAAAATATTGTGACAAAGGAATAAAGGACACCCAAGGAGTTTATAATGTACTGGATGACACATATCGCTGAAGTGACAATGTGGGGCTTTATTTAGAGTGGACAGAGCAAGCTCTTGGGTTTTCTGTCCTGTTAACTGCTGCACCCAACAACAAGCACGGTGGACACCCAACAGATAGATGCCATCCGGATTAAGAAGTACCTGCTTGTGACCTTGGGCACGGGCCACCTCTCTGGCGCACTGTAAATGCAGATAACATTTCATGTCACCTTCTCTGCCTCACAAGGCTGTTAATTCAACACTGAGCACAGGTGACAATGAGACAGGACACTTGTCTTTGTGGAACAGTCACTGCAGAGGGGAGACAGTGTCAACAACCAGCTCTACACCACAGGACTCTGCAGGAAGACGGAAGCCAGCAGCTTGCCGTGGGAACAGAGAGAAAGGGGTAATTGAATGGAAAACGTGGAAGCTCGAGGGAGAGTTCATGGAAATGCCATTTAAGCTGGGTTCTGGACGAAGGATGGAACGTTGATGTGCGTGGGGGGATGGCAGAAAAGGATCCCAGGCCAAGGGAGAAGAAGGTGCCATTTTTCATGAACCGTAAAAGGACGCGATCAGGTAAGGCAGGGTTTCTCAATCTCAGCACTGTGACCATTTCAGACCAAGTAAATCTTTGCTGTGAAGGACGGTCCTGTGCAGTGTAGGGTAGTTAGCAGTACCTCTGGCCTGTACTCACTAATCAGCATAGCACCCCATCCCCAGATATACCAACCAAAAGTGTCTCCAGACATTGCCGAAGGTGGTGATTCAGGAAGGGGGGCGGCAAAATCACCCCCAGTTGAGAACCACCGATGTACAGGATTAGTATGAGCAAATGCTGAACAGAAGCCAGACCTCGGCTTTGTAAAGAATCTCCCGACAGTGAACTGCACAAGCCCAGTCTCTTTAAAAAAACACAGAAGTCTTCAGAGTAAAATGATTCCCGGGGCCCAAACAATGACCATCATGGGCAACACCATTACCAAAGGAGTGACTGTCCCTTGTAATACACTGAATTTTAAGGGATCTGCCCAGAACCCACTACTGGACTATAAAGACTCCTGAATGCCCAATTTTTTTAAAAAAGAATCAGGCAAAGGAGGCAGATGTGCTTCCCAGGCAGGGCCTGAGTCTCCAGAACCTCTGACACAGTAGTTCAGACAGTGACTCATAAGCAGAGTTCATCAGCATCAAGAGGTCCAGGTGACTAATGAAAGACAGACAGGAGCAGCCACACTGCGGGGGGGGGGGGGGGGGGGGTGGGTAGAGGGGTTGCTCCCATGCTGTATCAGCTCATCCCACCATCCTGGGAATGCCATCAAAGGCTATTTTTCAATGGTTTTGGCAAAACGGTGTAAATTCCAGGGATGATACCTACATGAGTCTTTCCCACCCAGAACTTTCCTCCCAGACCTTGAGCACCAACCAGACGGGTGCTTCCATCCTGGAGGACCCACAAGCACCATCATACCCGAACTCCCCCCTACCCCCCTCTGCCCCAACCTGTACTCTCTTCTGGGGCTCTATCTCTAAAAAAGACGGGTCACCTGGTCACCCAAGATAGTCACTGTAAACATCTCCCTGGAGGATGAGAAGTGCTCTGCCAACTCCATCGCTGGTGCCCAGCTCCGGTCCAGGCCCACAGCCCCTCCTTTCTAAGCTGCACAGCTGCCTCCTTACTGCCCTTCCCCTGAGGCTTCCACGCCCTTCAAATCCATCCCCCTCATTGCCTACAGGATGACTTGGCAGCTCCATTTCTATTCATGCTACTTGCTATTTTATTGCTATCACCACCAGTTCAAAAGCAGTTGAATGGCTTTACATCTCCAGGACAAAATCTAACCATCCCTGCATGGTGAGAAGGCCCTTTGTGACTCTGCCTATAAATCTCCTCCAGTGCTCCCAGCCCTTCCTCTTCCTCTGCCCTTCTCTGCCACTTAATCCATCCCTGTTCACATCCTACAGGACTTGGAAGAAGCTGGTATGTCCTCTGCACTAGGAACCCTTTCTCAAGCCTGAGTTCAAATGCTCTCTCCTCTCGAAGGGCCTCCCTGTTTTCCTCTTTGTGTCCCTCCCACTCTGCGCCCCACACTCATTATTTGCAGTTTTATCTGAGGACAGGAGCGGTCCCGTTCACTTTTATTTCAAATGCCTAGCACAATGCCTGACCCAGAGCAGGGGTCAGTTAAAGTTTCCTGAATGAATGCATGAGGAACAAGACAAAAATGAGGAAGGAGTGGTGGGAAAGGTTTGTTAGAAGCTGGAAAATCCCCTGGAGCTGGACAGAGGGCCAGAGAGTTTGGAGAGCTGACCCAAGGTGAAAGCACGCACAGATCACAGCCACCTACTCTGTTACAAAGCCCAAGCCATTTATGGACTAATTTTTTTATATCCTCAAAACAAGAAGGGGGATAAAGCATTAGAGCGTTCAATCCACAAAGAGATACAGGAGTAATAATTATTTCTTGGTCCCCAAGAAACTTTTCATAAGGTTCAATAAACCATCTCAGTTTTCTGGAAATTTCTAGTGTCCCCTGATTGACCAATGTGGAGGCACCTACCATCTACCACCAGACACACCCACATAGGACCTCAGCTGGCACAGACTAGCGGGCAGGCGTCTGCCCTCACTGGGACCCATGGGAAGGCCTCAGGCTGTCCTCCTGCCGCTTCTGGAGAAATATTGAGCAAGTGCTACAGGCATCGATCTTTGGTGCCAACTCAAAAGAGACTGACAGAACTTGGAAAAACCACTGCCATGTGGAGCAGCGACTCTTCAAATCCCAAACAGGTATTTATAATGCACAGTAAGAGAATGCAATGGGGTTGAGTTTGGAGTCAGACGTACTTGGGTCTGAATCTCCTGCTTGCAATTCCTATGATCTCAGAGCTGTTAATACCTCAAGAATCTCCTCGCTCTAGAATAAGAAAAAATGCCTACCACCAAAGGGGTTGTAACTCAAGTTCCCAGCAAAGAATCCAACACTTAATAAAAGGAACTCCCCTCCCAACTCCTATCTCTTGTCCTCCTGACCTAATTAGCCTTAATCCTTCCTAGAAGGGACACCTGGGGCCTATGAAAAGTTTCTACAAGTTTGGTGACTCTCCAGGTGACATCAGTCCAGAGAACAACGTGGCACAGTGCGGTGACTCCCAAACACAGTGATTCTGCATGAGGAAAGAGGGTTTCATGGCCCAGGAAGGTTGAGGCCGCTGACACCCACAGCCTCCAGCAGAGTCACATGCACACAGCAGTTCTGAGAAGCCTGCAGCAGGGAAGCCCACTTCACTCTGTCTGTCAGTCGTAGGGCCCAGGAACATTCTGCAGGAAACTTTCTCGATGCTGACCTGAGAAATGCAGGTCTGGTGGGATGTGCGAGGCCAGCAGCAGAAGAGCTGGATTTGAGTGTGGCTTGGTTATTGCTCAACTGTGAGGCCCTGCACAGCACTCAGATGCTGCTCTCAGGCTCCAACAAGGAAAGAGACGTACAGGAGCCTCCTGTATAAGCAGCAGGGCTATTAAAACAGTTATCTACAGGGAGGGGTCAGCCACTCAGCACCCGCGACCAACCTTACAGCAGTTCCCCTTAAGCTATGAAGAGGGGAGGACCAGGGGCTGCTGAGGACTGGGAGGGCTGCAGAGGGCCCCCTCCCTCCCAACCTCAGGAATGTTGTTTGCTTACAGAAGAAGCTGGGACTTGTTTCCCTTAGCAGTATTCCAACCCCAGCCTGTGCTGATGCTTAGCAGATAAGAAAACCAGACCAGAGATGGGGCAGAGAGGAATTTAGCACCAGAACCCCCAACCCACCCCCTCTGCCCTTCCCTCCTCTGAGGCCCATGGAAAGACTTCCCAGAACTCCTGAGAGTCCCAGGGAACATGAGAAATGCTCGTATCTGCCTGACGGAAGAAGGCGAGGCCTGCGGTCATTCTGACTTTGCCCTGCACCCAACGAACCCAGAGCATCAAAAATGACACCAGAATTTTGTGCATAGATTCCCCTCCCCCTATACATGTAAAGAATGGGGGGTTGGGTGACAGGCGGGGGTGGGGGGTGGTGCGCAGCTGAAGATGAGGCTGGAGGGGATAGACACAGCAGCTTATCAGCCATGCGGAGGAATGTAGATTTTATTCTAGGGATAAGGAGAGGCCACCTCAGGAGGTGGGAGGTAGGGAGGGTGACATCATTGCATTTGTATTTTAGAAAGATCACCTTTCCCTGACCTCAATTTAAGGGGGCAAGGCCAGCAGTTGAAAAGTAGCATGGATTAGCCAGGAGGAGCTTTTTTATCGAAGACAGGAGGAAAGAGTTCTCTGAGGAGGCTAGGGGAAAAGTGGTCAAACACCACACGAGGGGCAAATGCGGCACAGACTTCACCGTCTGAGCTACTACTCCAAACAGCCTGGCTCGGGTCAGGAACTCTCCCGCCATTGATCTCATGCATCAGGTGTCACGCAGACCAAAGTGCCCAGCTGAGTCTCCTCCACTCAGATACCAGCCCTGTCCTCAGGGCCACAGATACATGGCTTTGGGCACAGACACTATTTCTTCATAAACGAATCACTTGACTAATCAATCAGGGCACAAAGCAGCCCCATTCAGAATGGGGCAGCCCCATTCAGAATGACAGGCGTGGCCTTCCAAACCCAACCATCTTTCCAGCCCACCTCTCTTGTCACCTCCAGACACCCTCCATTCTAGCCATGGCTCCTGGAGGATGTCTCTGCTCCCAGATGGCCTAGGCAGCCTTTCCTAACACCCTACTATATTATTCATCTCTGTCCCCCCCACCCCCACCTCCGCCCCGCAGTCTACAGTGCAATCTGCCTTCTACCAGAGCCACTGCTTCTCTGCCTGTTCTACCATCGTCCCTAGAACTCCTTGAAGGCAGGGACTGTCCCCTGCTCCCTGCTCAGGTGCTAACTGAGCCCAGGGTATTGCATAGAGGGGGTCCTCAATCAGTACTTGCTGAAGTGCAGTGAGCTGCTCCAAGTGGTGGGTTTACGCTAAACATTGTGTCATCTGGGAAGCTGGCTGTCCAAGACTTCACTGTTCCAAAGGCAACCAACCCCTCCTCACCCCTCAAGGAGAGAGGGAGAGAGGAGGTACATGAGCGACAGGTTGAGCAGCTCTCACTAAATGGGAAGAGGCCGGGCCACCGGCTGGATCTGCGGATCTGCAGGGAAGTCATCTGCCCTGGGCCCTTGACCTTACTTGTAAAGTAGTCCATATTTGGATAGTGAGGTCATACCTGAGGCCTCACCTACCTGGGAATGACCTTGCCCTCAGCAGTCCAGGAGAAACTGCAAAGAGAAGCAAGTAACTTCAGGGAAGATATCCCCTCCTGAACAGCACAGATTCTGCCCTCAGACTGGCCCCCAGTTTGACAAGGCTGACAACTGGCTGGCTGCTTGCCCCTTAGGAATGTTGAGTGAACACACCGAGCCTGCTGTCCGGCAGATAGCATCTCCCGAGCTTGCTCGAGCTTCCCTCACGCGCACGGGGCAATGTGAACCCTTCAGGTTCTGCAGCAAAGTAATTCCTTCCCTCTGGTCCTGCTGAGAGCACGGTTTTCCTTTCCTCAAGCAAGCAAGCGGTTTGCTGAAACCCAACGCAAAAAAATAACCTCACTGCAAAGATTTAACTATACGGTCGCTGTCTCATGGCAAAGTGCTGGCTTCCTGCATCCACATCATGAGGCTGAGAAACCGGAGGCAACATCAGGAACGAAAGACAACTTCTGAAAACTCCTCAGCCAGAACCCACCAGGCCTTCAGCAGCTTGCATCTAAGTGATGTGTAAGTAATACTAAAATAACAGAGAGAACAGTGTAGCCACTTGCACCAATAGCCGTCCTAACTCTAATCTGGCTGGGCTGAGAGCTCTAGGGCCAATGTGTCCCAGTCACCACTGGGTGCTCCCTGTCCAGCATGCAGGTACTGAAGCAACAGAGTCTCCCAAAAAGTCCGAACTCCACAGACTCTCTGCCACCCATTCTTAAAGTGCCTAATGCTGAGCCCAATAATCCCACACCTTGTTTTCCAAATAAGTGACTCTCGTGTGGTTCATTCCCCCTTAGCAGGCAGAGCAGCTGTCCTCTTCTTCTCATCCTCCCTCCTTCCAGCTAAATCTGATGTCCACTGATCTTTATTTTGTTTCTGAGAGACATGCGACGGGCCAAGGGTCAAGAACGATATTCCTGAACTGATGGAGCAGGTCATTCAAGTCACTCCACTAATGAGCTTCATCACTGAGAGGAGAGAGACCTTCCACATGGTGATAAGCTTATTCATGACCTTTGCAGGTGGCATCTTAGAAAGAACCAGACTCAGGAGGCAGCCTGGCTGGCTGTGGAATTCCAGGCGCATCAATGAACTAACAGAACAAACTTTGCCGGGGTGACGTGGCCCCAGGCCTCGGTTTCTCCATTTGTAAAATGGAGGTGCTAGCAGCCACCCCCGAGGGCAGCTGTGAGTTGCACAGTACAGAGTGCCAGCCCGGTCTCTGCAATGGGGCCAGAGCACTGCTCCACTCACAGGACTATTGTGAGGATGAGAATGAGCTAACGGAGGAGTGGTACTTGGTGGCGGCCCGGGCAGCCAGCTCCCCTCCCCCACAATCTTTGCCTCTTCTCTCAAGAAGTCTGTGTCGCCACTGAGCTCATAATGAGTCAGTCACAGGCGCTGCCCTCACACAGCCCACTTCAGGGGTTTGCAATCACATCCTGCCTAGCCTAACTCAACATGATTTATTCCACCCCAGGAATGCAGCTCATTTCCCAGAATTTTGTAAAGAACTTTAAAGACTGTGATTTGCAAGGGGCTCCATTTACAGGCTCAGCTGGAGTGGTGGGAGGAGACCCAGCAGCTCAGACCTGTAGGTGGGACCCACACAAAGTTGGGGCTGAAAGAAACCCTCCCCAGAGCATCTCATCCTGGGGGTACCAACATTTTCTTTTTTATCTCAAGCCTCCAGTAAAAAAATAAAAATTTAAAAGTAAGACCTTTTTATCACAATTATACACAAGCATGTCAAACAAAATAAAATCTACGAATACGTCCTATGCACGCTGATACTTTCCATTTGAATCTATTTTATCCCATTTCTAAAAATGCTGGTTGCCACCCACTACATTTCACGACCCACCCATGAGGCTGGGTAGATGAGGCTCAGACTCGTCCAACGACTCCCCCAGGATCACACAGGGAATTAGCTCAAGCACAAGCTCAAGTCCAAAGCCAAAGTGAGGCTCTGTGGGACATGTTCCTCTCCCACTGCACCCATCATTTGATCAGGACCACCTCAAAGAAGCCATGGCAGGTATCCTTACCGCACCCCCTTCCTCTGCTCCCCACCCTCCCCCTTAAAAAAAAGGGGACTCAAAGGCTGGGGGGTGGGAGGAATGTGTGAAGCCACCTGCCCGGATAAGGCTGAGGAAACATCCTGTGAGCACCTGGAGTGCAGGTGGATGATCACAAGGACAGAAAGAAAGAGCCCCATTTCCTCAGTATCCAGAATAACAACAGGTCAAAACTCTAGCCAAAATATCACCACTCAAAGCGCCAGTCCCAGGCCCGTGCTGAAGAGGCACCCAGAAGTGCTATATTAAAGTTTAATTCAAGAAAGATCAGATGGTGGGTGCTGCGTGGGAAAGGTGACGGGATTAAGCAAAGAAGCAAAAAGACTCATGGACACAGACAACACTATGGTGAATGCCAGAGGGAAAGGGGGTGGGGGAGGTAGAAGAGGGTAAAGAGGGGGGGAAATGCTGATGGAAGGAGTCTTGACTTGGGATGGTAAACACAATACAATATACAGAAGATGTGTTGTAGAACTGTATACCTGAAACCTATAATTTTATTAGCCAATGTCACCCCAATAAACTCAATTTTAAAAAAAGATCAGGTGGGCCCTAGCTGGTTTGGCTCAGTGGATAGAGCATCAGCCTGCAGACTGAAAGGTCCCAAGTTCAATTCCGGTCAAGGGTACATGCTCGGGTTGCAGGCTCAATCCCCAGTGTGGGGTGGAGAGGAGGCAGCTAATCAATGACTCTCTCTCATCATTGATGTTTCTATCTCTCTCCCTCTCCCTTCCTCTCTGAAATCAATAAAAATATATTAAAAAGAAAAAAAAATCAGGTGGGAGAAGTAGGCCACTGTAGAGAGGTGGGATTGTGGAAGGTGCTCCCACGTTTTTATCTGCCTGGGCAGCATAAGCTACCTGTAATGAACAAACCTTCGTGCCGATAATAGCATGCTAATCTGTTCACACACACACACACACACACACACACACACACACTCTCGCTCTATAAACAGGAAACCCAAAGTTCCCATCTCTCTGATCAGTGATTCTGAACGCTTTCAGCCACCAAGGACTCCTTTGAGGTCTGTGACCCCTTGGCATACCATCTTCGGGGGCTCCCAGAGACCCTCAAGTTCAGCCTAAGGACTTTTAGGAGCCCCTTTACGAGCTCAAAGGCAAAGGGGCACGGGAGTGTCCTCCTCTCCACCAAGGCAACATGAACGAAGACGAGAGGATTCTCTTTCTTCATTTCCTCCAGGGGGTGAAGCAGAATCTCATCAAAGAGGTCTGAGAGCAGAGCTGCCGTCCGGACAATCAGCAGTGACTGCGTGGGAAGCGGAGGTCACTTCCCCAGGGCAGCTCTGGATCACCCTGGACTGCGGGAACAAAAAATCCAAAACTGAAAGGCGAGCCACCTCTCCTTCCTTGGACCTTTTCTCCCGGTGCCAGGCCTGGGCATACAGGCTGCAGCCAGGACACAGCCAACTCTCCAGAGAAGCCAGGGTGGACAAGCAGCATTCCAGAGCTGTCAGCCTCCCTGGGGAGAATGACCCCAATACAAGCCATTGAGTGAAAATAAAACCCACTTATTTCACACTGCATAAAAAAATTACATCGCAGTTCCCTAGAGCAGGCTGTGGTAGCACCCTGGCCTGAAAAGCTGGCTGACCCCGCCGCCTTTGAGCAGGTGGGTAGCCTGGCCACAGGGATGACCTCACACATCCTTCACCAGGAACCTGGCCACTGCTTATATGACCACCCACCAAGAACCTCTCCTTTGCCAGAACCATAGTCTGGTTCCAAAGGGGCCAAGGCTGAAGCTGCAGGTGAGAGAAGGCAGCAGCAGCAGCCCCTGCCCTAGGGAGCTGCCGGATTCAGGCAACACCATCCTGTCCTGGGCAGGACCTTCCCCCACTGCCCAGAATGTGCACACACGGACATGTGCACATGGACATGTCCACACATGCACACACCTCAGAGGATGCGAGAGGTCAGGCAGACGTGGATGTGAGTGCTGCGGTCTCCACTCACTGGTTGAGAGAATCTGGGTATGTTATTTAAACGCTCCGAACCTCTCTTTCTTCATCTGGAAAATGGGAATCACCAAGCCCACGTCGCAGGATCATGCCGACAACCGCTAATACTTAGTTCTGAGTGCTTTTCACCCGAGATCGCCCTAACCCACACAGCAGCCCTGTGATGTAGGTTCTATTACTATCCTGTTTTGCAGATAAAGAAGTTGAAGCGCAGAATGTTTAAGTGACTTGCTGGCTGTTGGAGTCTGCACCCTGGCGGTCTCATCAGGCTCCAGGGTCTGTGTGCCAGTGCACTTGGCCCACAGCCTCGGAGCACATGCAGGGAAGCTGCAAAACACAGTGCGTCCAGCAAGGAGGACCAGCCAGGACAGGCAAACAGCCGTCAGCCACCAATCCGGAAGGGGAAGGAACCTCAGGTAACCCCCAGTTTTCCTGTCACCCAAACCAAAGCAGTTGTAGTGGTCCTCCTGGCTGATACCAAGCCCCTCCGCAACCGTGTTTGCCCTGCAAAACTCCTTGTAACCTGATTTCTCTAAGATAAGAGTGTTGGCCCTACCTGGTTTGGCTCAGTGGATAGAGCGTCAGTCAGCCTGCGGACCAAAGGATCCCAGGTTCAAGTCCAGTCAAAGGGCATGTACCTCGGTTGCAGGCTCCTCCCCAGCCCAGGCCCTGGTCAGGGCATGTGCAGAAGGCAACCAATCGATGTGTTTCTCTCACATCAATATTTTTCTTTCCCTTTCTCTCTGAAAATCAATGGAAAAATATCCTCGGTGAGGATTTTTTTAAAAAGAGAGAGAGAGAGAGAGTGTGTGTTGGGGTGGGGAGTGTTTATCTCCTCAACCTCTCCCCACTGTCCCCTGTGGATTCCACTAAAGAGCCAGGAATTTTTATTTTGTATTTTTAAAAATGATTTTAGAGAGAGACATTGACTTGTTATTCCGTGATTTATGCACTCATTGGTTGATTCTTGTAGGTGCCCTGACCAGGTATCAAACCGGCAACTTGGGCACATCGGGACAATGCTCTAACCAACTGAGCTACCTGGCCTGGGTTAGTCAGGAATCTAATGAACCCCTAGTCACCAGTGACTCCTGACCACAACTAACATGGAACGTCCCAGATCCAGGAACTACAAAGGCTGCCTGGTAAGTGCTTTGAATCCTGCCCAGAGCCTGATCTTTGCTCAGGTCCAGGAGTATCACATTCTTCAGATTCTTGTCTGAAAGCCAGAAGGGGGAGGGGAAAGGGGAGGGGAGTCCACTATTTCAACCTAAGGATAATTAAAGCAGGGACTTGTTTACTTATAGGAAAAGAAAGCCTCTCTTTAATACGACGGCCAAGGTGTGTTGTGCTATGAAGGTCTGCACCCAAGGGGCTTTACAACCTGGAAGTGCCCCTGGCCCAGTGTCCTCACTCTGAGAACAGAGCAAGACTCCAGGCAGACGGCTAGTAAGTGGCAGGGAGGGGACCTGCCGGGTCTGCAGCCTCAGCCTCGAAGGACACCGTCCATTCTTTCCTCCCTGACATGAGGTTTAACACACTGGCCAGAAAGTGTGCAGAACTCAGGTAGGTTTGGAGGAAGGCGCAGAAACGATTGGAGGTGAGAAGCCAGAGTGCGCAGGGAGCCCTGTGAATTCCTCAGTGCTCAGCATGGAGTAATTAATCCCATCAGGAGGCATTTTTCCTGAGCACTTGGAGGGACCCAGCCACCTCCTCCTCACGCAGGCAAATGCAGGAACCAGTTGGTGGGCGGCAGGCTGGCTCTGGGCAGGAGGCAGGCTGAGAACAGCGTGCTGGTGGGCTAGGAAGCTGCGGGAGAGAGCTCAAGTCCGCTGCAGGGACCAGGCGGACAGATTTCACACACCCGGCCGCCCACTCCCACCTGCTAAACACTGACTTGTGTAGGATGGAACAGGGAGGCCTGTATTTTACACCTGATACCATAAGCCAGTGAGGCACTGGGTCCTAGCAACCACTGCTTCAGCGTTGTGTACAAAAGCATGCATTCTGCAGCCTCCAACTTCACAGCCACTGTCCAGGTGATGGGTTAAGCGGGATGAGAGACGGGTATGGGAAATAACCGGCCTGAGAATCTGAGGACCGAGGAGAGGATCGGAGATCTCTCACTTGCTACCCAGGGCTAAAGGCACTTAGGTCCTTTCTCATGGGACTGGGAGACTTTCGTTTGACTTCAAACTTCATAGTGATAGAAATAGATTTAACAGGTTTTTTTTTAAAAAACGGATATATTTATAGATGGCCTGGCACTGTGCTGGAAAGTTATGTACAAATAAAACATATAAACAATAAGGCTAAACTTTATTTTCCTATTTTCCTCATTCCACAGACAAAGAAAACAGGCACGGGAAGGATGCCTGGCTTAACCACTATCAGAGCTGGCAAATGGGCGAACCAGGATTAGGTCAGAGAGTCTGACTCCAGAGCCCCTACCTATGTACACAAGTCCTAGACATCCACATCATGGTGCCTAAGCCTCAGGACCCAAAGGGACACAGCCTTGTACCCAAAGTCACACCGGACTAAGGGACAGCGCTGATGCTGAACCAGGATCTGTTTGACCCGCACTCAGGTATGAATATATTCACCCATCTCTCAAGCATACAGTAAGTGCCCACCTCGGCAGGCATGCACAAGGGTCCGAGGGGCAACACCTCTAATGAGAGAAGCGAGAGTGGCACAGGGAGTGTAAGACCTCGTCGCCTGTACGGGGAGCTCTTTCCCTGGCAGCCATCCCACACTTTGGCCTGCAACTGGTATTTTATGTTTATAGTCCTGCACCAGTCTTCTCCAAGTGTCACTCCTTGCTCATGTAAAAACAGTGTTTGCGGCTCCTCAGGGGGGAGAGCCACGGCCAAGAACACGTGGTCCAAAGAACTGGGGGGCGGGGGGCGGGGGGCGGGATGTCATCACCCCTGTGAGAAAGGCAGAGCCCGTTGCGGGCTGGCAACAGCGGAGGGGGTTGGGGGAGAGAGGTCCTGGTCCTTCCTGCGGGCCCAGTTACTAAAGCGCCCTGATCAGAAGTGGAACTGGCGAGCAGAGGAGGAAAGGGGCAGAAGGAAAAGGTGCGGGTAGGGGGCAGAAGGAGACTGACATTTATTGGGTTTTATTAACCACATTTCACAGGTGAGAAACCTGGGAGTCAAAGCAGTTAAATAAATGGGTGAAGTCCTGGAGGCCTCATCCCTCACACCTCAGGAACCAAAAAAAAAATGTTCTTGAATTAGAGAGGCCTTCACTGACAACCCCTCACTCTCTTCTCCCCTGTTGTGGGGCAAATTGTGTCCCTCCCCCCTCAAAAAAAAAATTCTTATTTTGATTCCTTAACCCCCAGGATCTCGTTTTTTAAAAGAGGTAAGTAAGTTAAAATGAACCATTAGGGTGGGCCCTAATCCAACCCGCCTACTGTCCTTATAAAAAGAGGAAAGCTGGACACTTGGGGGACAGCTCGGATGCTCGTGCACAAAGGGAAGACCATGTGAAGGGGCGGCAAGGGCGCAGCCATCTGCAAGCCGAGGAGGGCGGCCTCAGAGGAAGCAGCCCTGCCAGCACCACGGGCTTGGACGTCTAGCCTCCAGACTGTGAGAATAAATGCCTGTTGTTTACGTCATCCCGTCTGTGGTACTTTGTACTATGCCCTCACCTGTTCTCGTCAGCACCTGCCACCGCCCTGACCTGCCATGGTGAGTTTGCTGACAGAACGTGAACTACGGAGCGTTTGGTGGTTTTATTCAGTCGCCTATCCCCAGCAATTTGAGGCATATTTAATCGACTACTAAACCAAGTGAAAATGGGATTCAAACCCAGCTGCTGCTTCTAAAGTCACCCACTCCCTTCCCACACCCCGCAGTCTCCTTCTGCTTTACCTAATTCTCTGTTCCTTGCACCCGCCTCTCCTCCTCCAATATTACAGCTGGTCAATAATTAAAAACAGTATAAACCCAAAGATAATCTCCAGCCTATAATCAGCACCAAGTCATAGTGTAAACAAGGTGACAGGAAATAAAGAAAGAAGACACACAAAGGACCTCGCCTCTACCACCAGGGAACATCTACCAAGTGCCGAAACCCCTAGCTTAGGTTTCGTCCTATTACTAACTCGAAGTCAATATGTAAAAACAAAGTTAGGTTAAGGTGTAGGGTTTGTTTGGGGGTTTATGAGTGTGTGCTGAAGGGGGGATTGAGGAACAGAGCTCTCGTAGTCAAACCTCAAACCCGAGCGGCCTGGTACTGAGCCAAATCCCCACTGCCGGCTGGAAAGGCAACTCCGAGGTTGACAAACCTGAAACACAAACAAGGCTGTGGAAGTGTCCCAGGGACCATGTCTGGGGCCACCCCGGCCCTCTCATTCCCTGGGTGGGTGGGTGACAATAAGTCTGTGGCTCCTTTCAGAACACGTGACTTCGCTCTTGCTCTCCAGGAACACAGTGGAGTACTGGTCAGGCTCCCTGGAGTCAGGAGCTGGGGCTGGGGAAGCAGGGACAATGGGGGCTGGCAAAAAGAAAGGATACTGGCAAGGAAGCCATATATCTGGAAGGAAAGAAAATTCCAGAGCGAAGACATTGCATTCCAGTTTCTAGACCCTGACCACCTATCCTCTCCCCGCATGCACTGCCCAGCCCACCCGAGTAACTCCCTTACTATTGTTAACATCTATCTATCTGTTCAAAAGCAGCCACTGGGATTCTGCAACTTCCTCTTTGCAACAAAACTAAACTGTTGCAACTTGTTGTTACAGTCCAGGGGGTAGGAGCCACAACACAGCCTAAGCGGCCTGCCAGTAGCTTTCGGACATTTCGGAGACCACCCCACCCCACCTCACCCCTGCTGCCCCACCCTCAGGGGTCTCTTGCCCATGGGCACTGAGGGGTCCCTCTCAGTAGGGCCAGGGGCTATTTTTCCTCCCTGTCCACATGAGCCCTGGGAGCCTATGCCCCTACTTCCTCCCCAGCGAATTTTCTGGCCCAGGGCAGTACATGAACCACTCAGGGAGGGGCAGCTGGTTGAAGACCTTCCTCCAATGAGCCCAGAAAGATCTCCCAGGTCAATGTTCCTCAACTTCCTCACCACAAATGACAAAATGGTTTTACCTGTTTTCCGTCAACTCAAATTGGGCATCTGAGCTACCACTTTCTCCTGGGCTCACCTTTATCACAACCCACAACCCCAGAGTGAAGTGGTTTTACCCTGGGCCTGGACCATAATCCCCTGAGGGCAGGGCCTGTGATGTCTCATTCATCTACATCCTAACCACCTAGCAGTTTGTGCCCTAGAACAAATGCTCAGGATCTATTTGCTGAATGAATGAATTTCCAAAACAGTCAACAAAACCCCATAAACTTTCTGGCAATGTAATGTTTCTTCTCCTCCATTAAAATAATAGTTGTGGCAATATGGTCAGAAAGCCCAGGAAGATGCAAACGGTGGATGGGGTAAGGGCAAATCTTCTCACCAGCTTTGTTATTGTTGTTTGAGGTATACACAATGCCCCCTTTTTAAAACTCTAAGGAGGGAACTGATTCTATTCATAGACAAAATAACAATTATGTCTCTCTCAACACTCCATGATAAATCTCCCCCAAGTCCTTCAGCTGGAAACAGCATGCTGACCACACACCCAGAGGGCACAGGCAGAATTCCCAGCAGCCATTTAGGGGTTAAGGACCTGGGAATGGAATCCTGCACTCCCACATTTCCCAGGAAATGGCCAGGGGACAGGAGGCCTTAATGAGCCATTCCAGCTCTGTAAAGACGGGGAGAAAGGACTAGGCCTAGAGCTCCTCGGGAGAGGAAATCTTTTACTGGCCCCGGTGACTCAGAGTGCCTTGGCAACCTGAATCACCCCTGAACAAAGCCCTGCCAGGGTCTGAGCAACTGAACAAGGTCTCAGCCCTGCTCCCTCCCTGGACGTACTGTGCCACGTCCCTAGCTTGCAATCAGCTCAGATGCCGCCGCCTCCAGGAAGCCTTCTCAGACCTTCCTGAGCCTCTCTCCCCTAGCTGGCAAGACACCATCAGCTCCTGGAAACTGCTTCCTTCACCTCCACGTTGCCAGCACCCAGCCCAGTGCCTAGCACATAAGAAGCTCTGAAGAGCGGTTACTGAATGATGGTGGACAGGTGAACAAATGAAGGAATGCCAGTCTGTTGGATGCAAGTGGGCTCAGGTCAAGAAGACCCCAATGGTCAAGATGATGGCAGGCCCGCGGGCTGGCTGGCTCCCTGGTGAAGACTGCCAGGGCCTGGCCACCAGCAGGCAGGCACAGCAGCCAGGATTTACACTGCCCGGCGGCAATCTTTTCACCTGCCCTCCCTTAGGACCAGCCACACACATTTGAAAAATGACCCGTTGAGGTTAAAGGTGAAGTCTGTAGCCAAGGCAACACTATCGAACTGGCCACCTCTCTCTGAGTTGCCAACAGCACTATAGGACAGGAGGCCCCATTCTGCCACAGCCCAAAGTCTGCTCTTTTCGTTAATTCTTGGTCACTGGTGAGGGAGGAGGACCCAGGGACCAGCCCATCACCTCACTGTCAAGCCCGCGAGTGAAGGGCATCCATAAGGTCACACTGGGGTCTAGAGTCAGAGCACCCATGTTTGAATCCCTGCTCAGTCTCCTCACCTATAAAATGGGGATACTTCCCTCCCTCATGAGAATGAGGCAAGAAATGAGATAATTTATGTAAAAGCACCAGCACAGTGCTCAATAAAATTTAACTATTATGATTATGATTACTATTATTAGCAGAGCTGGGACTTCAACCCGGACATCCTGATTGCCAGGCCAGTGCCCTTCCACCAGAGCCTCTTCCTTCCCCACCCACCATCCCCATCTCCCTCCACCTTCCAGGCAATTCTAGCCTCCAGGAAGCTCGCTCAAAGGCTCAGAAATCCCTAGCCACTCAGTGTAACATGGCCTGTCTCATGTGGCAAATCTCTCTCCCAGTGTCCCTACCCACGATTAGAGGGGGGGCTCCTGAGGACAAGGAGGTGCTCTCTGCCCTCCAGCCCCACTGAAGCCCCAGCAAGCCTGGCACAGTGCAGGCCATGCAGCAGGGGCCCAGGGAGCCTCCGTTATTGACTTCGCAAAAAAATTTTGAGGTCAATACTCTCATACCCAATAGTTGGCTCTTAAATATTAAAAAAATAGACCAAACTTTTAAAATGGCTCCCCGCCACCACCTTTCTCGCCCCAGAGATTTCCAGACAAGTAAGTACCTTGCATCCGAATTTTGTAAAACGGAGAGATGACTACTAAACGGCACTCTAAAGCTTTGGCTGCTTGGGCCTCCGTGTCCCCTGGCTTACAGGCAAAGGTACCAGTGAGACTTCAACTCCGCACCTACAAAAGGGCCGGGGCTGACTCTGAGCCAGGCGCTGGGCAAGAACCCGGGATCCAGAGAGGGAAAGAGCCCGCCTCTGGCCTCCAGGTCTTTCTTCACAGTCCAGTGGGTTCTAAAACCCTCTTCCCCTTGCAGCCCAGTTAGATGAAGTCACCCAAACCGTTCCAAATGCCTGACTTTATGTTTATCAGACGGGAAGCTGCCTTCTCCAGCCCAGTGACTGAAGGCAAAACACAGGAAACGCGGCGGCTTTTGAACACAGACAACTCTAAATAAAGGTAGTGTGCTTTGTAACAAGCTTTTTTAAACTGCTTAAGCCAGCTCATAACCAGCGCAGACGTAACACGCTGAATTGTGTTGTGTGGTCAGAATGCAAAGGCTGCATGCAGGCCTTGAAACCTCAGCGTCCAGCCCAGGAAATCTTCCGGCAGGTTCCTCAGTGATCTTCGTCACCACACCTTGTTGGTCAAGGGACAGGCTTGTTAGACAAATTTAAAATCTTTAAAACCTGAACATATCTTTTCTTCCACCTGATGATGTTGGTGATAATGTGAGAAAGAGGAGGAAGAAGGGGAGAGAGAAAAGCACCACTTCACTTAACACATATTTCCATGTTAATTACAACAAGCCTAAAAAGGCAGGAATCTCCATGGTGCGGATAAGGAAACTGAGGCTCCAGCATAACAGTTAGGAGATAAGGTGGGGGTCTAGTCTTAGTTCCATCTGACCTCAAAGCCCTTGTTTTGGTCCCTCTACTGTAGGTTGCATGCTGAAAATACAACAAATCGATCATCCAAGACATTACATGACTTAAAATGACTAGAAATGAGGTCTGGCTGAGGAACACTGGAAAGCCACCATCTCTCAGAAGGGCCCACCCTGCTGCCTGGCACGACCCCATGTGAAATATTGATTTTTGAGCCGTGGGAACTTTCAGCCTAAACGGCCTGTCCGACTGGAAGAAGTTCACAGAAACCCAAGAAACACCTCCCACCCTATTTCTTAACCCTAGTGCCCACCCCCAAAAAACGAAAAAGATTAAGGGTGGGCAAGAATAGACTCTTGAGGAAAGATTAAAGGAGCTAAGTATGTGTTGCTTGGCTAAACAGCGCATAAAAGGGATGATAACAGTTCAAAAAAACACTTTTAAACGAGGCCACATCATTTGGAGAGAAAGGCACTGGGGTTGAGTGAAAACAGGGCCAAAGCTTTCTTCTACCAACTCGTAGCCAGATGAGCTTGGGCAAACCACTCCTCCTCAAATTAAGGGAGAAAAATTACACTGTCCTTAGTATCCCTTCCAGCTCAGGCATTCTCTAATTCTCAGTAAATTCAATGGGGAGACTTTATTGTTCTGTTGGTTTTTCTTTTAAGCATTAGAGTTAACATGAAAGAAAAGGAACCCTAAGACACTAGTTCCCAAACTGTAAAGAAATGTCCACGGAAGTGAGAGGGGACCTCCTCAGAGGCCCCTGGTTCCTCTGGGTAGTACTGTAGGGCCCTAAGGACCAGGACCCCTGAGAGGCACGGAAGCAAAGACTGGAGGGTGGGGGAAGATCAGCTCCACCTTCAACTTCTCCAGGGGCCCAGCCCAACCTGCCCAGGCAGGAAGCCACACCCTCAGTGGCAAGTTCCAGAAGGCCTTGCAAGGCTCCCTCCAGCCTCAGCAGGAAGGTTCCTAGTGGAGTAACCAACCAAGCTGAAGAAGAAGGTGCCTACAGAAGGTGTGAGATTGGAGGGTCAGGCTGGGGAGAAGCTCCCAAGAAGGCCTTGCCCTCAGCCAAAGGCCAGTCAGGAGCCTTTTCTGGGCCCAACTGCCCAGAGGCCAGGATGTTGTGTCCCATTCTGGGTGCTGAATCACCTCAGGCCTGAGAAACTAGTCAGCAGAATGGGGGCCTGAGAAATTCCAACAGAGCAGCCAGCCTAAGTTACTTTTTAAAGAGACATGCATCAGATACAGAGGGCAGCTCCCCTCCTGCTTCCCAAATATTTGGTACCATCAAAGCACCAGAGCAGGTGGGGGCAGGGGGATTTGGCAGGCCAGCATCCAGCCTTCGAGCCCATGTGGTGGCAGGCCCATTTTAGACCTAGGCTCATTCCGTATACTCATGGGTGACTCATGCCATTCCTCCCGGAGGCCAGAGGCTGCCTGGCAGGGGCACAGGCCTGGCAGAGACCCTGAAGGGGTCTTCCGCTGCCTTTGCCACAGAAAAGAGCTAACTCAGCAGTGAGCAGAGCTGGCAGCTTCTCCAGTACTCACACCATGCAAGACGAAGATGGGCTTCCTGAAGAAGGGAATGGGGGTCCTCCAAGTCAAAACACTCTCCTGATCACATTTTCTCAAGAATTTGGGCCTTTCCACTGTTAATACATAAGAACCACAGGCCAGATGTCTGAGGGACAACGGGATGGAGTGGGAAGGGGCACACTAGTGGTTGAAATGACCTTAAGGTTAGAGGACCCAAGAGAATAAAGGCCTGGTATAGACTTCTGGTCAGGTAGACTCCCCAGGAAAGGACTCCAGGTAATCTGGAGCCCGAGGAACTGTGGGAAACCTGGCAAAAGGTCATCCTGAAATACTTTCCAGACACATACAGCAAAGAAAAGCAATCATCTACCATTTTCCAGAATATGCGGGAGTGGATCAGAGTAGACATTTGTTAAGGGTTTCTCTGGTGATAATATGACATCATGGAGAAGAAAAGAGTACCCAAAATGTTCCAGCCACAAGAGCAAGTCAGTCCATTTTTAAAACCTTTCCTCCTTCCTTGCACATAGTAAGCACTCAATAGGAAACTTGGAATCTAGAGCAATGCATTTTAAAACTGAGACCTGCAAGACCGGCCAGCAGACCCCTTACTTTTATAGGTAATAAAAATAAGAAAATGTTTTAAGTTTTTTTATGATTTAAGGGCAATACATATAAAGAGGCATTTCATGAAAAAGAATGCTCACACACACACACACACACACGCCCCCGTTCTTGCTTCCTGGGCCCTTTCAAGAGGCAACCACTATTACCAGCATCTCACCGTCTTTCAGGCAGAGCCACGGTGACATAGCAGATTCCACACAGAGGGACCACCATCTACACGCCTTCACATCTAGTTCCTTCCACTTACAACATACCCCGCAGAGCATGACCTAGCGGGACATGCAGGTCGGCCTCGTTTTTTAAAGGGCTGAGGACTGCTGCTGTGCCGCTGTACCGCTGTGCCGCTGTGCCGCTGTGCCGCTGTGCGGTGACTGACTTATTTGCCCTTTCTGATGGACAGTGAGCTTGTTTCCCGTCTTTGTCCCTGACAGTGCTGCGAACAACATCCTCAACATTTCCTTTTGCACATTTGAGTTGATCTGCGGGGTGCGTTCCTAGAATTCAGACAGAAGGACTATGCTTTGACAAACTACCACCAGAACTACCTTCAGAAAGGAGGACTGTACTTAGCCAGTTTGGCTCAGTGGATAGAGAGTCAGCCGGCTGACTGAAGCATCCTGGGTTCAAACCCCGTCAAGGGCATGTACCGACCTTGGTTGCAGGCTCAGGCCCTGTTCAGGGCACATACAGGAAGCAACCAATCAATGTGTCTTTCTCACATCAATGTTTCTCTCTCTCCCCTGCCCTTCCATTCTCTCTGAAAAATCAATGGAGAAATATCCTTGGGTGAGGATTTAAAAAAAAAAAAGAGAGAGAGAGAGAGTTGTTACAACTCATATGCCCATCAATAGGGCAGGAGAGTACCTAAGAAAGTGGGGCATATTGGAGAAATTAAAACAACTGAATTTGTCAGTTTTCCCCGCCCTCTCGTGCATAATTAGTGGGCTCATAAGCTGGTGTGATGTCTTTGTAGGCAATAATGGCATTTTCTACCAAAATCAAATGTTCCCTCAGCTAGAGCTAGAAGCCAGGTCTCCAGACACTCAAGGCTCTTGCCATGCTACCCCTTGGCGATGTCCTAGAGCACTGGAAACCATGTTTTAAAACGAAAACTGGAAGTTAGTTTGTGCACCTTCTACCCAGGCCGGAGCCCAGAAATGACACTGCTCAGCACAAGCTCATCAAGTGCATCCACAGCCATCAGCGGATGGGCCCCAGAACCACTTCGGCTTCAGAGGCCACGAGTGTGCACACATACATGCACAGGCACCAGCACACCTGTTTGGAAGTAGAAAGGGCACCGAGCCAGGAAAACCATCTACCCCTCCTCTTCTGTTTCCTCCCCTGACAACCCAGGGAAGTAAGACGGAACATTTATGTATTTTCTTAAAATTTCACATAGCCACTTCTACGTACCTTACATAGGCCCTTTCAGTACCTTAATCCTCTTAGTTCTCACATCTCACCCTGTAGGGGAGCCGTCATGATTCCCACAAGGGTTGTGTGCCTTGCCTAAGGTCATCAAGCTAGACCCTTCATCCTGCAGGGTCAGGACTGGAGCCTTGTTCTGAAGCGCACAACCCCGCGATCCCCAGCTCTAAGAATGGGATTCCGTAAGTCACAGGAGCACCACTTCCCAGGGGCAGCCAGGGCTCCACTGTCACTGGAGGACCTGAGCCCAGAGGCTCAGTGCACCAAGGGTTAAGGCCGAGGCAGTGACTCTCTGGGGCTGCACAAAGAGAAAATGCACTTCCTGCCCCTGCGGCAGAGATGCTCTTTAATGCTCAGCAAATTAGACGTTTGTTTAATTAAGAGGACGCACAGATTTTGTTATTCTAAATATTTCTGGAACATGATGCTTGGGAGGAAACTGTTAAGGCTTGGATTTCTTTTTTTTTCCTTTGCTTTGGGTTTCTCTTTCTCCCCCAAGAGAAGCGCAAGGCCCGCCTCTGAGGAAAACAACAGCCAACCCCTCCTCTCCTTTTGAAATAAAGATGTCAAGCTGGTAAGGGCTGTCTTAAGTACTTTACTGAAGGATTAGCTACAAGAGGAAGTGAAGAAAGCACAGCTAGCCTGGTCTCTAGCAATACCCTACCAGGCTACACAACAATGCTGCATTTTTCCTGTGCTTTTTTCCTTTTAAAAAGCTAACAGGTCCTTGTTTTGTTTTTTCTGGATCAAGAACAGGCAAAAGGCAGGCTGTGATTAACATGCATCCTTCATCCTGCAAGAAAGAAGTTGTCCCATCTCCAACCCCCTGGGTTAAAAAGTTTAAAAATAAAAAGACAGAGTGCCAGGGCTCTGACCCTCTCTTTCCTCTCCCCTCATGTGCCCCTCAAACAGCCACAGAATGCACCTCTCGGGCGGCCCTTCCCCAAGCAGAGCCTGCCAATCTGGGCACCTGGATCTGCCAGCACCTGGATCTGCCCACAGGCACTGCCAAGACTTGCTGAGTGTGAAGAGTAGAGCTCTTTGGTGTCACCCCACAGCCATCTGGGGGGCACAGCGGCTCTCAAATTACACTGAGCAATCTCTTGACGCTTTTAATTACCCCTCAATTACCCACTAAATGAGTCCTCACTTTCCAACACCCAGTGCTTGCCCTCTGTTTGCAAACCGGCAATGTGCTCCTTCCTCGAGGCCGCTTCCCTCCTGGCCTCAGACAGAAGTGGCCCCTTTTGGAATTCCTCGAGTCCTTTGTCTATGGCATGCTTGGGACACTCATCAGAGGCCGCCTTTGTATTTCAGTCACTGGGCCACTATTTCCCCTTGAGGGCTGTGAACTCCTCAACAGCAGAGGCCTATGGGTCTCCCAGGATGGGCTGGCTCCTTTCTCCGAATCCCCATGACTCACAGTACCTTTCTGGGGTCTCTGTCATCTTCGCCTCACATTAGAGTCATCTACAAATTTGTCTCAGCTCTCCCCTAATTGCCCAAGGGCAGGGGCCAGGTCTTACTCAACCTCACACCCCCTTTACCACCTGGCAGAATCCCTGGCACAGGGAAGCCAGCTAAATATTTGCTCAATTACACATCTATGTACCCTCCCCTCACCCCCAGCAGCCTTGTATATAAACTAACTAATATTAGTCGAGTGATTGCCTACATAAGCCTTAAAGCAGCCTCTATTCCTACCAAAAAAAAAAAAAGGATAACCAGGTGAGTTACCAGGAGGGCCTCAAACAGTGGAAATGGCCACAGTGTTGCAGGAAGGTGCTAAGGCTCTCTTCCCCTTGCACAGTTACTCAACAGTTACTTTGAAATCCTGTCAAACCCAGAACAGAGTGCAGTGAACCGAGAAGTGGCTGGGCCTCTCAATTGTCCAGCAGAGGAAGCGGCCTGTCTCCAAGACCTAGGACTTCCCAGGAACCTTTCTCCCGACACCTGGCTGCTGGGTGGGGGCTGGGTGGGGCCGCAGGCAGCAGCCCTGACACTCACCCTGCCGCCACCACCACCTCAAGACAACCGGCAACCCTGTCCTGGAGGGTCCTCCGTTTCGAGGGATGGAAGATGGGTGCAGTCCTGCTCTGGGCGTGGCCCCAGGACAGGATGGGGTGAGGACCCCTGCACGGGAAGTAGGGGCTGGGGCTGTAGAAAACCCCAGATCTGGCCCAAACAGGAACGATGCAATAGCCCAGGCCCAGTCCTAAAGGCACAGGATGCAGCTCCCCCACCCCCCACCCCCCGGCCCCGCCCGGGTGGGGCGGCCCCAGGTGCGGTGGAATCAGGTGCATGCCTGGGAGGCACAGATGGCTGCAGGCAGTCCCGGGCCTTCTTCTCCCGGAGAGAAGTCAAAAGTCAAAGGGTGTGGGGCTGCGGGGGAACTGGGAACTCGTTCCCGTCTGGCAGCCCGGCGCCCGCCAGGTCCTCCTTCTCCAGGCACCCACCGCACCTCTCCCAGTGCCCTCCTCTGCCCGACCGCTCGCAGCCGCGCAAATGAGGAAGTCGGGAGCAGAGGGCGGAAACCGAGCCGAGTGCAATGTCTGCGGCAGGGCTGTCCGATTCTGACTCAGGAGGACGCCCTGACAGCTGCCAAACGGTCCCCGCCTGCCCGTTACCTCCGTTTCGAAAAGGCCTTAGAAACTTCCAAAGGAGCCGCAGCCCCGAGCCCACCACCCGTTTGGGTCCCAGGGACAGCGGCTCCCCGGAAGGGGTTAAAAAGTTTGCCCAACTTGGGCACTGGGCGAGGCGAGGGCGGGGCGCGTGCCCCGGCAGCAGGAGGAGGTCGAGGTTCCCCGGTGCCCCGCCGGGAGTGAGCCAGGCGGGGGTGGGGTTGGAGGAGATGAAGGGTTTCCGGGGAGCGCTGGCCACGAACGCCTCCCTCTATTCCCTGAGACCGCGCTGCCAGCGGCGCCTTCCCGAGCATCGCGCAGGGGTCCCGCTGCCCCTCAGGGAAGGATGCGGTGCCAGCCCGGCCCGCAGCACTCGCACCCGCCCGCGCCGGTCGCCGGCCGCGCCGGGGCCGAGAACCACACGTCGGCCCGCCTGCCAGACGCCTGAGCCCCGTCACCGCCGTCCGCACCCGCCAGCCCGGGGCGGGACCGACTGGTGGGGCTCGCTCACCTGAACCTGGATCGGCCCCGGGGAACAGGCGCTGCTTCTCCCGAAAAGGCTTTCTCGAGCGCTCGGGCGACGGCGGGGTGGGGCGAGCGCACGAGGCGGGAGCTGCAGCAGGTCAGCCTGGCTCTGCTTCCGTGCCCTGCCCAGGAACCGCGGTGATCTGCGCGCCTCACCGCACCCGGTCGGCTCCTCGCCGCCTTCCCGCCCCGCCCTTTCAGCCGCCCGGCCATTCCTCGCCCGGCGCCGGCTCGGAGGCGGAGCCTGGATGGACGATCCCGCCCTTCGGACTGTCTCAGCCACTCCGACCTGCTCCAATCTTGATGGACAGACATATTATCCTATGGGAATGGATAGGGGCGGTGCCTCTGTGTCCAGAGGGGTGGGGATTCATCCGCTCTAACCTCTACCCTCTCTCCACCTTCCCCCGCGCTTCCTAGGCGGGAGCCCCGCCTATTAGGGCGGGTTCAACGGACAGCCAGGTCCCAGGCGCAGATTGACGCAGAGAGAGTCCAATCAGCCTTCAATTCAGGGCTGGGATGTTGGTTCCTTGCCTGGGCGGGGGCGAGGTCGGGCGGGAGCGAACTGGGAAGGTCCAGGATTCTGACACCCCGCCCCGCGAGCAGTTTTCCCTGTCCCATGTCATCCTAGCAGAAGAACAGATATTAAGTACCATATATGGAAAAAGTGCTATTTTACATAATTATGATGGCCTGTGGAGCGTACAGGGACTCAGCCCCGGATTTCTTGTGGGCGCCCAGAGTTAGATGTTCGATTCCTAACCCTCTCCATAGACTGGGCTCGCTTGCCTTCCTTCTTGCAGGCTCCGGACCTTCCAAGCCTTTCTTTAGCTTCTCGTGTTAACTCGCACACTTCCCTTTTAGGTATTCGGTGCAAAATATTTTCTTGGGGTTTTTTGTTTGTTTTTTAGGTAGGCAAAGAGCACTTGGCCAATACAAGAAGATTTTTTTTTTAATTTTAAAAGAATGTTTACATTTATCTTTTAATCCATCTAGAATTTTTGTGGGTTTTGGAGGAAGAAATCTAATATAATTTTCCTAACAGCCAGTTGTCCACATACCATTTTCTCCACTGAGGTGGATGGGGTACCACCTTCATCACCTATGGAAGGAACTTTTCTGTGTTTGGATCTGTTTCTGAGTTGTATCCATTGATCTCCCTGTGTATTCCTGTGCCAGTTCCACAATATTTGAATGAAGGTAGCTTCCTAATACATTTTATATCTAAGAGGGCAAATTTCTCATTATTCTTTCCTTTTGTAATTTTCATTCTATCACGACTAAGCTATTCTTCCAAATGAACTTCAGAAAAAGTTTATGATCTAAAGGCAAAAGAGTCCTGGCCGGATAGCTCAGTTGTCCCAATACATCAAAGTTTCGGGTTTATCCCTGGTCAGGGCACATACAAAAATCAACCAATGAATGCATAAATAAATGGAACAAGAAATTGATGTTTCTCTCTCTCCCTTCCTCTCTCTCCCCCCTTTCTCTCTCTCTCTCTTCCTTCCCCTATCTCTAAATTCAATCAATCAATACTTTTTAAAAAGAGAATGAAATTGTGGGAACTTCTGTTTTTTTAAAAATTGGAGAAGTACTAGTATACAGATATGGGTTTAAAAGTTGTTCGCAACATTGTTTATATTCACTAAATATTATAAATAAATGTACAATATAATGACTCAATTAAAATTTTTTGATACATCCAATGTTGAAAGTCATTAAAATGTTACATAGATTCGTATTTACTGATTTAAAATATATTAAGTGAAGAAAGCACTTAGAATGCTCTTGTAGCAGGATTTTATTTTTATGCAGTGTGTCTGTGTGTTTGTGTGTATGAGGGGGGGAGAATGAGGTTTAAAAGGCATTATATTAAAGTATAAATAGAGGTATGTCTTGGTAGATGATTGTGATTGATTTTTTCCTTTGATTATCTATATTTCTAACATAAATCTCTTGGATAATTTTTCCAAAATGGAAGAAAAATACTTTGATGTCACCTCCTGTACAATCTCTTCCCTGACCCTGTAGGCCAGTTAGGTGCCCCTCTCTGTGCTTTATTTGTCCCTGTGGACCCAGAACTAACACAAGGCTTAGCATAAAATGGTCCTTAGTGAATGCTGGAGCAGGACTCACAGAGCACCCGTTTCCTTATCTTTTTTATTTAATTTTTAATTGATGTTAGAGAAAGAGAGGAAGGGAGAGAGAGAGGGGGAAAAAAAGAAATATCGAGTGGTTCCACTTATTTATACGCTCATTGGTTGCTTCTTGTATGTTCCCTGTCCGGTGATCGACCCCACAAACTTGGCGTATCAGGATGATGCTACAACCAACCGAGCCACCGGGCCAGGACTGTTTCCCTCTCTTTAAAGAGGGGTGAAATCACAGGGCCTCCCCAGCCCTCAGGAATGTTGGGAGGAACGGAGGATCTGAAAGCAGTGTACACTACAACAGAGCAATATCTTGCTGCTGCTGCTGCTGTTACCCAGCAGGGCATTATTGATCATGGTCATTTCCATTTTCCTCATAGCCCCGGCGTCCTAGCGCCACCTCTCCTGGGAACACAGGTCACTAAGAAGATGGAAGTCCTTTGATGGCCAGACCCTGAATTCTCTTCTCCCCATCCACTAGCCGAGATGCTCCCTAACTCCGACAGCCTTGCCACAGGCTGTCCAGCCTCACCCTGCCAGTCTCCTGAGAACCTACACCCTTGATAGTATCTATTTTTATAATAGTATAATATATATATTTTTTAATCTATTTTGTTTATGTGTTAAAATAGTGTTATGGTTGATGTAAAAAATACTAAAAAGAATGAAAAGGTTATTGCCCATAACCTTATCACCACAATATAGCAACTATTAATAAACCTTGTTATTTCCTTCAAGTCTTTATATACACACATATTTAAAATAAAATTGAGAGATCCACACACATATATATGGTCAGCTGATTTATTACAAAGGTGCTACCTCAAATAAGTAAGGAAAAGATGGTCTTTTTAATAAATGGTGCTAGGTTAGTGGTTAGGGTTAGGGTTACATACACATATGGAAACATGAATCTTGACTCCTACCCTCACACCATTGACAAAAATAGTTTAGGCTTGATCTGAGACATAAATGTGGAAAGCAAACAATAAAACTTCTAGAAGAAAGCATAGGAGAATATTTTCACGACCTTGAAGTAAATAAAAATTTCTTAAATGTAACCCAAAAAGTATAAATCATAAGAGAAGATTGTTAAGTTGAACTTCACTAAAATTAAGAATTCCTTTTCATCAAAAGACACATATAAGCAAGTGAAAAATCAAACCACAGACTGGGAGAAAATATTGGCAAAATGTAGATATAACAAAAGACATGTATCCAGAACATTGAATATACATGTATACCAGCAATTCTACCAGTGAGTAATAATAGACATATATCAAAATGTTCATAGCGGCTTAATATGACCAAAACTTAGGAGGAAAAGCATATATCAAAATATTCATAGCAGCTTAACATGACCAAAAACTAGGAGGGAAAAAGTCTATGAATGGTAAAATGGGTATATTGGTTATGTCCATACTATAGATTCCTACGCAGAAATACAAAAGAACTAGTGTTACATGTAAAAAGCAGGATGACGCAAATGTCCATGAACTGCTGAATGGAAAAACGAAAGGTGACAGATCCATACAATAGAATATTATCCAGCAATAAAAAGGAATAAATTACGGATACAGACTATAACATGGGTGACCTTTAAAAACATTATGCTAAGTGAAAGGAGCCAGTCACAAGAGTCCACACACTATATAACTTTATGTATATAAAATGTCCAAAACCGATGAACAAAAATAGACCCAGAGACACAGAAGCATGGAACAGACTGTCAAACCTCAGAGGGAAGGCAGGGGAGGATGGGGGGGTGGTGAGGGGGAAGAGATCAACCAATAAACTTGTGTGCATATATGCATAACCCATGGACATAGACAAGAGGGTGGTGAAGGCCTGGGGTGGGGAGCAGGGTGGGAAAGGTCAATGGGAAAAAAGGGGGACATATGTAATATTTTCAACAACAATGATTAAAAAAAGAAGAAGAAATGTCCCGAATAGGTAAATCTATAGAGACAGAATATAGATTTGTGGTTGCCAGAGGCTGGGGAGAGACAAGAATGGGAAGTTACTGCTAATGAGTATGAGGAGTATTTTTGAGGCAATGCAAGTGTTCTGAAATTAGATCATGGGGATGATTACACAACTCTGTGAATGTACTTTTAAAACCACGAATTACATACTTTAAAATGATGAACTTTATGGTAGGTGACTTATATCTCAACTAGTGGCCTGGTGCACGAAATTCATGCACTGGGGGCGGGGGGGGGGGGAGGTCCCCCCAGCCTGGCCTCTGCCCTGTCACAGTGTGGGAGCCCCATGATCGATCACCCCAAAGAGGTAGGCCCCACCCACCTAACTGGGGCTCCTTGATGGATTGCCCCAAAGAGGTAGGCTGTAGCTGCAGACCCCCAGGCCTCTGTGCTGCATGGGGACCCACCGGACCCACCTCCCCGGCGCCACATGGAGCCATGGGACCCCAGGCCTGGCCATGTGCAGAGCTGGGAAGAGGCGGGACTCCCAGCCAAGCTCCATGAAGCCCACATAGAGGCAAGTCCAGCCCCCCGACCCCACCTGAGCACACCTGCTGTGTGCACAGACATTTTGTGACAGCATGAGGGCATCAGGCGTGATGGCGTGAGGACCACCTAGGCTTTTATTAGTAAGCTAAGACTGTTTCTAAAGCTACCTTTTAATGGATGAATCTCAGAAATATTGAAAGTTGAGTGAAAGAATTTAGATACCCCCCCAAAAAAAGATGCTGTATGGTTCCATTTGATGTGAAGTTCTAGAACAGGCAAAATCAATCTTGTAGGGAGTGGCTATAGGGTCAATCTCTAGTGAGGCTATAGGGTCAATCTCTAGTGACAGAAGCCAGGATAGGGGTACCTTTGAAGAGAGTTAGTGATCAGGAGGGGACCCACGGGAGCCTACTGGAGTGTTACAATGCTCTCTATCTTTTTTTTTTTTTAATATACTTTATTGATTTTTTTACAAAGAGGAAGGGACAGGGATAGAGAGTTAGAAACACTGATGAGAGAGAAACATCGATCAGCTGCCTCCTGCACACCTCCTACTGGGGATGTGCCCGCAACCAAGGTACATGCCCTTGAACGGAATTGAACCTGGGACCTTTCATTCTGCAGGCCGATGCTCTATCCACTGAGCCAAACCAGCTAGGGCAATGCTCTCTATCCTGAACTGGCTGGTGGTTACAGTGGGTCTACACATATGTCAAACTCATTGATTTATACACTTAAGATTTGTGTGCTCTACTGACTCTAAATTATGCATCAATTAAAAAAGGGAAATAATAAAATTGGAGTAAAATGTAAACTACTGGGAAGATAAATAAAAGCTATATGGGATTCCTTTGTATTAATCTTGCAATTTTCTATAAGTTTGTAATTATATAAAATTAAAAGTTATGCCCTAGCTGGTTTGGCTCAGTGGGTAGAGCGTCGGCCTGCGTACTGAAAGGTCCCAGATTCAATTCCAGTCAAGGTCATGTGCCTGGGTTGTGAGCTCAATCCCCAGTGGGGGACTTGCAGGAGGCAGCAGATCCATGATTCTCTCTCATCATGGATGTTTCTCTCTCTCTCCCTCTTCCTTCCTCTCTGAAATCAATAAAAATATTTTTTAAAAAAATTAAAAGTTACAAATAATATGAAGAAAGAAATAAAATAAAATCTTCAACATCTTAGCAGCTCACCTGCCTATAAACATATTTCAGATTTCCCTGTCTTAAAAACAGAAAAAAGGACTGTTATCCAAAGTATACAAAGAACTCTTAAAATTCAACACCAAGAAAACAAACAACATGATTTTTAAAAAGACCTTACCAGACACCTCACCAAAGAAGATACACAGATGGCAACTAAGCGCATGAAAAGATGCTCCACATCATATGTCACTGCAGAAACACAAATTAAAACATAACAAGACACCACTATGTACCTATTAGAATGGTCAAAATCCAGAACGCTGACAACATATAATGCTGGCTAGGATGTGAGCAACAGAAACACTAGTGGGAGTACAAAATGGTACAGCCACTTAGGAAGACAGTTTAGTAGCTTCTTACAAAACTATACATAGACTTACCATATGATCTAACAACTGTGCTTCCTGGTATTTACCCAAAGGAACTGAAAAGTTATGCCCACACAAAACCTGCACAGGGTGTTTCCATCTTTCTCTCCCTCTCCCTTCTTCTTCTCTGAAATCAATTTAAAATATATATATATATATATTTTTTTTTTTTTTTTAAAGATGCCCTTCAGTGGGTGAATGGATAAATAAACTGGGACATCCAGACAATGGAATATTATTCAGTGTGAAAAGGAAATGAGCTATCAAGCCATGAAGACATGGCAGAACCTTAGCTGCATATTACTAAGTGAAAGAAGCCAGTCTGACAATGTTCCATACTGTATGTTTCCAACTCTATGACTTTCTGGAAAAGGCAAAATCATGGAGACAGTAAAAAAAGCAAGTCAGTGGTTGCCAGGGGCTGGGAGGCAGGAGGTGAAGAGGTGGAGCACAGAGGACTTCTAGGGCAGCGAGCTGCTCAGTATGGTGCTCTCATGGTGGACACATTCCACATTCTCCCTCCGTCTCGTCACCAGACTTTTCCAGGGAGTGAGCAGTCTGCTGCAGGCCCTCAGATCCCTCACCTTGTTCTCGCTGGCCTTCGGCCCTAACACCCCATGACTCTGCTCTTTAGAGGTCAGCAAGCTGAATGCCTCGCTCAGGCCTTGCCTTCCTGGGCAGCGCTTGAAACGGCGTGACATTCCCTCCCCCAACACACACTTTCTCAAAACTCCCCAAGGGGCCTGGTCACCTTCCTTGTTCTCCCTGCCATGATGGCTCCACAGCCCCGTGGCCAGCCAGGGTAGACATTCCCCTGGAACGCACAGGTGTTTTAAAGGCGGTGTTTTTCTCATTGGTTGGCACATGTGTCAGACCTGTTGTTAAAGATTTTAAAGATCACCTTACCAGAGGCTCACATTTATTGAGCATTTTACCACGTGGCGGGCACCGTGTGAAGTGTTTTGTTCAAACCTTGTCTCATTAAGTCCTCACAAGGACCCTGGGAGGTTAGAGATGAATCTTACTCTCCATTTTACAGATGAGGGAGCTGAGGTTCAGCGGAGATAAGCGACTTGCCAAATGCACGCGGCAGAGCCAGAGTTCAGCCCACCTGGCAGAGCCGGAGTTCAGCCCACCTGGCAGAGCCGGAGTTCAGCCCACCTGGCAGAGCCGGAGTTCAGCCCACGCGTGTGGACCGTCAGAGCCCAGGTGCTAACCAGGACAGCACAGGGCCCCTCTTTTCAGCTCTCTCCTTTTCTCCTCCCTTCTCGGGCTGTACCCTCTTTCTTGGGCTTCTAACCCACTCCCCCCACTTTCAACTATTGTGTATCCATGTAACTTCCAAATCCATATCTCCAAGTCCAGCCTCATTCTGACATGCAGTGTTATTTCTAAAGATACACACATAACATCTGCCATCTGTAACCATCTTTAAGTGGGCAGTTCAGTCACATGAAGCACGTTCATCTCCAAAACTCTTTTCATCTTGCAAAACTGAAACCCATTAAACACTAACTTGCTACTCCTCCAACCCTACCCCAAGTCAGCCTCTGAAAACTACCATTCTCCTTTCTGTCTCTATGCCTTTGGCCACTCCAAGCTCCCCAGAAGTGAAATCATACCTATTTGTGAAATCCATCCTATTTGTCTTTTTCTGGCCAGCTTATTTCACTTAGCATATTGTTCGCAAGATCCATCCATGTTGTAGCATATGTCAGAATTTCCTTCCTTTTAATGCTGAATAATATTCCCTCGTATGATACAGCACATTTTGCTTATCCAGTCATCCATTGATGGACTCATGCTGCTTTCATGCTTTAGCTATTATGAATAATGCTGCTATGAACATGGGTGTACAAATATCTCTTCGAGACTCTGCTTTCAATTCTTTTGGGTGTATACTTACAGGTGGATCATATGGTAGTTCTATTTTTTCTATTTTTTGAGGAACTGCCATATTGTTTTCTATAGCAGCTGTACCATTTTACCTTCCCACTAACACTGCACAAGGGTTCCAATTTCTTCACATCCTCACCAACACTTGTTTCCTGGGAGTTTGTTTTGTTCTGTTTTTGATAGTAGCCATCCTAATTGGCATGAAGGGGTATCTCATTGTGGTTTTGATTTGCATTTCCCTAATGATAAGGGATGTGAGTATCTTTTCATATGCATATTGGCCATTTGTATATCTTCTTTGGAGAAATGTCCTTCACCCATTTTTTGAATTGAGTTGTTTGTTTTTTGTTATTAAATTTTAGAAGTTCTCTATATATTCTGAATATTAATCTCTTATCAGGTATATGATTTGCAAGCATTTCTCCCATTCTGTGAGTTACCTTTTTACTCTATTGGTACTATATTCTTTTTTTTTTTTAATTCCAGAGAGGAAGGGAGAAGGAGAGAGAGAAACATCAATGATGACAGAGAATCATTGATTGGCTGCCTCCTGCACGCCCCTACTTGGGATCGAGCCCACAACCCGGGCATGTGCCCTTGACCACCGGAATTGAACCTGAGACCCTCCAGTCCACAGGCCGATGCTCTATCCACTGAGCCAAACCAGGTAGGGCGGTACTATAGTCTGATGCACAAAAGTTTTTCATTTTTATGAAGTCCAGGGTGCCTATTTTTTCTTTTGGTGCATGTGACCTTCAGTCTTTTTGTTTTAATCCACATAATTTTTATGCTAAAATTATACATCCTAGACTAGATATTGAATGTCTATGGAAGGATATACAAGAAGCAAGTAACACTGGCTGTTTTTAGAAGAACTGGGTGGCTGGGAAATAGTGATAGAAGAGAAACAATTTTCACTAAAAAGAAAACCTTATATCGCTTAAATGTAGACTCATATAACTATATTCTATAGTTAGATAAATAAAATTTAACTATGAAAACACAGGCTACAAATTTAAATGTAGATATAAAATAATACATATTTATTTCTTTACATTAGAAAATATCTTATTTATTTTTTAAAATATATTTTATTGATTTTTTACAGAGAGGAAGGGAGAGGGAGAGAGAGCTAGAAACATCGATGAGAGAGAAACATCGATCAGCTGCCTCCTGCACACTCCCCACCGGGTATGTGCCCGCAACCAAGGGACATGCCCTTGACCGGAATCGAACCTGGGACCCTTGAGTCCGAAGGCCGACGCTTCTATCCACTGAGCCAAACCGGTTAGGGCTAGAAAATATTTTAAAGGCATGAAGAAAAACACCTAACTCACCTATAGTTCTATTACCCAAGATCCTTAGTGTGTTCCCTGTTGTTCACTGTCTAGTGAGGAACCCCCACCATCCGGTTCTTGCCAAACCTGTCTGCATGCCTGACTTCCAGCTCTGCGCTCGTTCCTAGCCTCTCCATGCCACCCAGACTCACACCCAGAGGCCTCCTTTGTCCTGCCTCTTCCCTGGTCCCATTGCCTTCTCTCCTCTCACCACCATCTCACCCAGCCTTCCTTTCCTTCTCCAGATACTCTCACCCAGTGCTGGTTCCTACCCGCCCCACCTCCTCTCTAGACCATGACCTTCGCTTCCCAAAAACTGTCCCCCATCTTGTCTCTTTTCATATTTTCTGCCTCGGATTGATTGTCCTGGAGCCCAGCTCTGAGCATCAGCTCAGCACAGGCTTATTGAGCTCTTGTTACGTGCCAGGCATGGTGCTAGCCACGTGCGACACACACTGCCTCATTACATCCTCATCTCGGTCCTTTGATGTGGGGACTATTATTCTCCCCCATTTCGCAGATGAGGAAACTGAGGCTCAGAGGAGTTAAGTAATTTGCTCAAGACCATACTTGATCTTCTGGGATTCTAATTCTAACATTAGGATTAGTATTGCTTCATTACTTTCAGCAACCCTCCTGTTATCATCACTTTCTCCTCCTCGTTTTACAGAGGAGAAAACTGAAGGGCAGAGTATTAAGTAACTTGATCCAGGTTGTTTGGCTAATAGATTGGGAGGCTGGGATTTGAACCCAGATATGCTGACTGCAAAAACCAAAAACTCTTCCTTGGCCCTGTCTCAGATTCAGCCCTGGCCCCCAAAGACCCTAGAACACATCCTGCCTCTCTCCTGCCCAATAATTTTTCTAGCACTTTCTGTGTGAGCCCCAAACTCCTAGCCTGGGATCCTGGGCCCCAAGCAAGTGTCTGCAGCCTCCTGGGCAGCTGTGTCTCTCCCTGGTCCTCTGCCACGGCAGCTCACTGCACTCTGACCCTGCCGTTCCACCAACTGACCACTGTCACACCACTGCTTTCATACCTTCCCTGACAATTCTGCCCATCCTTCAAGATCCCCAGTCGCCCACAGGAAGTGGCTGCTCCCCCCACCGCTGGCACCTACGCATTTCTCTGACAGCACTGTCGTGCCTGCCTTGTGCTGCCTGGTCAGAACCCAGACTCTGCCACTTACTGCACCTGCCTGTGCCTCGGTGTCCTCGTTTGTAAAATGGGATAAGGGTCCTTGCAAAACTGGGTTGTTGTGCGAATGAAATGGCTTAATGTATGTGAAGCACTGACAGCAGAGTTAGCACAGAGGAACTGCAAACAGTGTTTGCTATCAGGATGGTGATTATGCATCTTCCTATCTTATCTCCCCTATGAGGTTCATTTTTTTCACTCCCCAAATACTTCCTGAAGACTTATTAGTTGCCAGGCCTTGGGCCAGTGCTGGTATTGGTAGCAATCTGCAGTCTTTGCTCTAATCATGTCCACACGGGACACAGGACATCATCAGACAGGACAGGCAGCAAGTGCTGCAAAGACGCTGGAGGAGGCTGCGGGGGCAGAAGGGGACTTCTAGGTGAAGGTGGAGGAGAAGCTCATCCCGGCAGGAGAACGGGGTGAAGGCCCAGCAGCGCTCTGAGCAGCTGGGTGTCCGGTGGGAAGTGACAAGCAGCCAGGAGGGGTGGGAAGGGGCAAGGGCATGCCGCCGAGAGCTGGCCTCGGACCAGATGCTGCAGGCTCAGCCTCTCCTGGGAACGTGTTAGAAATGCAGGGTCTCAGGGCCCAGCCCAGACCCATTGAATCCAAATCTGTGTGTTAAGGAGCCCCACAGGTGGTTACTCAAAGGGCTCCTAATCAGGAAGCATCCCGTGGTCCTGCTGAGGACACTCCACTCCACGGAAGTGAGAATCCCTGGGGAGTCTTTCATTAAACCAGTATCTCAGGGGGTGGGTCCCCAGCAGCCGTACTTTATAAATTTGTTATTAATTCAGCAAATGATGACTGAGCACAAGGACCACGCCTCCTCCTTCCTTGGAATGCCACTCAGGGCCCCTTTCTTAGCATCACTCAGCAAACGTTATTCGTTATTCGTGACTCTGGTGCAATGGCTCTGGGCCCTTTTCTGTCTCGGGCCCACCCTGATCTCCATGCCGTCACTCAAGGATGCACACTTCCTCCCTGACTCTGCAGTCTTTGAGTGTGGCAGCTCCTGCAGGAGGCCTCTCCGAAGATGGATGTCCTCTGTCTCCACAGCACCCTTGCCCTCTGCCTGCCCGCCTCTGCCCGCCTGCCTCTGCTTGTCCCCCTCCAGACAAGGAGCCAGGAGCTTCCTCAGGACAGACCACTGCTCTGTTTGTGCTTGTAGTCACCAGGACCTGGCAGGGTACATGTTTGTAGAGTGAGTAAACAAATGAAGAAGCTAATAGATAATAGCTTATTATTCATCCAGGCTAGATAATACCATGATTCATTTGTGTTCGCCCCATGGTGTCTTAACAAAGACGGGTGCTGGAGAAGAAATAAGCATGCTTCTGTGTGTGTGTGTGTGTGTTTAAAGAGCTTTATTGAGATATAATTTACATAGCAGACATTTCACCCATTTAAAGTATACAAGTCAGTGGTTTTCAGTATAGTCACAGAGTTGTGCCACCATCACCGCTATCTAATTCTAGAACATTCTCATCACTCCAGAGAAACCCATATCCATCAGCAGTCACTGCCCATTTCGTCCCAGCCTCCTCCTTCTGGCAACCACTAATCTACTGTTTGTCTCCATAGATTTGCCTATTCTGGATATTTCATATCAACGGAATTATATAGTGTGCGGTCTTTTGTATCTGGCTTTTTCCCCTTAGCACAAGTCTTTAAGGTTCATTTATGTTGTAGCATGTACTTCCCTCTTTCTATTGTTGAGTGACATGCCATTGTATGGATTTATCACATTTTATTTATCCATTCTTTATATGACAATAACCCATCTTCGTGAACGTATGCAGCATTTGGCTTTGCAATAGCATTTTAAAAAATATATTTTTATTGATTTCAAAGAGTAAGGGAGAGGGACAGATAGAAACATCAATGATGAGAGAGAATCATTGACTGGCTGCCTCCTGCATGTCTCCTACTGGGGATCGAGCTCACAACCCAGGCATGTGCCCTTGATCAGAATCGAACCCAGGACCCTTCAGTCCACAGGCCAATGCTCTATCCACTGAGCCAAACTGGCCAGGGCTGCAATAGCATTTTCATGTCATCTCACTTTGCTGCTTGAGGAGTATGTTTTTTTCCCCATTTTTTCAGATGAGCAAACAGAGGCTAGGGTAAGCAGTTGTGACGTGCCAGAGATCACTAGCTATTAAATGGTAGACTCATAACTCAGAGCCCTTTTCTCTGCACCATTCTGCCTCCCTCCCCAATCCCATTTATGTCACATGTCTCTCTGAGCCCCATAAACCCACTCTACAGAGCATCCACAGTGCCCTATGGCCGTGCACACACAGGTCTGCCTGTGTGCTCAGGAAGGGTGTTTAGCCTTTATCTTATCTGGTTTATAAGACAAAGGTCTGCCCTCCTCCCAGCCTCAGTGCCGGCAGGCCATTTCCGAGTCCTGGCTGAGGGTGGGTGAGGGGATAAGCAGAGTCCTTGACTTCGCTGTCCACTTTGCAGAAAGGGGCCTCTCCCACCCGCCTCGGGGCCACCCAGACCTACCTGCGCCCATTTCCTTCTACTTGCCACACCCCTTCCTCTTCAACCACAGAGAACTTTCAGCACATCTCTTTTATAGCACTCATCTGCTAGGATGTAATTATTTGCTTACAAACCTGCTCCCCCAACCCTGCGAGCTCCAGACGTGAAGGTTCTTAATCATCTGAGTACCTCAGGAACTGACACTTAGCAGGGTCGCAGTCAGGACTGGTAGAATGAATGGGTCTTCCTGGATCTTAATAGTAGGGTCGACCATCTATTGCATGCTTAGCACAAAACATTTTGTCCTGACCACAGCCCTGCAATGTGTTGCCTAATCTCCTTTTTGCAGAAGAAGAATTGGAGACTCAGAAAGGTACCGTTGACAAGCCCAAGGCCTCACAGACAGTAAGAGATGAAGCTGGGATTTAAATCTAGAGACCTATTTGTTTCACCACTGGTGGGCCCCTCTTAGGATAAGTGTGAATTTAGAATTAGGTATAAAATTGGGAGTAGGGAAGGAAGGAAGGAAGGAAGGAAGGAAGGAAGGAAGGAAGGAAGGAAGGGAGGGAGGGAGGGACAAGGTTGTCCAAAGCTTCTCAAACTCTAGTCACCTGTGATCTCTATTATTAGATCCCTCCTCAGGTCTCAAGAGAGAAAAGCAGCTCAGAGAGGTTGAGTGACTACCAAAAACACACAGCTCAAGGGCAGGCTTGCTTCAGTATAGCAAAGTCACTACATATTTACTACATTTCGCTTCGCTCAGGTAGAAGTCTTGGTTTCCACTGGAAAGCTTAGAAAGGAAATGAATACATACAAACGGTGGAGAAATGGTCATCGTCATACATTGCTGGTGGGATTGTGAAAAGGGGAAGTCACTTTGGACCCCGGCAGTTCCTCAGAAAACCAAACATGGTTACCATCTGACCCAGCAAGTCCACCTCTAGGTATTTGCCCAAGAGAAATGAAAACACGCGTCCACACAAAAACTTGTACATGCATTTACATGCATGTTCATAACGGCATTATTCATTATGCCCCCTCCCCTCCCCCCACCGTGGAAACAACTACAATGTTTCAACGAAACGTGGCATAGCCATAAATGGGATGTTATCGGACAATAAAAAGGAATGAAGTTCTGAGGCCTGTGACAGCATGGACCAACCTTGAAAACGTTACATTCAATGAGAGAAGCCAAGCACAAAAGACCACAGGTTTATGATCCCATGGACACGAAATGTCCAGGACAGGCAAATCCATGGAGACAGGAGGGAGGTTAGTGGTTGCCAGGGGCTGAGAAGAGGAGGGGATGGGGAGGGATTGCTAATGGGTATGGGTTTCGGTTGGGGATGATGACTACGTTCTGGAATTAGACAGTGGTGACGACTGCTTCGCTCTGTGACTATAATAAAAACCACTGAACTGTGCACTTTAAAAGGGTGAATTTTATGGTATGTGAATTATATGTCAAGAAATCTGTTATAGCCCTAACCCGTTTGGCTCAGTGGACAGAGCGTCAGCCTGCGGACTGAGGGGTCCCGGGTTCAATTCCGGTCAAGGGCATGTGCCTGGGTTGCGGGCACATCCCCAGTAGGAGGTGTGCAGGAGGCAGCTGATCGATGTCTCTCTCTCATCAATGTTTCTAACTCTCTTTCCCTCTCCCTTCCTCTCTGTGAAAAAGCAATACAATATATTAAAAAAAAAAAAAAAAAGCTGTTATAAAAAGAGTAAAAAAATGGAATGGACTTTGCCTTTTCCCATTCCATGAAACAGGTATGTGAAGAGGAGAACCGCCAGCCCACAGGATGTCCCTCGCCCGCCCTGTGACAGGGAGCACGGCCTCCTCGCCTCCTGCCCCGCACGCACCGCAGCCACGCTTGGCATGTTTAACTTGGTGTGGGAGTGTCTCTCGGCCTCTCCTTTCTAGGGTGCATTTTTAACATTTGGCCTCATATTACTTCTGTGTGGCAAAGGACTTTATGGTCATAATGTACCCTTTGCTGGGAGGTCAGGCCCTGTGGTGTGAAATTTGTTCCAAGATGGGGAAGCCATCTTTGCAGCCCAGCCCAGCTGGTGGGGATGGAGTCTGGGTGACGTCGCAGGATTACAGCGATTTGGAGCAAATGCAGCTTGGACCCCCCAGTGCAAAGCAGCTGCGATATAAAGGCAAGCACCCTGGCCTGGCCAGTGTGGCTTAGTGGATGAGCATCAACCTACAAATCAGGAGGTCAAGGTTCGATTCCAGGTCAGGGCACATAACCAGGTGTGGGCTCAGTACCCAATGTGGGGCGTGCAGGAGGCAGCTGATTAAAGATTCTCATCACTGATGTTTCTATCTCTTACTCCCTCTCTGAAATCAATAAAAATATTTTTTTAAATAAAATAAAATAAAATAAAGGCAAGCACCCTGGCTCTGACACCCAGACATTTGCACTTGAATCTCAGCTCCACCAGCTACTAGCTGGTGGGCCTAAGCAGTCTCTTAATTGCCTAGATAGGGGCTTAATCACAAGGAACAACAACAGCCTATAATTATTGGAATCGAGAGTCTAGGTCAGTGGTCGGCAAACTCATTAGGCAACAGAGTGGCAAACTGCGGCTCTCGAGCCGCATGTGGCTCGCGAGCCACAGTTTGCCGACCACTGGCCTAGAGCCTCCATTTGCTCGCCTGGAAAAAGGAGGGTGGTGATTCCTACCTCACAGGGCAGTGAGAGGATCCTGGCCATTCAAACTGCCATCTATTCAGCCCAGCAGCAGCAGCAGCAGCCATGAATGAAGGGTGAGAATAAAATGAGATTATGTAGGCGAAAACCTGGCACAGTGCCAACCACACAATAGATGCCACACACATGGATGTTTCACTGTTACATAGAAACAGGGCTCAATGGGGGTCCCAACTCTGCCACTTCCTGGCTGTGTGACCTTCAGCTAGTCACTTGACCATTCTGGGCCTCGGTGTTTCCGTGCAAGATTGGTTTGATGAGGCTCATCTGATAAAATGTGTGAGAAAGTGAGTTACAAATGCAAGAGGCCTCTGTGTATCCATGGTTATCTCGGCCGAAGTGCAGAGAGTGAGATAAGAGCTTGTGGAGATAAGAGCAATGCGGAGGCATCAGACAGATGGGCAAGCAGAGAAGTGATTGAGGAAGCCCTGCTCTTGCCCAAGAAAGGCCCCTACACCTAGAAGACATTTAACCAAAGGAAATGGTGACAAAACTGCAAGTGCTGCTGGGCAGGATGAGGAGGGGCCTGCAAACGGGAGGTGGAGGCCCAGCTGGATGCCTCTTGTAAACTGAGGACACGGGTATCCAGCTGCTGGGAGCATCGGTGCAGGGGACAGAGGCAGCTCTATGTAAATGCCCATGTCCAGCTTTATGGTGGTTTCCCGTGGTCTGGAAATTCCCCCTCTGCTTTCCCACGGCCTTTAGGAGGACAGGAGCAGCTGACATTTATCTAGCACTTAGGCCGTGCCAGGCGGTTACTGAGAAGATTTCCATATATCCACAACTGGAATCCACACCACCACCCTAGGAAATAGGTCTTTTTAGATTTCCCCTGTTGCAAGAGAGGACTCTGAAGCCCAGAGAGGTTAGTGACTTGCCCAATATCTCAGAGCCAGCTTCGATCCCAGGACAGCTGGCTCTGGGTCTCCTTCTTAGCCACTCTTAGAGCTGGTGGTCCTAAGCTTGCCTTTTTTTCCAACTAAGACTTTCTTTTTCAGAGCAGTATTAAGTTCATGAAAAAATTGAGGGAAAGGTACAGAGATTTCCCATTTACCCTCTCTCCCCCCACATGCAAGGCTGCCCCATTATCAACACCTCCCCACCAGAGTGTTGTGATATTGTGATCTCTAAGAAATATATATTGTGGCATTTATATAACCAAAATATATTTCTCATATATACTTGATCTTCCTGGATCACAGTTCCTAAAACCCTTGCAATTTCCTAAGTGATGAGAATAACAAAGGAGTCTTTTGCTGTGTTAATGAGGCAACTTTTGGGCCCCCTACCGAAGGATGCCCGTGGAGCCAACCAGGGAATCAGAGGTTAGGAATTTCAGTCCCACTCCCTGACCTCTGGGGAGGTTGAATCAATCCTTAAGGGCCAATGATTTAATCAATCGTGCCTTTGTAACCCAACTTCCGTAAAAACCCAAACGCATGGGGTTCAGAGAGCTTCCGGGCTGGGGAACAAACAGATGGAGATTTGCAGAGGTGGCTTCTCAGAGAAGGCGTGGAAGCTCCGCCCCTTTCCCCATGCCTTGCCCTATGAATCTCTTCCATTTAACTGTTTCTGAGTTCTACTGTTTTATAATAAACTAGTGACCTAATTAATAAATGGGTCTCCTGAGTTCTGTGAACTGCTCTGGCAAATCAATCAAACCCGAGGAGGGGGTTGTTGGAACCTCCGATCTGTAGCTGGTGGGTCAGAAGCACAGGTGACAGCCTGGAGTTTTGACTGAAGTCTGACGTGGTGGGGAGGGTCAGTCTTGTAGTACTAAGGCCTTAACCTGAGGGATCTGACACTACCTGGAGGCAGTGTTGGAACTGAGTTGAACTGTAGGGCACCCAGATGGTACCCACACCTTGTTGGTGTGGTAGAAGCTGAGGCTCAGGGAGATGCAATGACTCCTAAGGTCACACAGACAGGGCCCAAACCAGGACTGAAGCCAGAATCAGTCCTGGTTTGCGCTCTGAAAGGACGTGCTGCCTCTCTAAAGAAGCTGGACTGGTTGGGTGTGGCTTCCCAAGGTGGTGCTACTGGTTACAGCACAGTCACCGGGGTAGAGGCCAGGCTCGCCACTCCCGGAGAATACGAGAAGCTATCCTCACTTTCTCCTGGACTAGAAGCCAGCATCTCTCCCTGTCTCCACTATCCAATTCAATCCAACGCCCACATGCTGGGCACCAACTGGACACACGGCTAGTCCCACTCCACATATTGCATGGTGCCCTCCTTACTTCATGCGGATCACTCCTAACGTGTCACCTCCACACAGTCATGTCCCAACCCCTAACCCAAGTGAGAGCCAGCATCTGGTTGGTTCAGCTGCTACTGTCCTCCTCGGGTAGCCCCTTTGCCCTGCTTTAGTTTTCTGTATGAGTTTGTCACCACTGGACAAATTATGCACTGTGCTGATTTAGCCATTTGCTCTTCGAAATGTAAACTCCAGGAGATCTGGAATTTATAGGGTTGGCTCCCTGCTCTATCTCCAGTGCCTAGAACAGTGTCTGACATAGAGTAAGGTGTTTAATAAATGTTTGTTGAATCAATAAATGACACTGGGCCAAGCCTGGGGAGCTGGGCCAATGAACTAGTGGGGATATGAGGGGCTGTGTGGGTAGACATTTTGATGAGCACACTCAGACAAGAGCAAACCAAGCCAGGAAGCACAGAGGTCAAACTTAAGGGGTTCATGACCTAGCCGGTTTGGCTCACTGGATAGACTGTCAGCCTGGGGACTGAAGGGTCCCAGGTTCGATTCTGGTCAGGGGCATGTACCTTGGTTGCGGGCACATCCTCAGTAGGGGGTGTGCAGGAGGCAGCTGATCGATGCTTCTCTCTCATTGATGTTTCTAACTCTCTATCCTTCTCCCTTCCTCTCTGTAAAAAAATCAATAAAATATATTTAAAAAAAAAAACTTAAGGGGTTCAGGGAGAAGGCCTCTGAGTGATCCCTGAAGGCTGGGTGGAATTTCAAAGATAAAGCTATAAGGAGAGCGAGCATCCCTGTGGAGGGAAAGGCCAGAGCAAATTCAAGGGCAAAATCATAGGTGCAGAAAGGTAGATTGGGCACAGGGACCGCTCTGTGGGGCTGTGGCTTTGGGCTCAGGTTGATGGGCACCTGGGAAGACTAGGGCAGATTGCAGAGGGCTCTGAATGCCAGGCTAAGTTTGACATTTATAAGTATCTGATAGTGTCCTAAGATGTATATCATCCATTGATATCTATATCTCTCTACACACATATGTGGAACACACACATATATATACATACACCATGAGAACCTATTCGTTTAAAAAATATATAAAATTAAACAAAATTAAAAATAATACGTGTTTTAAATGTATGTTTTAATGGGTTTGCAAGGATCACAGTTTGGACATAAAAGGTTTTCTGATGAAAATCTCCTTCCCATCCCCAAACCTCAGTTCCCGCCCAGGTAATGTGTTCCGCCCTCCCCTTGCCGCTCCCCGGCCCCCCCCCCCCCCCCCCCCGCCCAAGTAACCAATGTTACCGTGTTTTGCCTCTTGCTCCAGCAGATGCACACTTACAGCAAGGCCACTAGCGGGAGCGGCTGTGATTGGGGTGTAGACCGTTCATGCCGCTGACACACAAACCCGAGGCCTGACCTCAATTCAAAGCTGCCCGAAGTCCCGGGCGCTTCCCCCGCTGACAGGTTGATTTTATTGAGCCCGCCCACTCCTGTAGCACGAGCCAATTGAGTACATTATGCAAATTAATCGCATTCCCTGCTCCCTAAGACAAGCAACGATTGCGGAGCTGCAACAGGTCAGCCAGGTTCCTATTCTGGCTGAGCTCAGAGGAGTCTGTGCAATTTCTGCCTTGGGCGAAAGGAGCTGGGAAACTTGGAGAGCTGGAGAAAGGAGGACGGGGCTTAAAAACAATGCTGAACGGAGGCCGGCTGCCCTGAATCTCAGAAACCCAGGCTTGAAGGATTGCTCGAGGTCATTTGCCTGACCTCCGGGCTGACCCTCTCCCTCCCAGTCATTCCTGACAGGTGCTCACATAGTCTGTTGAAATCACCACCTGCAGACCTGGCCCAGCTGGCAAAATAGGACACAACTCCTCCAGAAGGAGCAGGTCCAAAGTCTGGCTACTGAGTGTGTGGGGGGGGAAAGACCCACAGAGAATCAGAAGCCGCCTCAAATCCTGCCCTATCATAGCTGCCCTATCATAGCTGCGTGATTTTGAGCAATCCGATCGTCAACGTTTTAAGCCTCAGTTTCCTCACCTGGCAAATGGGAATAATCACACTACTCCTTGCTCCGATATGAGGATTGATGGGCCTAGTAAAATGGAAAAAAAGGGATTTCTATCTCTGCAAGACATAGTGATTGATCATTTAAAGAGTATCACTTGGAGGTTAGAAAGACCAGGGTTTGAATCCTGGTTTTCCCAGTTACTTGAGGTGTGTAACTTAGAGGCAAGTCACTTTCACCTGACTCTCACTTTGTTTAACTCTAAAGTAAAAAAAAATTCCATGGGCTCTTGTTAGGGTGAAGTAAGTCAGCTTTATAAGGAACTTGGCACAGGGCCGCAGGAATTCCTGGAACCTCAGTTTCATCGTCTTTCTTCTATATTCAACAATAATGTTGTCCCTGCCTGTCTCACACAAGCGTCACGGGCCTTAAATGTCTTGTGACACGGTTTATAAATACAAGAAGGTTACATCAATGTCGGTTAGTGACATTGGGAGGCAGCCAGCGCCCTGGAAAAAGCATGATGTTGACCCTGGCTCTGCCTTTATTCTCTGTGTGACCTTGGACAAGTTATTCCACCCGTCGAAGGGTCAGCTTCCTTCCCTGCTATATACCTCCTCTATGGGGCCATTGGAAGATGGTGTATTGGAATGACCTATCACACGTCCAGCACACAACAAGCTTTAATAAATTGTACCTATTATTACCAGCAAGTTTTCCTTTAAATGTCCCTGGATTTTGTTTCCAGAACTAAGGGAGAATGGGGTAGAACAATACTTGCTTCTCGCCCTAACCGTTTTGGCTCAGTGGATAGAGCGTCGGCCTGCAGACTCAAGGGTCCCAGGTTCGATTCTGGTCAAGGGCATGTGCCTTGGTTGCGGGCCCATACCTGGTGGGGAGTGTGCAGGAGGCAGCTGATAGATGTTTCTAACGCTCTATCCCTCTCCCTTCCTCTCTGTAAAAAAATCAATAAAATATATTTTTTGAAAAAGACTTGCTTCTCACTGTACATTCTTCTGTATCTTTCGACTTGTATTATGGGAATGTATTTTTTGTTTCTTTTTAAAATATATTTTTATTGATTTCAGAGAGGAAGAGAGAGTCGGAAACATCAATGATGAGAGAGAGTCATTGATTGGCTGCCTCCTGCACATCCCACTCTGGGGATGGAGCTCACAACCCGGGCATGTGCCCTGACGGAGAATCGAACTGTGACCCCCTGGTTCATAGGTCGATGCTCAACCACGGAACCATGCCGGCTGGGTGGGAATGTATTTTTTAAATAAATAAAATGTAAATGTAAAGGGGGAAATATAATAAATTATGTAAATGTAGTAAATAAAAACCAAATCATAGTCAATTAAAAGTTAAAACTACTATTTAATCTCCTGGGTAGAGGCCCTGGTGGGGAGAGAAGCCCAAATGCTAAGCATAACATGGTGTCCGCACATGCCAGAATTCACCAGGGGAAGGCAGAGTCGAGTTTTTTCCGAAGATCAATGGGGAACATTTCCAACCCCCAACCTCTGAAAGGCATGACCATCCATTCCTTGGAGAAGGTGTACACATTCTCAAAGCCACTCTGAAGTCATGCGCTATGAAAGGATATGACCTCGATTTAGAAGTTCTTGGGATGGATTTCTCTCAGCATCAGAGGTACTCTGGACCCTGGGTGACTCACTCCTCCCCTCTGGGCTTGCCCTTCTACCCCGATCAAGGATAAATACCTCCCCTAGGAGCCATAGCGCTCCCGCAACCCAATGCCATACATGGGTATCAACTAGCCCCAAGCCAGCCAGCCAATCCTCACCCAGACTTGTCCCACTGTCCTGGGATGCCTCTGGCCTTGGTCAGCCTTCCTGTCCTTCCTCCTCCGGGGCCACCGTCTGAACTGACCACCACCCCTCTCCACTGGAGGCTCCCAGTGAGCAGCAGAAGGAAGAGCAGCAAGGCCCACATCCACTTTCTCTCCTGTGTCCACTGTCACATCCTCACTGCATGTGGCAGCGACCTGCAGGTCAGGTTCTACATCACAAGTTGTCGAGGCAAGCAAGGGAGAGACTGATGCGTGGGGCCTGGGCTGTTAACGGCCTCGCTCTGGAAGTGGCACGTGTCACGCTCACACACCTCCTTAGCCAGAACTCCTCACGGGCCTCGCCCAGGGGAAAGGATGCAGGGCAGTGCAAGGGAGTGGATGGCATGTCTGGTGAACATTGCTGCGTCGGCCCGAATCTTCCGACTCAGACTTTTGGCCAACATTCATTGACTCTGGAATCAGAGAACATTAGGGTGGAAAGAACCACCTCGTCCAGTGAATTCCAGACGCAAAAACACGTCAGGATCCCCTGAGGCTGTTGTGGAAAGAAATTCAGAAGCCTACTGAACCAGCACAGTCTCGGGCGGGAATCTGTATTTTTAAAAGCTCCCCAGGAGCCCTAGTTGGTTTGGCTCAGTGGATAGAGCATCAGCCTGCGGACTCAAGGGTCCCAGGTTGGATTCCGGTCAAGGGCATGTACCTTGGTTGCGGGCACATCCCCAGTAGGGGGTGTACAGGAGGCAGCTGATTAGCTGATTGATGTTTCTCTCTCATTGTTTTTTTTTTTTTTTTAAATTTCAGTTTGCCATATATAAGAACAGAATTTTATTAACAAGCTAACAACATTGCTCATATATATATATATATATATATATATATATATATAATTTTATTGATTTCAGAGAGGAAGGGAGAGGGAGAGGGAGATAGAAACATCAATGATGAGAGAGAATCATTGAATGGCTGCCTCCTGCATGCCCCTACCAGGATCGAGCCCACAATCTGGGCATGTGCCCTTGAACGGAACCGAACCCAACACCCTTCAGTCTACAGGCCGACGCTCTAGCCACTGAGCCAAAACCAGCTAGGGCTCTCATCGATGTTTCTAACTCTCTCTCCCTCTCCCTTCCTCTCTGTAAAAAATCAATAAAACATATTTAAAATAAAATAAAAAGCTCCCTTGGAGATTCCAGCAACAGCCAGTTGGGGACTCACTGACAGAGTCCAATGCCCTTTTCCAGATGAGGAAACCGATGCTCACCAAGGGACAGCGACTCTCTCCAGGCCACACAGGGCGTGAATGCCAGAACTTGGACCAGGGGCTAGGCTTTCTGGTCAGGACTCTTAACACCCATAGTTGTCACCTGCAGTCTCTGTCTGCCATAGCTTTTGATAACAGCACCTCAGTTCCCCTTTGGGGAGCCACCAGCCCGCCCATTCTCAGCCCCCACGGTTCAAGTGGGGCTGACCCACTTCCCAAATCCGGAGTGGGCACATGACGCAGGCCTCATCCCAGGATAGGTCCTGAGAAGTTCTTGAAACCGCGCCTGGCAGGAGGCGGGTAGCCCAGGACGTGTGCTGTTTGCTGGAACTCTGCGGGGAAAGAAGCTCTCCTTGCACTGAGGCTGCTAAGTGATTGGCTGCAGCCTGGAGCGGCTGGCTGTCTCTCCTCCCATGCAGGGAGCAAAGCGGAGCCCAGGGGCTGAGCTTGGGCCGGACAGCACCGTCCCATACCTGCTTCCTCACTTATACAATGAGAGTAATAACACCCAAGTCAGCGAACTGGTGAGTGAGGCTGACATGACTTCATACCAGTAAAGAGCTCCAAGCCAAGTAAGCACGCAATAAACTTAGCTATGATTTTCATAGTGGTTACTTTGCGGGGAGGCTGGATGAGAGAAGGAACATAATAATTCTTCTCTAGGCTCTCAGCCTCTTTCCCTAAGTTCCACCCGCCCGAAGACACTGAACTGTCCATGCTTCAAGCCACAGGTGGGCGAGTAGAGTGTTATGTGTCACAGCCAGTCGGCGGAGGGCTTGAAGTCAGCCCTCCAAGTGCTGCTGAGCCATTTCGGGCCAGTTCATTTACCTCTCTGTGCCAGATTTTCCTCACCCAAGAAATGGGTAAACTACTGCCTGTCTCACAGGTGGAAGTGTGGATTCAGAGAAAGAACAGAAGTGCAAGGGCCTGGCTCACAGCAGGCACCCCCCTCCCCCCCAACCCCCTCCATACACATACACCCATCCCTCTCTTCTTCCGTGAAACCATGGCCAGAGGCCCCGCAGTGTGTTCCCTCACGTCCGAAGCTGTTGCTGGTCCCTAAAAGACCAGAGAAATGTTGCCTCCAAGGACTGTGCTTCAGTCCATGTGACTAGGAGGAGAGTCATTAACAAAAGGCCACCCACGCGCCAAGGTTTGGGGAAGAGCCTCGGCCTTCCTTTCGGGGCCTCGGATGGGGGTCAGGAAGATGCCCAGGGCGATAAATAAAGAGCAAAAATAAAACCCAAACAGTGTTTACTCTGAGATGAAAGTGCACTGCAAGGACTGTGGACAGAAACCACATGTCGGGGGGTGCTCTGGAATGTCCCAAACTGCAATGGTAAGAAAAAGCTTCTCAGCCTGGCCTGGGCCCCAGGAGCAGGGCCAGGACTCCACCCCTGGCAGCCCTCTGGGCACCCTGGCACCTTCCAGTCCCGGAGTCCACGGCCAATCACACCGGACCTCACACAGCCGGAGCCACCCACGCTGCCCCGGCCCCTCTCTTCCGTAGGCCCCCTCTGTCCACCTGGACTCCCTTTGTCCACACCACCCACCTTAGTCTCATGAGCTCTAACTCATCCTTTAACACTGTGTTTAGACACCCTCTCTGCTGGCAACCCTTTGCTGATCCCCACTGCTCTCACCACCCCCCCCCCCCCCCCCCCAGATTCCCATGCTCCTGCATTCATCTCTACCACTGCAATTCTCCAGGGCACTGCAGTCACTGTGTACTTGCTTCTCTCCCCTAGTAACTGTGAGCAGAAGGGTGGAATAGTGTGATGGTGAAAGACTGTGGACCTTGGAGTGAAACTGCCAGGGTTTGACTCTTGGCTTTCCAGCTGTGTGACCTTGGGTATGTTAATTGACCTCTTACGCGTCAGTATCTCGTTCTGTAAAATGGGGGTGATCATAACAGTGTCTGCCAGTTGCTGTGTATGTCTATTCCAATTACACATTCTGGAACTGGGGAAATAAAACCACAGGACAGGCCCGGCTGGTGTGGCTCAGTAGGTTGAGTGTCGTCCCATGCACCAAGAGGTCACCACTTCGATTTCCGGTCAGGGCACATGCCTGGATTGTGGGCTGCATGCAGGAGGCAGCTGATCGATGTTTCTCTCTCATCGATTTTCTCTCTCTCTCTCTCCCTCTCCCTGCCACTCTCTCTAAAATCAATGAAAACTTTAAACACACACACACACACACACACACACACACACACACACACACACAGGAGGTTTTGGGGATAGCACTTGACCAAGTGTTAGATAAATCTGAGCTAAAATGATCACCTGCCCTCCATAAACCCATACTCTGACTGATGGACCATAATGACAGTTTTGAGTCTCCTGGAATTAGTGTTTGCTTAGGCCGTAAATGTCTGACTATTTCCCTTTCCATAATGCACAGTCACCCTGGTAAATGACTGGAAGTCCCTTTGGGGAAAGCTGGGAGAGATTAAGAGTATAACTTTTTTTTGACCCAGCTGGTGTGGCTCAGTGGTTGAATGTTGACCTATGAACCAGGAGGTCATGGTTTGATTCCTGGTCAGGGCACATGCCCAGGTTGTGAGCTCGATCCCTAGTATGGGGCATGCAAGGAGGCAGACAATCAATGATTCTCTCTCATCACTGATGTTTCTATCTCTCTCTCCCTCTCTCTTCCTCTCTGAAATCAATAAAAATATTTTTTAAAGAAAGAGTATAACTCTTTGGCAGTATGGCCGGGTCTCTTCTCCAGGGACACCAGCCTCCACTTCACTCCGGGTGTCTGGGTGGATAAACTGGTTCAAGTCTGAGAACTGACTGAGGGTGGTGACTCCATTTTGGTGACTCACGTGAGTCTCCATTCACTTGCCCTAGAATTCTTCCACTGACACAGATCAGGTAAGAATTTAGCAGGCTGCCCATCCATTTCTTTTGCAGGGCCACCGTGATCTACAAGCCAATGCCACAAGTCTGTGCGAGTTGAAATGGACGTAAGTGGGTTCACATAAGAAAGCACCAGACTAGAGTATGCAAAATAGAAGGGTTTTCTCATTGTCCTTCCTCTTTATGCTCCCAGTGCCTGACAAGAAGAAGCAGGTGCTCAATCAATAATTACAAATGGAGGAACGGATGGGTTGGTGATCCAGGTGCAGCGGGAATCTGCTCCTGAAACATAACAGTGTTCACCTGCAGTTCAGCTAAACCTGGAGGCTGCGGGGCATCCAACATGGGCCCGTCTGCACGGGGCTGGGGAGACTTCCAGGAAAGAACTCACTGGAAGGAAAAGAGAGCCCAAACATAAAAGATTGATTTGAAGCCACTGGGCCAAGGCCAGAAGGGAGTATTATGAACACAGAGCAGAGCAGCCTGGGGTATGACCCTCAGAGTATCTCCATGAGGCTTAGGCATTTTTTTGTGAGTGAGTTATATGTTTTTATTTGGCTTCTAAGGACTTCCAGCCACATAAAGTTGACTTGATGTACTTTCAGGGTGTTGCAATCCATCTTTGGTCGTTTATGCAAGACCCCTTTCTTCTTTACTTCATGTTTTTCTTCCTCCTTCATACCCACTCCCATGCACCTCCTCGGGCATGCATGGATCTTTGTCCATTTTCTAAGGACTTCTTACGTGTTTTCTTCTTCGAAGATTAAGCCTCACTCTGTTTACTGCGCTGAGACCTACCTGTCCTCGTTGCTGTATGTACATCTCATTGCTATTTCTTGCTGCTGCTCCCACTTCCTGAGCACGGACCTACTACATCTGGCCTTGAGCCACACTGCCATGCGTGTCCCCGCCCAAGTTCTCTCTGGGATTTTTATGAGAGTTTCTCTGGGATGATTACCCCGCAGTGGGATTTCTGGGTCAGAAGGCGTGCCCAGTGTTAACTTTGCCAAATCCCGCCTGGTTGCTTTCCAGAATGGCTGTGCCAAGTCACAGGTCCACAGCAGTGCCGGGGCCTCCCGTCTCCCCTCCGTGTCACCAACACTTGAGAGTACTGACCTTTCTCATTTGTGGTGAGTGGGAAGTAGTATCTCACTGTTTTAGTCACTAACGTGACATCTGTCTTCCCTGCTGGACTGAGTCCGTGAGGGCGGCAGATGCACACAGAAGGTACACCTGGGTCCTTCGCATCCTGCTCAGTGCCTGCCACATACTTGGCGCTAATCTACAGTGCAACTCACTCATCCTAAGCTCAAGCTTGACTTCGGGGGGAGGGCGATGCATTAGGGCGAGCACACAGGAAGAGCTGCACTGAAGTCTCAGAAAGCCACTGGCCAAGAGGAAATTCCTGAGGGACTCCCAGCGGCAGCTGGAGAGAATGCGAGGGGGTGGGTGTTCCCACAGAGCAAAGGAAAGACACTGGGTTGCAGAGCCTGGCGGCTGTGTGCATCGAGGAAACATGGGCTCTGCGGGGATCAGGGAAGACTGGCAGGAGCCGCCAGGCAGATCCCCATGGACAGGCTTGAATATCAAAGGGAACGAAACAGCTGCTGGGTGGTTGGACAGAAGGGACTTTCCTCACATGTTATGATGATGATGATGATGATGATGAAAATTGGGGCTAAAGCAGGAGCCATGCATCCCTGAATTGTTCAGACCAAACGTCTCCCAGGGGGGGCTTGCACAGAACCCCTGACTGTCAGGGGTCTGGGAGATGCTTTTCTGCTGGAGGCCTCAGTTTCCTCGTCTGTAAAGTGGGGACAATAATGGTGCCTACCTAATATATCCCTAGCATGGAATACTACTCAGCAATGAAAAGAAAGGAACTGTAGATACACACAACTTGGTTAAACCTCAAGAAAATGATGGCCAGGTAGCTCAGTTGGTTAGAGTGTTACACCAATATACCAAGGTTGTGGGTTCTAGCCCTGGTCAGGGCACATGCAAGAAAAACCAATGCGTCCTGGCTGGTTTGGCTCAGTGGATAGAGCATTGGCCTGCAGACTGAAGAGTCTAGGGGTTCAATTCTGGTCAAGGGCACACGCCCAGGTTGCAGGCTGATCCCCAGTGGGGGGTGTGCAGGAGGCAGGCAATCAATGAGTTTCTCTCCTCATTGATGTTTCTCGCTCTCTCTCCCTCTCCCTTCCTCTCTGAAATCAATAAAAATGTATTTTAAAAGAAGAAAGGAAAACCAATGAATACATAAATGAGTGGAACAACAAATCGAAGTTTCTCTCTCTAAAGTCAATATATTAAAAATAAATAAATAGAACATTATTCTGAGTGAAAAAAAGCCCATTTCAAGAGGATACATGCTGCATAGTTGCGTTTATATAACACCTATGAATGAACATCATTATAGAGGTAGCCAGGGGTCAGGAATGGAATGCAGGGGTAGTTGTAAAGGAGTGTTTTATGGTGACGGTACAGTTAAGCATCTTTTTTTTTTTTTAACATAAAACTACACATGTGATAAAATTGCATTAAGCCACATACACATGCAAGTATAATTGGTAAAATCTGAATAAGCTCTGTGGATTGCACTAATGTCAATTCCCTGGTTTTGATATGATACTATAATTATGCTAAGATGTTAACATTGGGGGAGGCTGGGTGACTCTATAATTATTTTTAAAGTAAAAGTAAAATAATAAAAAAAAAGTGCTGTATTCCCAGGCTGGGACCTGGGTTTATGGCTCTAGTTTAGGTTCTTAACTTTCTGAGGCAAATCCCCTGCATCTCCAGGACAGCGTGAGCCCATCTGTGAAATGGGGGTTTTGGCTTATGTCACCGGTTTTCAAAATTTTATGTTTAACGGTGAAACCCATTGTCCCCCCCCCCAAAATCTTACACTGATGCAGACACTGCTAGCACGCCAACACTGGGAACCCCAGTGGGATTTCTGACAGCACCTGTAACACTTCGCTGGAGGCCTGTACCCAAGCCCAGGGTGGGCTGGAAGTGCTGAGAAATGAATGCCCTCTAAGGGGAGCTGGCAGTCACACAGCCCAGAGCTCTCACCCCTGGGGCTGGATGACTAGGAGCTGCATGTTCTACACTGGCTCTCAGGGGTGCCCAGGTGCCTGCAGTGGGGACTGGCTAGATAGCAAATGCTTTATCCGTTGCCTTTCCTTTCTGCCTCACTTACCCAGGCCCTTACCTGAGCTGCCTGGGAACACAATCCAGATCCTGTCTCAGAATCTGCTTCTGTTTCCAACCCAGTTAGAACCCCAAAATGCAAAGCAAACAAGAGCTGGGGCCGAAACCGGTTTGGCTCAGTGGCTAGAGCGTCGGCCTGCAGACTGAAGGGTCCCAGGTTCGATTTCGGTCAAGGGCATGTACCTTGGTTGCAGGCACATCCCCAGTAGGGGTTGTGCAGGAGGAGGCTGATCGATGTTTCTCTCTCGTCGATGTTTCTAACTCTCTATCCCTCTCCCTTCCTCTCTGTAAAAAATCAATAAAATATATTAAAAAAAAAAAAAAAAAAAAAGAGCTGTGGCCCCAGGAGGGTCAGTGAGAGCTGGGCCATACAGGAACCTTCTGGAGGGGTCGGCCTTGTTGCACAAACCTTGAGCAACAAGTAGATGTTGAAAAAAAGGGGTTAAGGGGAAGGCACAACTGGAGAGGGAACCTCCTGAGCCAAGACGCGAGGAGGGAAGACCCTGAGGCGATAAGTGTGTCCCTATCCTCTGTGCTGACCAAGTCGCTCAGTGGCAGTTCCTCCCATATCTTTCCTTTTCACTCAAGACCATGTTCCTCTTTGCCCAAGAAAGTGACCCAAAAAGGATTGTGGTCACTTTCTTATCAGGGCTGAGGTAGGGACACACATCAGGGCCTTTCCCCAGCTCCCCTGGCCTCAAGAGACTTCCCTAGTGAGGACACCCAAGCCTCACAGGGGTTACTGCAGGGCACCTCCCAAGCTCTGAGCCAGACAAAGGAGCCTCAGGCAGTGCCCTGAGGTTAGAACCTAATGCACACTGGGCAGTGCAGTCCCAAGAGAGAGCACTGGCAAGGGCGTCCAGCTGTCCACTACGGAGTGGCCTTACAGAAGAGCTTCTTTCTCTTCAACAGCATCCACATACCAGGATCACGGGACAGGACATGTGAAAGGGCTTCATAAACCACAAACCATAAACAGTCGTTCTGTTCAGCTGTGAGCTATCATTCCAATGAGAGCAGAGCCCTGTCCTTATTCCACACTGTGTCCCGGAACCTGGCATAGGGCCTGATGCACAGGAGGGGCTCAGTAAATGGTTGATGAATGAATGAATGAACCAACGAACCAATGAATTAACAAATGAATGAGAGTTTGGATATGTTATCTAGCTCAACAATTCAATCCAACAAAGTATTGCTAAGGACCTACTATGTGCCAGGAGCTGGGCTGGGCGCTGAGGAAAGTCACAAATAATATGAGATTTCTTAGCCTCAGAGCTTATGGCCTAATTGGGGAACAACCTCTTTTCAAGGGCCATGTACCTACTCCTGGTATCCTCAGCCCATCTAACTTGAATCCAGCTCCAGGTCACGGCTCAGGCTGTCTGTGGTGGATGAACTCTAAGGTGCCCGCATGATACCACTTCCTGGTGTTGACACCCTTATGTATTCCCCTGTCCTCGAGTGTGGGGAGGGCCACGATTTGCTTCTAAACAACCAAACGTGGCAAAGGTGATGGGAATGTACATGCTTACATGTATGTGACTCCATTACAGAAGTTGTGACATTCTTGTGAGGAGGCTCTGGCTCTCTTGCTGGCACTGATGAAACAGGCAGCCATGCTGAGGAGCTGATTTGGTGAGGAACTGAGAGAGTCCTCCCGCTGACAACACAAGAAACTGAATTCTGCTCACAACTCTGTGAGCTTGGAAATGGATCCTTCCCCAGTCAGGCCTCAGATGAGACTGCAGCCCCAACCAACACTTCATCACCTTGTGAGACCCTGAGCAGAGGACTGAACGAAGCCGTGCCCATATTCCTGACCCGTGGAAATAGTGAGATCAGAAAGGTTTATTGTAGACTGACATACCTTGATGTGGGGTTGGGGGGACGAGAAGAGATAAACCAAAGGACTTATATACTTACTAGAGGCCTGGTGCATAAAATTTATGCACAGACAAGTCCCTAGGCCTGGCCCGCAATCAGGGCAGATCTGTAGGGCAACTGGCATGGTGATCAGGGGCCCCCACTGGCACCCACCTTGGCTGGCCTGGTGCTGCCTGCTTGCCAGCCCGCCCCCGCTGCCACCTGCTCACTGGCCAGCCTCACCCCCTGCTGCCACCACCAGTCGCCTCCCTCTGCAGGGCGACTGGCGGGGTGATCAGGGGACCCCCACTGGCACCCGCCTTGGCTGGCCCAGGGCCTGTGGGCTGGGGGCAGCTCCTGCGTTGAGTGTCTGCTCCTGGTGGTCAGTGCGCCTCATAGTGATTGGTCATTCTGCTGTTCAGTCTATTTGCATATTAGGCTTTTATTATATAGGATATGCATAGCCCATGGACACGGGCAACAGGATAGTGAAGAATTGGGGGATAAGTAGGTACTGGGAGTGGGGGGGGGATGGGAGATATCTATAATACTATCAACATAAAAAATGCATTTTTTTAAAAAGGAAATGTTTGTTGTTTAAGCCTCTCAGGTTGTGATAAATTGTTACTCAATAGTAGATGACTTTTCTCCTAAAATGTCTTTGTTCCTATTTACCAGCTGGTCAGTCTTCTTTGGAACAGACACATGTTGCTTTTTGCCTTCTCAGCACCCCATTCTTCTCCCTCCCGTAACACAACCCAGCTTTCTTGTGGGGCTGACTCCACTCTCTGGCTTCAAGGGTTAACATGTGATCCTGGATTTAGCCAATCAGAAGTCTCCATTCATCTGGTCATCAGCAATAAGTTCCGAGATGAGCATGTGGCCTGCATCGGTGCATCAGCGTTAATGCTGGACTTTTTCAGAGTTCGCTCAACTGATGGAATATCATACTGTAGCTCTAGAGACCATTTGTGCCACTGTGCAGAGAGGACCCACTGTGAAGTGGGGCCAAAGCAGGAAAACAGAGTTGAGCTATGATGGAGACAAAGCCTTCATGACATTGCTCACCTGAGCACCTGGATCCAGGCCTCCACCTCTGGACATTTTGCTGACATGAGTTAATAAATTCCACCGTTTCTTTGAGCCACTGGAGTTGGGTTTCTGTCACTTGCAAAAGAGCAAGTCCCGATTCATGCACTCATCTCTACAGATAAAATCCAATAAGCTCCCTCCACAAGGAAGCCTGCTCTGAACACTCTCCGTTGATTTTCCCTCCTCCAGCACTGTGCCCGCCTCAGCATTTCATTTTATCCTCTCCTGTTGCTCGTCAGCACCCCAACGAGATCTCAAGCATTTTTAAAGACCTTTCTCTCATGCTAGGCACATAGTAGGAGCCAAAACCAAACCAATCCAAAAAATTCCTTTTGAGACAAAATGCAATGTTGTAAAGAGGTGGCTACAAAAAAAGACGTTCGTGACCATGCACGGAGCACTGGGGTGTGTCAGGAACTTGCAAATACACTGTGTTAGCAACTCCCCAGAGCTTTAGAGGTAGCGGTTCAGGTTAAGGGACCAGATGCAGACAGGGGAAACCATACTGTCTTGAAACTAGAAAGGGAGTTTACTAGAACAGTGGTTCTCAAACTTGAGCGAGCATCAGAATCCTGGAGGGCTTGTTAAACACAGAGAGTTGGGCTCACCCCACAGATTCTGATTCAGGTGGGCCCAAAAATCTGTATTTCTAACAAGTTCGCAGTATTGCTAACAAGTTTCTAACCGCAGATCCGGGGATCACACTCTGAGAACCACTGGATTAAATCATATTAAGATAATTCTAGAACATGTAAGGGAATCCAAGAGTCAAGCATAGCGTGAGGTCACACAGCAGGAAGCAGCCCCATGCCACACTATGGGACAGCTCAAGGGAAGAACCCCCTTAAGGTGGCCACCCCAGGTGCTGGGCACCTACCACTCCACCATTTGTCACTCTTGTTAGAAAATGGATTTGGGGTGGCCCACACCCTCATCTGCAACCCAAGTGTCTTGGATGTTGTCACTTCTGGCATCAAACCTCTGGGGGCTCCATCCGGAGAATGCAGGGATGAGAGCAACAGCTACTTCAGGAGCTCAGTCACATTTGGGAGACCCAAAGCTCAGAGAGGGGAGGTCCTTTGCCTGAGGTCACCCAGCAAGTAGAGAGATCTTTGAGTCTGGATTTGAATTCAGATTGGCCTACTATCAAAGCCTAGGCTCTTTCCATAGTGAAGCCAGATGGTTGGTTTCAAGTCTCCCGTGCCCCTTTGAGAAATGTCCCTGTGTCAGAGGCATAAATTGAGACCCTTAAGAATTTCAAGATTGATTAGGGGAGAGCAGGCAGGGGCTTTGCCAAGAGTCTGTCATAAGTCAAGGCCCTCGGGGACCTGTCCCCATGGCTTGGGAAGCTGACCCCTTCCCTGCTGGGCCCAGCCAGCTTCCTCCAGGTTCTAGTGGCCAGGCTCATACCAACCAGTGGCCATGATGGTAATGATGATTGGTCAATCAGATGTGGTGCTGACCCCAGGTCTGCAGACCTCACAGCAGGGACACACAGAAAACCTCAAAGAAAATCGGCAAGGTCCGGAAGCTCAAGTGTCTTCTCTGGGCCTCGCCTGCCCATTCTGTCTGAGTTTCTGTTTGTTAATCTCTCTGTCTCTCTTTCTTGCACTCTCTTACCGTTCTGCCTCTGCATTCTAAATTGAGTTCCCTCTCCTGTTTCTCTGACCTTTGCCTCTTCCTCTATGCATCTGATCCTCTCCTTATTACCTCTGGCTCGGATTCTGTCTTCTTTTTCTTTCTTTTCTTTCCCGTCTCTGTCCCTCTGCCTCCCTTCCCCTTTGCCCTGTCCTTCTCTTCTCCCTGCCCCCTTCCTCTCTCTCCCCCTTGTCCTCTCTTCTATTCCTCTCCCGCCCTCCTCCCACTCCCTCCCCCTGGCCTTCCTCCCTGAAGTTCAAGCACAGAGACCCAGTGGCCTCCTAAGAGACAAAACTCCCCAGGGGCCCAGCAGGAAGTGCAATTTCCCCTCTGACCCTGTCAGCTGGCCCTGGGGGTGCAGCCTTCCTCCCACACTGTCCACTCAGGCAGGATGTGCTTTTGAGCGGCTTAGAGAGTGAGGGGCTGGCGGTGGCCAGGTGAGCAGGGGCAGAGAACCCCACTTTCACTGAGCTCCTCCGGGGTGTTGGCCCTGGACCAAGTTCAAGGGGTGGGACGTCAAAGGCCAGAGTCTCTTTCCGGGAAGACAGAAGGACTTACAAGGGCAAGGAGCTGGGTGAGGGTGGGGGTGGCAGGAACTGAAGCTTAGGAGGCCAGAGAGGTCTCTGCAGAGGCGGGGGCTTCCGGGCCATCCAGGAGGATAACACCCCCACACATTTTCAGGGCTCTTAATTTTATTTTATTTTTTTACTCTTAATATATTTTTACATTCACTGGATGACCATTAGGAAAGGCAGGGTGGTCCTAGCTGGTTTGGCTCAGTGGATAGAGCGTTGGCCTACAGACTGAAGGATCCCAGGTTCAATTCCGGTCAAGGGCACATGCTCACGTTGCCGGCTCGATTCCCAGTGTGGGGTGTGCAGGAGGCAGCCGATCAATGATTCTCTCTCTCATCATTGATGTTTCTCTCTCTCTCTCTCTCTCTCTCTCTCTCTCCCCCCTCTCCCTTCCCCTCTAAAATCAATAAAAAATGTATTTTAAAATATAAAAGAAAGGCAATGTGCTTGGTATGTTGGAAAGCATCCAGGGGTCAGAGACAGAGGTCCAGGCTCCAGTTGCATTCCCACCTGGCTCTGTGCGTGGCCTTGGAGAAGTCCTATCACCTCTCCCAGCCTGTCTCCTCAGGTATGCAGCAGGTGTGAAGCCCTGCTTTCAGAGTGGATGGGAGTAAAGCAGCTAGAGATAGGGAAGGAAGCCTCCTGGCTGCTGTGACAAATGACCATAAACCTGGCTTAAACCACACATATTTATTATCTTACAGGTGTGGAGGTCTGAAGTCCAGCACAGGTGTCACTGGTTTTAATTAAAGTGTCAGCAGCGCTGCGTTCGGAAGGTCTGGGGAAATTCCATGTCTGTGTCCTTTGCCATCTGCGAGAGGCGTCGGAATTCAGTGGCCCAGGTCCCTTTCTTCATCTTCAACGCCGGTGGCAGCGCTGTCCCTCTCTGACCATTCTTCACAGCCACACCTTCTGACTTTCCTTCTGCCTCCCTTACCCTTGTGATTACATTGGGCCCACCCGGGTAGTCCAGGGTAACCTCTTATTTTTATTACTGGGATGTAATTGACATAGAGCATTGTACAGTAGGTCCTCGGGTTACGTCGGAGATCCGTTCCTACGGCGCGACGTAACACGATTTTTGCCGTAAGTCGGAACCCACCTACATAAGCACCTCCGTCACTCATATGGAGCACACACACAGCAGAGATGAAGTGAAACAGCAAAACAATTTGAAAGAAAGATAACAATTCCTGACCTTTACTTGTGGTAAATAAATAATAAAAAAACATAAAGCACATACGTACATACGTCAAAATGAAGAAACCTTTTTTAAATATATAAATAAATGAGAGATGGCGACTAACCATGAAACAATGTACGTCGAGTCCGACGTAACCCGAGGACTGCCTGTGTTAGTTTCAGGTGCATAACATAATGATTTGACAAAGGCATATATTGCAAAATGAAGCCCACAATAAGTCTAGTTAATATTCACCACCTCACATAACAATGTTTTTTTTCTTGTGATAACTTTTAAGATCTACTCTCTTAGCAACTTGCAAATATACAATACAGTGCTGTTAACTATAGTCACCATGCTAATCTCCCTATTTTAATTTTTTTAATTGATTGAGAGAGAGATTTGCTGCTTGGCCCATGTATGCATCCATTGGCTGATTCCTGCATGCGCCCAGACTAGGGATCAAACCCACAACCCCGGTGCATCCGGACAATGCTCCAACCAACTGAGCCACCCAGACAGGCTAATGTCTCCATTTTAAGGTCAATGGAAATGCAACCTTAATTCCACCTGCAACTTTAAATCCTCTTTGCCATATAACTCAACTACTCACAGGTTCCAGGGATGAGGACGTGACCAACTTGGAGGGGCCATTTTCCTGCCTACCCTGTCTTGCCAAGGGGGAAGGTTTTGCAGGTCCCATCCCATTTTAATCTTCCCCCAAGTCCTGAGGGGCTAGTGTTGTTAACCCCATTTTACAGATGAGAACATTGAGGTCCAGATCACACCGACATTAAGTGGTGGAGCTGAAATTCACATCCAGGTCTGTGGGACCTCACAGCCCACCCTTTTCCTACCTTATCACAATCCTTTCAAAACCCCAAGATGTTGTAGAAGAGAAATTATGTCATTCATTTAACAAGTTTGTGGAGACCTTACTATGTGCAAAGTAAAATGCTGAATGCTCTGGAGGACTACTCGGAGTATTACGATGCAGGCTTTAACTCCAGAGGAATGTATAATCTGTTGAGAGGAGATGACATACCCGAATGCAGAGAATGCAGAGAGGAGAATGGGGGTGGGGGATGGGAGCTGGGGGGGAGAGGTGGGAGGGGATGAGAGCAATGGCCTCTTGGTTGCTGATTAGGATCCTGGTGTGGGAGGGTTGGTTTTAGGCTCAGAGTCCAGCTCTACTTCTTCCTTGGTGTGCAGCCTGAAGCAAGTGAGCTTCTGTTTTTCTCATCTGTAAAATGGGATCAACTACATTCACTATTTCATGCGTAGAATTGTCATGAGGACTGAGATAATGCTTGTAAAGAATTAAGCAGGTGCCTGGTGAGATCAAGAAAAGCAGCAGTTGCCCTAACCCCGTGGTCGGCAAACTGCGGCTCGCGAGCCACATGCGGCTCTTTGGCCCCTTGAGTGTGGCTCTTCCACAAAATACCATGGCCTGGGCGAGTCTATTTTGAAGAAGTGGCGTAATAAGAAGTTTAAGTTTAAAAATTTTAGCTCTCAAAAGAAATTTCAATCGTACCGTTGATATTTGGCTCTGTTGACTAATGAGTTTGCCGACCACTGCCCGGCAAACTCATTAGTGGATAGAGCATCAGCCTGCGGACTGAAGGGTCCCAGGTTCGATTCCAGTCAAGGGCATGTACCTTGGTTGCAGGCACATCCCCAGTAGGGTGCAGGAGGTGTGCAGGAGGCAGCTGGTTGATGTTTCTCTCTCATCAATGTTTCTAACACTCATCCTTCTCCCTTTCTCTCTGTAAAAAAATCAATAAAATATTTTTTTAAAAAAAAAAAAAGAAGAAAAGCAGCAGTTGACATTATCACTATGCAGATTCTGGTCAGGATTTGGGGTAAGGCAGCGAGGTGAATGGCACTAGGTGGCTGCAAATGTATTCTTTGGAGAGGAGGGAAAAAGAACGCTGGACAAGGAATCAAAAGACCAAGGTTGCAGTCCTTGGCTGCTCTCCGGTGACTGAGGAATCACTCATTACTCGATGCCTTGGTTTCTTCATGTTGAAACCGGGTGTAACAAAGCCTGCGGACCTCTGCGTTTGTGGGGCTCTCATTGGGTTAGGTATGTGTGCACCGTGATAATCCATCCAGAAGGGAGAGCATCTTCATCATTTCCCCAGGAGCCACCTGCACAAAGGGGTGGCCAGCGAACCCCTGGGACCGGACATTGAAGTAACGCTCTAGCGAGTGCTGCATAAAGTTATGATCACATGGACCCAGCAACGCTCCGGGTGCACAGGGGTGTTGTTATCTGTGGCTCAGAGAGCTTGGGTGATGCATTTGCAGAGAGGGGTTCAGGGTCAGGGTCAGAACCAGGACTCCCTGTCCCAGCATATCCTCCACCTGCCTCATTGCTCAGGGGTAACTGAGCAACCCGGGAGCGGGCCTGAGGGTCCTTCTAACACCTTGCTGCCAGGAGGGTGTAGAGGTCGGCTACTCCTGTGGCTTTTCAATGTATCTATTAGTAGTGAACCGTTTTTCCAAAGGACACCCGACCTGGAAGCCCAATGCACAGGACTTGCAAGGGGGAGCTTGTCACTGGGGCCTCTGAGGCCCCTCCTGACCTGACCCCTTGCTGACCTGTCGGGACTCCACCGTCCAGTTCCCCACCCAGGCCCACCAAGGCCTTGTTTTCCTCAAGCTCACCTTGTCCACGCCCCTTTCCAGGCCTTCACCTCTCCTCCTCCCCTCCCTGAGGCCTGTGCCTAGTGCTTCTGGGGTGGGAGGGGTCCAAATTCCCTGCACTTACCCACTGGGTGCCCTTGGCCTTGGGTAAGTCATGCCCCCCTCCGGCTTCAACTTTCTCATCTGTGATATGGATATGTGATACGAGTTCAATTGTAGGGTTGGGAGCAACATCTGGCCCCCACTCTCCAAGTTCACTATCTACTTTACAGGAGCTGAGGCTGAAGCACAGGTGTAGCCCCTCCCAGAGGCCTTCTCTGATACCGCACTTCTCACCGCCTTGCCCTGCCCTCACTAACCCACTCAGCAAACTCCCACGGGGAGCCTCCTAGTGCCAGGCTAGGCTGGGCCTCATGGAGAGATGCAGGAAGCAGACAGGGCCCTCTTCTGGGCAGCTCTGAGGGTAGGAGCCCAGCCTCCAGGGCGGGAAGTCCCAGGAACTCACTCTCTAGGGCTCCCTGGGGCCTTGTGCCTCGAAACTGCCCACCCCCAGGTGTCCCATGAAGACAGGGGGGCTCTTTCCCAGCACACCCGGTGGGCACTGGCAGCCAAGGGGCCAAGGAGCCTGGGTGGGGCGTCTGGGTGCAGACTTAATGTTTTTTTCTCCATTAGGGCTGCCCTGTGCTGAACAAAGAGAATGGTCCGCGGCCTCCTGACTCCGGAATGCAGAGCATGCTCCCCACCACTAGGGAAGGGGCCAGGCCTCCTCGCCCAGCTCTAGGAGGATCCAAATTGTTTGCTAAAACCACAGCCCAGGAGAGGTCTGAGGGGAAATGGAGGTCTGGGGTTTGAGGGCAGAGATCCAGGCTCTGCTTACCCTGTGAGGGAGGAGGGGCCTGCCCTTGCAAAGGAAACACATCTGGGTGGATGGATGGAGGGGAAGCAGGAAGAGAACTCTCCCTCCCACATCAGCTGGCTTCCAAAGAGAGGGGCGTGGGCGGCCGGTCCTCCCCCTCCAGACACCCCACCTCCCAGCCCAGGCCCCTTCTCATCTCAGCTCCCTACTCCAGGGCCCCCACAAAGCCATCCTCTTCTCCCTTCCCAGACCTTATTTGTCAAATGCCTCATCCAAGGGCCCCTATTGGCTGGGCCTAGCCTCAGATAGTTCGTCCAGGAACTATCTATTATGTGCCATGCACTGCATTTACCAGGCACCTGGGAAGGGGACAGTGTGCCCCATGAGGGCAGGGGCTGCACCTCCTCTTCTGCTGTGTCCCCAGGGCCCAGCCCAGCCACACAGCTGGACTGAGGAGCAGGACTTGGCACAGCTTGGCCTGGCGTTTCCAGAGCGCTCACCCTGAGCTCAGTGCTGCAGGCCTGTCCCTCCCCTTTTTCCCCCAAGTCCTCCAGCTCCAAGGTGGCTGCTCCCTCCCCCCACTCCTGTGTTTGCTCAGCTGCCACGGGGCCTGCACTCCACCTCCACCCCACCCACAGCCAAGGTCAGTCGGCCAGCCTCCCTGGAGAGCTAGGCAGACACAGGCTCCCACAGAGGGGCACCAGACCTTCTAGATTATTCCTGGGCTGGCTCTCCTCAGCCTTCCAGGACCCCAGTCTGAGTGGTCTCCCAAATACAGACAGCCCTGGAAGCCAATTTCCCTGGGCTCCTGTACCAGTCAGGCTTCCACAGGAGACACAGAACCAGGAGGAGACATATATTGAATGGTTGACTGATGGTAGGAAATTGGTTTATGCAAGCATGGGGGCTGGCTCAGGGAGTCTGGAATCTTCGAGGCAGGCCACCAGGAAGGGCAGGCTGGACTCTCATCCCATATCCTCAATCACAATTCCTTTTGCCATATAAGGGAAGGGCTCCACAGGTTTCAGGAGTTAGGAAGTGAAGGCCATGGAAGGCCGTTTTCCTGCCTACCACAAGCCTCCACCAGCCCCATCACCCTTCCCCAGTCATTCATTCTCTCATTTTTCTGAGCATGACTCACCTACCCGGGCTAGGCCTGAGCGAGGCAGCCTGCGACCCTGCCCGGGAGAGAAGCCACTGTCCAGTGGAGAGGCAGCCACAGAAACAGATGCTTGTCATCCAGAAAGATGAGTGACATACGGCAGTAGAGGTTCCAAGGACTTCTATGATATGAAGGGCGGGAGATCTGAGAAGAGGGGAAGGAAAGACTGGTTGTGTGGAGGGAAGAGAGTGCCTTGTGAGCCCTCTCTTGTCCGGGACCCTCGCCTAGAGTCCTTGGGGACACAGATCTGGGCTGTGCTGGGGTGCAAGGGAAGAAGGCCCCGGCTAGAAAAGGTCTGCTCGCTGCAGTCAGATTTACGCCAGTCCTTTATGGCAGGGGGAGAGGGAGTGTGCTATATTAAAACAACACAGATCTGCTGGGAGTGGAAGGCAAAATCCACAAGGTTCCTTAAGAAAACAATGACGACCTGAAGGAACTGTTGAGTTCCTGGTTCAGTTCTCTGACCCTCCCTTTCCCCCCCTCCCCCTCCCCCTCCAGGCTCCTTTTACTATTAGGCACTTGGGTGTTTGCTCAGTCATTCATCCTGTAGCCTGTGGCTGGCGGGAGAAAGGCCCAGCCAGGTGCTCCCGGCCAAGGGCCACACCTGAGGGTGGGGCTCTGCCAGGGGCTGCTGGGCTGGGCCTGGCTGTGAGGTTGAGGGCCTGTAAGGCTTGTCCTTGCACCTGCCCTTCTCTTCCGGTCCCCAATCTCCCTTTCACCGGCTTCCTCCAACTGCTAAGTGCTAGGGTCCCGAGGGAGAACCAGGGTGGCTATAAAACAGACCCCAGGTTCAAATTCAGGCTCCAGGCACTGCAAGCTGAGGGAACCAGGGCTGGACTTTTTTCTGTTGGATTAGGGTAATTCCCCACCTTTGTTCCTGGCTGCAGGCCATGGCTCAGGAGAATTCCTGCCCCAAGTGCTTAACCTCCCGCTGTAACTAACCACAAAGACAGCGACTGTGTCTGCCTTTCACCAACGTCCCGGCATCTCTCACAGAGTCTGGCACACAGTGGGGGCACCATAAACACCTACCTTCCTCCATCCTTTTCCTTCCTTCCTTCCATCCACCCATCCACCCAACAGTGCACATTAATCAGGCTGCAACACAGGGTGCAGGTGCTAGGCTGAAACTTATGCATGCCTTGCTTCACTTTACAGCTAAGGAAAGGGAGACCCAGAGAGGTGAGGTGACTGGCCCAAGGTCACACAGCAGGTAACTGACCTACTCAAGAGTGGAACCTAGTTCTTCTACCAGAGTTTTTGGACTTGACCCAAAGTGTGAAGTGTGGAGGCAAGGAAGGGGGTGGCCTGCTGGGGAGACGGCTAGAACAGCAGGCCTGAGCTGCGGAGGAAAATGGGCTGGCCAGGTTCACCAGGATCATCCAAGGCCACGTGAGGGTCCGGGGAGGTTTGATCTTCATCCTGTGGGCCACAGAGACCAGAACTGTGTCCCTCCTTTGGGCTGTAAAACTAAAGTGGTCTTGGGGCACTAAGAGGGCTTGTCACAAGTACTCCGTTTTCTTACTTGACAGATGGCCCAAAAGCATTCATATGTGTTCCTGATCCCAAGGAACTTCAGCTTGGACTGAAACATATCTGGGGTTAATCCTAGCAATGCCACGTCACAGATGGGGACTCGGCAAATGATGAGATTATTCGCCTTTTCTGAGCCTCTGTGTTCAGCTCTGGGAAATGGGACGGATGACACTCATTGTGAGGGCCCTTGTGAGGGACAAAAGGGACAAGTTCCATAAAGCACCAGCACAGTGGTGGCTGCTATTATTATTATGCCCATGAGCTGGGTCCTATGGGGGTCAGGCCCAGAATCGAACCCCCTCTCGCCCCCACTTCCTGAGTGTCTATGTATGTTCCAAAAGCTCGTGCTTAGAATAGTCACTGTTGACCCCCAGGAGTATTTCATACTGAGCAGCATGAGAAAAACAAACAAACAAAAAAGTGGCTGGGAGACAGGAGACCCGGGCCCAGCGCCAGCTCTGCCCTGACTCCTGACTTGCTGTGTGATCTTGAGTGAGTCATTGCCCTCTCTGGGCCTCAAGCAGAGAAGTGAACCGAATGACCCTGACCCTAAAAGCCTTTCATTTCTCATCTCAGCATCTGGGGCCGGGAGATGGAGATCCAGCACTGGGCCCAAACCTGGAGGCGGCAGGTCCAATTCAGAATCAGGCCAGGGAATGAATGCCCACCAACCAGGGCCATTGCCTAACTCCTGGAGCCTCCAAACACTTAATTATAAAGAGTCCCGTGTAATACAGCGAGGGGGCAGATTTAGCAAATAAAAGTATGAGATGCCCAGTTAAATTTGAATTTCAGAGGAATCATGAATCGTTTTTTAGTATAAGTATGTCCCAAATATTGCATGGGACAAACTTATACTAAAAAGTTATTTGTTCTTTTTCTGAAGTTCAAATAATTCAAGTTACCTGGGAGTCTTGTATTTTAACTGGCTGCCTAAATGCAGCCAAAGAAAAAGACATGAGAAAGCTCTTTCAGGGCTCATATGCAGCGCTCGCAAAGACATGCGAAGGGGAAGAGCCCAGTGAGGAGCAGTGTGGATACTGTGCTTTCTTGTATGAAAAGGGAAGGGGAGAGGACAGGAAGGATGTATGTATGCAGAAGCAGCTGGAAACCCACGCTGCTCCTGGGGAGGGCCTCGGTAGCAGGCACAGGAGGTAGAAGACTTTTCACGGTGCCCTCTCTGTAGCTTTTGAATCTTGTACTATGTGAATATCTTTTCCAGGCAAAAATAAATAAATAAGTAACACAATCAGGCAGTTTTGCTCAGACCCAGCTCCCTGCACCCTTAACCTCCTGCATTCTAGAAATACTCCAGGGCTTGTGTTATCCTTGTCAAAATTCCTTTAGGCGGTTGACTCCTGTCTCATCCTGTCTGCAGCATCCCCCAGCCTGCAGGAGTGGGATGAGTCACAGTCTCACACTCTTTCACACACACACACACACACACACACACACACACACACACACACACATACACGGCCACGAACCCCACCAGCTGTTTGCCATCTACAGGCCTTCCCGAGGAAGATCCCTTCTTTTTAAATATTTTTTAAATATATTTTTATTGATTTCAGAGAGGAAGGGAGAGGGAAAGACAGATAGAAACATCAATGATGAGAGAGAATCATTGATTGGGGGCCTCCTGCATGTCCCCCACTGAGGATCAAGCCCGCAACGCAGGCATGTGCCCTTGACCGCAATCAAACCTGGGACCCAGTCTGCAGGCTGATGCTCTATCCACTGAGCCAAACCAGCTAGGGCAGAAGATTCCCCTTCTAGTGTTTGCCCCCAACTCTGCAAAGATTCTGGTGCTCTCTCTCTCTCTTCCTCCCTCCCTCCCCTAAAACTGTAATTCAAGTGAATTTAACCCTCCTTTATTGGGTGTGCCAGGCATTGTTCAAGGAACAATGAAAACCGCCCAACAAATCTAAATGGAGGGATTACTAGAGCAAGAGGAGAAGTGTGGGGTGGGTAGGGGAGTAATTTTGTATATGTGTCTGCAGGGAGGAAGCATCTGGGAAGGCTTCTTGGAGGAGGTGGTAGCATGAAAAAAAAAAGAGTCATCTCCTGAGCAAAGTCAGAATCTTTGGGAGTTAATGAGCGGGTATTTATTGAGCACAGTGATGTGTAGAGTTCAGTGCTCGGTGCAAGGATGAAGACAAAACAAGGAGCCTGCCAGGGGCTTCCCTGGCAGAACTTGTCATACAGGGAGCAAACAGTGCATCTCACAGAAGGCTGTGGGAACAATTCCAGCAGGGTGTGCTTCATTACCATATCCAGCGTGGCAGGGCTAGGGGTCCAGGAATGGTTACCAAGCATCTGTGGGAAGGCCCTTATACATCTTTACATTTCACTCTCCTTTTTCAGGTGAGGCTTCAGGCCCAGAGAAGGACAGGGAATTGTCCAGGTCACACAGCAAGTCAGTGGCAAAGCCATGGCCAGCTCCCAGGCCCTTGGCTCCCAGCCCAGGGCTCTCTCTACACAGCCCCCCATGCCCTGCTCCCACATGGCTGGAGCTCAGGTTGGCATCAGGGAAGTCTTCCAGAAGCAGGGATTGCCGGGCACTCTGACCCTGAGCAGTCCTCTGGCAGGTGGCACAGATGTGTGGCATAAGGTGCTGTCCCAGGAAGGGACCTACCTACTTTGTAACCTGGGATGAGTTTGCACTGATGGGGCTCAGCACACAGCAGCTTGCCAGGGCAATTTGGGGAGAAGGGAGCCACCTGATAGAGGCTCTCACGTGCTCCCGCCAATGGGACCTCATGTAGGAATCAGGCCCATTCACAGGTAAGCAAATGAAGGCTTAGGGCAGTGGTCGGCAAACTCATTAGTCAACAGAGCCAAATAGCAACAGTACAACGATTGAAATTTCTTTTGAGAGCCACATTTTTTTAAACTTAAACTTCTTCTAACGCCACTTCTTCAAAATAGACTCGCCTAGGCCGTGGTATTTTGTGGAAGAGCCCACATTCAAGGGGCCAAAGAGCCGCATGTGGCTTGTGAGCCGCAGTTTGCCGACCACTGGCTTAGGGAAATGAAGCAACTTGCCCAAGATCCCTAGGAGTGACGACCCAGGCACAGCAGTGCCCTGTGCTATTTCCATGAGACAATTCTGCCTGTACCCCAAGGTCCATAGCTCTCTCATCAAAAGATACAGGTTTCCTCCTGACATTCCTGACCACCCCACCATGAGCTCTCTGTCTTCCTAGTTAACACAAACATCTCCTTCAGGAACAGGTAAGCCCTGAAGGCATGATCAGCCATTTACACTCGAGTATAAATTAGTTATCAGGCCCTGAGACGGGGGAGCTGAAGCAGAGTCCTGCCCAAAATGACACAGGACAGGTGAGGAGAGAGAGGTCCCTGGGCAGGGCTGTGTTCTGGGAGGGGCTGGGTGCAGCTTCCTGGGGATGGCCTGGGCACTGGGCCCTGTGTCCAGGTGGCACTGTGAGGGCAAAGGAACTCCAGGGCAATGTGGAAAGAGCACCAACTTTGCTCAGTCTCCAGCCTGAGCTCTCCCACCTCCTGCCTGCATGGCCTTACAGGAGCCACTCACCTCCCTGAGCTTCCCTACCCTGTGCCAGGGGGTCCTACTGCTGTGTCTACCTTGCAGGGGGGGTGCTTGCGAAGATGCTCCATCCACGTGTCCTCAAACTTGAGGGAACATTAGAATCCCCTGGAGGGCTCCTTCAAACCTTTAGGCCGCACCCCAGAGCTTCTGCTTTGGTTAGTCTGGGGAGGGGCCTAAGGAAGTGCCTTGACAAGTTCCCAGGTGTTTCTGATGCTGCGTGTACTGGGACCACTTCTCTATGCTAATCAGGGGATTCTACGAAAGCTGGGAGATCTGGTATGTGTGTGTTTGGTGGGGGGGCGTAGAGCCTAGGAAAGAGGCTAAATACAAATCTGACATTTTGCAGTGATTTTGCACAGCCCCACCCCACCCATCCCCCTATCCCCAGGGTTGAGCAGAGGGTACCCAGAAGGAAGAGAAGAGGCGGCATACAGGGCCGAAGGTCAGGGGTTAGGGCTCTGAGCTCTCCCCAGTAACCGCTCCCATAGATGCAGGAGTCTCCCACTAACTGCACGATGGCCAATGCTACTTCATTTGCCAGGCGCTCTGCTCAGCACTTCACACGCATTGTCTCCTATCATTTCCCCCACAAGACTATGAAGTGGGTTATCAATACCCCTGTCTTACAGGTAAAGAGTCTGTGGCAGACAGAACAGTGCCCCCAAAGAGAGCCCAGTTTCAGTTCCATAGCTGGAATCTTTGGATGTTACTTTAAAGGGCAAAAAGGACTTTGCAGATGTGATTTTGATTAGGATCTTGAGGTTATCATGAATTATCCAGGTGATGTAATCAGGAAGGCCCTTGTAACAGGAGGGCAGAGGGTGAGTGTCTCGGTCTATTCAGACCTCTGTAACAAAATGCCACAGACTGGGTGGCTTATAAAAGACAGAAGTTTATTTCTCATAGTTTGGAGGCTAAGTCCAAGATCCAGGTGCCATTTTTGTGATAAAAGTAACCAAGGTTACTTTCTGGAGAGGGTCCTCTTCCTGGTTCATAGCGGTCACCTTCTCACTGTCCTCACAAGGTGAAGGGGCAAGGGATCTCTCAGGAGCCTCTTCCATCTCATTCATGAGGTTGCTAATCTCATTCATGAGGGCTCCACCCTCCTCACTTAAGCCCTCCCAAAGGCCCCGCTTCCTAATACTATCATCTTTGGGGGTTTGGATTTCAACCTATGAATCTGGGGAGGCACTAGCATTCAGACCACAGCAGTCAGAGAGTCAGAAAGGAGATGTGATGATGGAAGCAGAGGTTGATTGGCATGATGTACTTCAAAAATGGAGGGTGGGGCTATGAGCCAAGGAGCGTGAGCAGGCTCTAGGAGCCAGAAAAGGCAAAGAAATGGATTCTCACCTGGAGCCTCCAGAAAGAACACAACCCTGATGACACCTTGATTTCAGCCCTGCAAGTCATTTTGCACTTCTGACTGCCAGAATTGTAAGATAATAAATTTGTCTAATTGTACGCCGCTGAGTGTATGGTAATTTGCTACAGGAGCCATAGAAAATTTACCCAAAACCCAAGGCTCAGAAGGGAGGGAAAGGACTTGGATGTGGTCTGTCTGTCTGGAGGAATATGCTCAGACACCTAACCATGAGGCTGACTCAACCAGGTTTAGGAGTTGAAGGCACCAATGCTATTTTCCCTGAGGAGAAGAAATGACCTTGGGGGTTAAGCACAGAGGAATGCTGCTGCTTGTGAATGCCAGAAGAATTGTTTCGGGAAAGAGGAATGTTTTGGGTTAGGCACGGAAAAGAGTTTCCCTATTTGGAACACCCCCAAATGATGAGAATGGCCACCCAGAGCTCTGCGCAGAGCAGAATCTCAAGGCTGAGCCCAGGCTCCCCGGGGAAAGTGTGCTGTGATTGATTGGCAATGCCTGCCCTGGCCTGGGGGTGGCTGAGCACTCATCTATATATGTGCTGATATGGATTAAATTCCCCAGGGCTGGCCCTGGGTTTGAGCCATCTTTTTCCCCCAGGGTGTAGCAGTGTGTCTGAAACAGAGCAACACTCAACCAATGTTTGAGGGAGGGAGGAAAAGAGAACAGAAAGGAGAGGGAAAGCAGGGAAAGAAAAATTTATTTTCAGGGAGGCCAGGACTAGGACCAATGGGCAAAATTCGAGGGTGGAGAGCTTCTGATTTGCGTCCCCAGCATCTCTTATCTCCTAGCTCTGATCACAGCAGTCCTTCCTTTGGGGATCCACCCCATCCCCATTCCATTGGGTTATAGCAGGACTGCCCATCACAAGGTCCTGTCCCGCTATCCAGAGGCAGGCCTGTGACTCAAGCCAGGCAACCCCATTCTGCTTCACAGAATCTGAACCTTCGTGAGACACACTCCCTCATGGAGAGAGCATCTGATGGCCACATCCCGGAGAGGTGGTCCTCAAACTCAGCCCCTGGAGAGGACGTGGTGGAGCCAGGTGGAACCCAGGTCCATGGTGGAACTCCTGAGACAGAGCTCAGACACCCCTAACCATAGAGTCATCCCTTTCAGAATCAACAGCCCAAAGGACAGAGGCCACGAGGAAAGAAGTGTGGCGGGGAGGTCCCGCTGTCCGGTTCTTCCTGTATTCCAGCATCTTCACGGATCGTGTTCCAATAAATACATCCACCTGCATTTCAATTCTGCTCAATCATTCAGGGTCAATTTCCATGGCATGAAACCAAAGAACCCAATCTATATTCTACAGTGTCTCTAGAACGAGGAGCCGGACAGCAATCAGAGTCGCTCAACTTGAGAAAAATCTCTTTAGTCGGGGACTTCAGAAGAGGGTGCTACTTTCTGCCCCTCAAACCCTCCGTTGGGGCTCAGAAGGAATGGTGTGTGGAGGTGGGGCCTTTGGGAGGTCTACCTGATGATGAGATGATTGTCCTGCAAAGAAGAGGGAAAGAGCTAAAACTTGTCTCTCCTCTCTCTCCCTCCCTAGCGAGGACGGGGTGAGAAGACAGCCTCTGTAAACGGGAACGGAGCCTCCACCCAGCACCTGACCCTGCTGGCACCCCGACCCCGGACTTCCAGCCTCCGGAACTGTGAGGAATGAATGCCTGTCGTTTAAGCCGCCAGGCTGTGGAATTCTGTTATAGCAGCTGCGCTAAGACACAGGGACTGGGACCCATCTGGTGGGAATGTTGTCAAGTCAGTTGGGGAGCGGGGAGGAGGGTTAAAACCCCATGGCCAGGGAGGTCAGGGTTGGATTCCTTCCCTTCTGGGGCTGGGACCTAGGCCAGTCCCTTGGCTCTCTGAGCCTCAGTGTCCCTGAAAGGAGGTGATGAGCATATTTCCCTCTAAGGGTCGCTCGGAGGCAAATGGGGGTAGTGCTTCGCCCAGCTCGGCCTCTCTCCTCTCCAGGGTGCTTGCCCAGCGTGGAGGAACACTCGCTAAGAGCCTTACCTGTATTCCCTCATTTAATCCTCAAAGTGGTGGCAACGATCTCAAGCCACAGATGAGGGCTCTGAGGCACAGAGAAGTTAAATAAGCTCTCCTCAAGGCGGCCAGCAGGCCAGCAGGGAGCTGGGGCTTGAACCCAGGCACTTTTCCATTGTGAATCCCAGATCTCAACCAGGACCCATGCTGCCTCCCCCAGGGAGAGGCCCAAACCCCTCTCTGCGCTAAGGTTCCCTGATTGCAGATATAGGGTCTCACCTTTGCCCCTACAAGCCATGGGGCCCATAAAAGAGGAGACACCCAGACGGAAAAGGAAAGAGAACCGAGAAAGCAAAGCGTGCAAGGAGGGCCCCAGGAGCCAGGAAGACTCTGGGATGGGGAGGCCCCTCTGCCTGGATTTCAGGCCATATCCAGTGTCTCCAAAAAGAAAGGACTAGAAGCCACCACCACCCTAATCCCCAGGCCCTGGGGAGCAACAGGTTCCTGGGAGAAAACAGGTTCCCACGGGCTTCATGCTCCCTGTCACTCCTCCAGGTGCTCAGGCTCAGGGGAGAGGAGGACGAGGGGCTCCTTCTATCTTGGGGTGCCCCTCCCCCCCACAAGAGGGCAGGAGAGGACAGGGCAGCTCAGGCTTAGAGCCTTGGGGCTAGAATGACGCTTGGATCAATGTTTTTCAAACTGCAGGGCAAAGCCCACGGATGGATCTTGAAATTAACTTGGTGGGTCACACTCAGAATTTAATGATGATGATGATGATGATGATGATGATGATAAAATAGAAGAGAAAATGTCAGAGTGGGTCTTGGGTAGTAAGAGTAAAATGTCTCATGAACTCCTCTTTCCCTTTTGTGTGTTGTGCTGGGTTGTGATGTAATGCGGATCTCATTCCTAGTCACAGTCAGAAAGCCTTGAGAAGCCACTGCCTCGGATTAGGCACCCAGCCCTTCGTTCACCAGCAGGGGAAGCGAGCTGGCACGTGACACCCTTCCCAAAGGGCCCAAACTACCCCTCCTCCCCCCCGTCCCCCCAGCTCTTCACCCCCACACCCCACCACAGGATCCGGCCACACCCGGCTGAGGGCCCCACCCCAGTGCTGCACACATTCACACCTCTGCTTCCTTCAAATTCCCCTTCCTCTCAGCCTAATGCCAATCCTGCCTTCACCCCAGGAGGCCCCATTCAAATGACAATCATCCCTCAGGGGGCCAGGCTGGATGGCCCCTTCACTGTGGGCAGTCCCACCAGCACAGCACTCACCTGCTGCACGTCAGCTGGTCCCCATCAGGAGAGCTTGAACATTTGATGGATGAATGAAATCGTTCATTTAAAATGAGTGAATAAATGACTGACCGAAGGTTGAATTGCTCTTTGGGGCGGCGGGGGGAGAGGCAGGGGGAGCACTGGTTTGGAAGCTCCGTGCCTTAATAGTCATCCAACAATTGTTGTGCACTTACTAGGCGCCTTGCACCCCACAAGCTACTGGGGACATTCAATCAACTAGAATAGGAGAGACAGACATGTAAATTAATCAACTCCTCTCCCTCCCCTCTCTGCCCCTGTGATAACAGCCTCAATGAAAGCATATGCCAGGGGACCCCATGGAGCTAATGACACTGGACTAAAAGAATGAGGAGAGCCACGAGCCTAGTAGGACTACAATAGGGCAGGGTAGGGTGGGGTTCTCCAGGCAAAAACTCTCTTGGTCCTCTATAACATACACTTTTTTAAAAATGTATTTTGCACTTGGTTATTTAACTCCCACACCAGACAGTAAACTCCAGGATCGAGTTAAGGGCCATGCCTGCTGTACCTCGCCCCACTGCCCAGCACCATTTCTTCCTTTTTTTGTTAATCCTCACCAGAGGGTATATTGGTTTTCAGAGAGAGAGGAAGGGAGGGAAGGGGAGAAAGACACTGATGTGAGAGAGACACAATGATTAGTTGCCTCCTGCACTCTCCCCTACCTGCCCAATGGAACCTGGAATCTCGGTAGTGCCCTTGACCAGGAACGGAATGGTGACCCTTGGGTGAGGTGCTGGAGGAATGCGCAGGTCGAAGCCAGGCTCGGGGCTGATGGCCACTCAGATCTCCCCTCCTCCCGCCCCAGATAGGAGGCAAGGCCCGCATTCATTCCTCTGCCCAGCACAGCCCCAGGCGGTCCAGGCAAACCTCAGGCACTGTGAGCACGCTCAGTTTTGCCCTTCCCCTCCTTGTATTTTTATTCTCTTTTTAAAAACCAGCTCACATTTTAACACATTTATATCTTTGGAAGGTGAAATTTAGCCTGGCTGGCGCAGCTCAGTGGTTGAGCGTCAACCTATGAACCAGGAGGTCAGTTTGATTCCCAGTCAGGACACAGGCCAGGGTTGCAGGCTTGAGCCCAGTGTGGGGTGTGCAGGGGGCAGCTGATCAATGATTCTCTCTCATCATTGATGTTTCTATCTCTCTTTCCCTCTCCCTTCCTCTCTGAAATCAATAAAAATATATATTTTTAAAAAATAAGAGAAAAAGTGAACATGAGGTGGGTTATATGAAGGATCATTTACTGTTACCCTCTATGCCCTTGTATGTCTGAACATTTTCATACTAAAACCATCAATGTCGTGACCATGTATGGAAAGCCAAGTACCATAAATAGTCATTCTAAACTCTCCGTGGAAACTCTAAAGTCATAAAAAACGAAGTCATGTTATTAAATTCACCTAGCTCCTGTCTGGGGCCTGTCTTTCCTTTGCTAAAAAGGGACCCTCCTGGGGGTGTTAGACACACGCTAGCATAGACGTTCTCCTTCACCTAATCAGGATTTACTGGAACCTGAAAATAAACACCTCACTGTTTTTCAAAATTGCACCTATACCACCAACGCTGGCAAGCAAGATCAGGGACCAAAGCTGAACTGAGTTAGACACTGGGGTTTGGGTCTCACCTCTGACCCTCTGACCCTTGAGGCTGCAACCCTTCAGGATCAACTATTTATCAAGGCCTTGAAACAACTCTACCAAAAACTTCTGAAAAGTGCAACCAGATATCAACACATTGCACGCTCACCACAACCCTGAGGAGTAAGCCGTTAGCACCCCCATTTTACAGACGAGGACACTGAGGCTCAGAAAAATTCCATAACTTGCCCAGAATTCACAAAGCCAGTTAGCAACCCAGCCGCCTGGTTGGTGTTGGCGCTTACTAAACCATACCTTGGAAGCTGGCATAGGCGATTAACTTTTTAAAAATTGTGTTCAATGCCAGGCATTTAGCAGGCGCCGGGTGGGCTGGGACGGCCTGGAGGGAGGCTGATTTTCCACCCCACCCCCGGCTTTCGAGTATCCCAGGGCTCCCCCCATCCTCATTTTCAGGCCCAACATCCCCGCCCTCCGGCCCCGCAGATCCAAGGTTCCCTTGCAGCTGGATGGAAGGGGGCGCAGGTACCCGGGGCCCCGCCCGAGCCCGGACGTGGTTGGGGGGGGGAAAGTGTCGTGTGCCCCGAAGGGAGCACACCCGGGCACCCCAGGGCAGCCCCTGGAGAAGGCGGGGCGGCGCAGCGCTTCCTGACCGGAAGGCGCTGGGGGCGCGGCCTTGGAAGGGTGCCCCCCGCGGGCGGGCGGCGGGGATGGGCGGACTCAGGTGACGACAGCAGCTCCCCTGGGGCGCGCGCCTGCGGTGCGCACCTTATTAGGGCAGGCGCTGCGCGGGAGGGGCGGGGCCGGTGTGGGCGGGCTGTGGGCGGGCCCCGAGTCCCTGCAGAAACTCTTGGGGCGACTTCTCTGCAAGGGTACCCCCAAGTCCCCCCTACGCCCCTCCCTACTGGTTGAGACCCGCGCCGGACCCCGCCTACAGGGGCTGAACTTGACTCTGCGTGAGTTTCTGGCTTCGCCCACCGCGGCTGCAGCTGCGGGTCCGTTCTAGGTAGCTGGCGGGGGAGACCTTTAGCGGCTGCGCCTTGGAGCTCTGTTACCCAGCCTTGTGTTCAGATGGTGAACCTCACAGGCCCCTTTTCTAACTGGCTCTAAGGAGTCTCTGTATCCCAGAGTCAGCCCAGGGCCTGGCGAAACATTAGCCATCGATCCCTCGGAAGTGTTCGGTTTACCAAACTATTCCTGGTGAGACTTTAAACCTAAGAGGAAGTGTTCCGCATGAGTCCCCCACTGGTCACCTGGCCTCCGGTCTTCTCCCTCCAAGCTCTTCTTACAACCCAGATCCTTAAAAAATAATAATAATAATAAAATAAAAATAAAAAAATATATATATATATACACACATACACACACACATGTTTATTGATTTCAGAGAGGAAGAGGGAGATAGAAACATCAATGATGAGAGCCATTGATCAGCTACCTCCTGCACGCCCCCTTCTGGGGATCAAGCCCACAACCCAGGCATGTGCCCTTGACCAGATCGAAACCGGGGCCCTTCAGCCTGCAGGCTGATGCTCTATCCACTGAGCCAAACCAGCTAGGGCAACCCAGATCCTTTTAAAACCCTCAACGGTCCAACTGCCTTTCTTCAGCCTCTGCCCTACTCCTTAAAGCCCTTCTCAGCCTCCCAGTCTCTTACAGGAACCGGCAGCTCAGTACACAGACCTCTGTGAATTTGTAGTTCCCTGGAGGCATCATGCTGTTCCATGTCCCCACCTTTGCAATTGCTGCTTCTTCCTAAAAAGCCCTCCCTTGTAAACACTCAGACATATACTCACCCTTCAAAGAGATAGCACTTAGAGTCCTCTCCCTGACTTCTCAACTGATTATTTCACCTTTCTGAACCTCAATGTCTTCATCTGCAAGATGTTAACAAAATAATCCCTATCTCACTGAGGTCTAATGAGTTCATGTCTGTACAATGCTCAAGATAGTGCGTGGCACATAGTAGCTACTCGTGAAAATGTGTTGTTGCCCTCACCGGTTTGGCTCAGTGGATAGAGCGTCCGTCTGCGGACTGAAGGGTCCCAGGTTCGATTCCGGTCAAGGGCATGCACAGGTTCGTTCACTGAAAGCTCCTCCCTGCTGGTGCATAACGGGTGCCTGGCACATAGTAGGTGCTGAGTAGTGTTTGTTGGTGAATGAATGAATTTCAGGCAGTAGGAGGGGAAGGTCTTTCACCAGGATGTCCATTACTAACAGTGAGAAAATAAACCTTAGTGACATCTGCTGGGATGTAGCACATTCTAACTTTCTGTTCACAGGCTCCTAAGAGCTCCATGACAATCTAGGGAACGTAGGGTAGATATTAACCCCATTCTCTTCCTAAACATCTGAGACATGGAGAGGTGAAGTGACTTACGTGCAGTTAGACAGTGAGCAATAACATCAAGACTTGTCCCGCTTTTAGCACTCAAAGTCCTGTTCCCAAGAACCCCCTGAAGTCTCAGGCAAACCAGGATGGTTGGTGACCTTAAATCAAGTTTCTAGTCTCTGAGGATCCCCACCCCTATCTTCCCCGGGGCCTGTGCCACTCTCCCTGAGCTTTTCGGTGAGTTTCCTTAAGAAGAGACAATGCTCTCCAGCTCAGAGAGTCTGAGCTTCTAAACAGTCTCTCTTGCCCTGGCCTGTTTGGCTCAGCCCAAGTTCATGAGCTTGGGCTCATGAACTGAAGGGTCCCAGGTTCGATTCCTGTCAATGGCACATATCTGGGTTGCAGGTTCCATCCCAGCCCTGGTCGGGGCATGTGCAGGAGGCAATCAATTGATATGTCTCTCTCATATCGGTGTTTCTCTCTCTCTCTCTCTTCCACTCTCTCTCTAAAAAAGAGAAAGAAAGAAAGAAAGATCAATGGGAAAACCCTCAGGCAATGATTAACAAAAAAGAAAACATTAAAATCATTTTCTTACTATCCAGAAATCAGACACAGTGGGGGCAGGGGTGGGGTGAGGAACAGAAGCAGCAGAAAGACACTCGCCTGGGGCCAGGAGTTCAGTTCACTTTGACACAGACTCCTGGGTCACTCCTGTCCTGAAGGAGAAAGCCAGCCTCCCCCCTAGGGCTTTGGGCCTGGTCAGAGAGCCAAATGTGTGGACACATGGCATCATTCTGGTTGATGGACATCTGGAGAAGGGAGAGAGGGCTCAAGGGGGTTTCTGAAGAGCCACCTCCTGACTTAGCCACTCCCCCCCCCCCCCCCCCCCCCCCCCGCGCTGGCTGCTGGCTGCAGGCTCACCGGCTCACGGCCCCTACTCCCCGCCCTTCCCCTCCCCTCCCTGGGCCTGGTTTCCTCTGCAAACCCAGCAGTGGGAACTGGTCTCCGAGGGCTTCCTGCCCTGAGGTTCATGACATGGGGAGAGCCAAGTTCTGGGAACTGCGGCCTCTGGAGGGGACACATCAGAGGCCAAGCACACCCACCCAGGCCTCACGTGCACAAACAGCCTCATCTTCCCAGGCTGCCCAGGCTGCGATGACCAGGCTCTCCCCCGCTCCCCCCGCCAGCCTCTTGCTCTTGGGCCATTGTCCAGGGGGCCAGTCTCTCCGCCTGTTCCTGGAGCCCATGAGGCCAGTGCCCGGACAGGGAGGGCTTGGCTGGCCCAGCAGAGCCTGCGTTCTTCCTTGTGCTGGAGAGGAAACTCTGCTCTGTGGTCTGAGAGCTGCAGTCCTGGCATCGGCCTGGCTGTGGCTCAGTGGTCAGGGCCAAGGGCTGAGCAAACACCAGGGCCATGAGCAGCCAGTCCCCATCTCTGGCCACTGAGAGTCATTCCTGGGCCGCGTGGGGGGCTCAGCTGGACAATCAAGTGCAGGCCTGGAAGGGCCTTGGCAGGGGGTAGGGAGCCTGGGGGACTAGTTCCTGCCTCTTCCCCTCCTTCAGAAAGAATCTCTCCACCTCAGCCTCCCTGCCAGCTTCCATCAAGAGCAACCCCAAGGCTGGCAGTGGGAGCTCAGAGCCACCTCTCTCTCTTGCTTGCTGGTTGACCTCAAACAAGGCCCCTGCCCTCTCCAGACTTGCATGTCTTTCCTCATCCAGACTTGATACTTTCCCTCCCTTATCTCAACATCATAGGGACCCTGTGACATGGAATGACTAATATGGGAACAATAAATAGTCCTGTTTCACGGGGAGGGAGGACACACAGTGGCTCAGGGACACAGAGAGGTGCCCAAGGTCATGTGGGAAGTGGCAGAGGTGCTGGGGCCCAACCAGGTCTCCTTGGTGAGAAGAGATGGGCCTTTGTAATGGGACCTGGGCAGTGGGATAAGTGTTCGGACCTGGCATGGGGCCTGGCATGGAACAACTCCTTGGTACAGTTACACACTTCATTCATTCATTCATTCATTCATCTATCTTGCAGAGTCCTGTGCCCCTCCTTTGTGCCCGGCCCCAGGGGTAGGGTAGGGACATGAGGGATGCTCAAGGAAGAGGTGTAATAGGTTGGGCTTGGAAAGAGCTTTGGTCTTAAGAGCTGCATTTTCTCAAGGTGCAGTTCATGTTCCAATCACTAGGGCTTTAAGAACGCGCCTTCCAGGTACCACCCCAAACCCACAACCATAACCAGATCCTTATACAAACGGTTGCTTTGGACTCACGGTCTCAGAAACACAAGAACTTGGGACCTGGAACTTTCTAAGGCAGAGGTGGACTGAGGTGGGGAGGTGGGGCAGGTCTGATGACATTCCTGCTGCTCAGCCTCCCCTCGAGCCCCCCTCACCCCAAAGTAAACCTGCAAGTGAGAGGTGCAGCTCCATTTTCACATGTTGGGACACTCCTTCCACATGTGGGGACACTCCTTCAGCGGCAATAAAATGACCCCTTTTCCCTGGAAATCCCAACCCATAAAATCAAAAAGAGGAAATAAGTTCTATGTCCAAATATGTTGATTCCAACTTCATTTATAATGGACAAAAGTAATAACTGAAAAATACCTAAATATTGGGAAATGGGGCAAAGGTTAAGGTTGTGACCCTAACTGAGTGATTTCCCTGGACAGGGAGAGATTAGAGGGTGGTTGTGGAGTGCAGGGAGCTGGTGCTATGGGGTGGCAATGAGGCTGTAAGGGAGGGAGTGAGGAGAGCAGGGACCCCGGAGTCAGACTGTCAGGGTTACTGGTATATCCTACCTCTGCCCCTTCCCAGCTGTGTGAACTGAGGCCAAAACTAAAGTCCTCTGTGTCTCAATTTCCTCATCCCAAAACTGGAGTTGATAAGGACCTATCTCCTAGGGTCATATGAGGACCAAAGAAGTTAATGTAGAGTGTTTAGAGCAGTGCCTGAAACCTCTGTCTGTTAGCCATCATTATTAAACCATGTAACAGGCTCCTATGGGCTGAGTGTGTCCTTCCCAAAATTCTCCAAAATTCATGTGTTGAGGCCCTAACCCCCAGCATGCCGGATGTGGTATTGTGTTGGGATGTAAGGCCTTTATGGAGTTTATTAAGTTAAAACTAGGCCATTAGGGTGGGCCTTAATCCAATAAGACTAGTGTTTCTTTTTTTTTTTCCTTAAATATATTTTTATTGATTTCAGAGAGGAAGGGAGAGGGAGAGAGAGATAGAAACATCAATGATGAGAGAGAATCATTGGTCAGCTGCCTCCTGCACACCCCACACTGGGGATCAAGCCCACAACCCTGGCATGTGCCCTGACCGGGAATCGAACCAGTGACCTCCGGGTTCAACCATTGAGCCACACCGGCCAGGCATGACTGGTGTTCTTACAAAAAAAAAAAAAGGAAATTTGGACAAAGAGACAGGAGGTTTGAACCAGCACAGAGAAAAGAATTTGTGAGAAGGTGGCCATCTGCAAGCCAAGGAGAGAGACCTCAGGATAAACCAAACCTGCTGACACCTTGGCCTTGCACTTCTAGCCTCCAGCACTGTGAGAAATAAATATCTATTGTTCAATCCCCCCAAACTATGGTACTTTGTTATGGCAGCCCCAGCAACATAATGAACATGCCTAGAATTTTTAATCGGATGCGTAGCACATAACAGCACTGTGCTCTGACATTACATTTGTCAACCTCTCAACCAACCATGAGAGATGAAGAAAACTAAGGTTTGGCTAGTGAGGGGGAAGTCTGGAATTATAACCAGGACTGGTGACTCCAAGGCCCCATTCACAGTCTGCCTCCATCCCCCTCAGTGGGGCCCCACTTGGCCCACTGCATTTCAGCCTCCCTCCTTGGACAGATCATATACCTGTGTGTCTTTGCACATGCTGTTCCCTCTGCCTGGAATTCTCTGCCCACTGCTTGCCTCTTAGGCTAACTTCTATTCAGTGATGCAAAACAAAGCCCCCTTTTTTTCCTATTAATTTCTCTCATTCACATTTATTTACTTACTAGAGACCTGGTGCACGAATTTGGCCTGGCCTGTGGGATCAGCTGAAACCAGCTCTCCGACATCCCCCTGAGGGGTCCCAGATTGTGAGAGGGCCAAGGAGGGCTCCAGAGCATGTCTGGCCCACCTCGTTTAGTCCCAATTGGCTGGACCCCAGCAGCAAGCTAACCTACCAGTCAGAGCATCTGCCCCCTGGTGATCAGTGCACTTCATAGCAAGTGGTTGAGCGGCCTTAGCATATCATTAGTATATTACGCTTTGATTGGTTGAACAGCCGACCGGACTACCGGATACAGCATATTAGGCTTTTATTATATAGGATTCTTTATTAAATTCATTGGACTAACTTATACTGAATTATATTAATGATATTATATAAATATTTTATACCATTATGTAAATTTCAGGCATACAGCTTTATAATACAACATCTGTACACTCTACTGTGTGCTCCTCATCTGAAGTCTAGTCTCCTTCCATCACCTGTATTTGACCCCTTTTCCCTCTTTGTCCCCACCCCCACGCCCAAGACAAAAACCCTTCTGGAAGGTCGTCTTCACACCATGGTTCTCCTGACAGCCCTTACAGATTTGCTCCTCTTGAAGACTTGATTCCTTTCTGTGCTTATCTTCCTGATGGTGTTATTTGTTTCTACTGTGACATTTCTATGTTAGATTGCTTTGTCTTTGCTGTGAGTGCCTTGAGCATGAATTCCTAATTCCTGGCACCAGACAGCCACAGAGAGGTGCTCACACACCAGCGGACTGAGGTCAGGAGGTGAGGTCGCATGTTGGGACTGGAGGGAACATTCCAGCCTTAGGAGTAGATCCTGAGCAAAGGGAATCTCCTGCCTCCTGCCAGGCCTCGGTGGGAGAGGCAGGTAAAAGAGGGAGGCCCAAAATCCCCACTCTTGGCATGAGCAAGATTATTGACCATCCTTGGGATAGCAATGTGGCAAAGGGGAGGGAGGAGGGAATGGGTCAGGTCACCCCAGGCCCTTTCCCAGGCTGTATCTTGGGCTCGTACCACTTCTCTGGGCCTCAGTTTCCTCACGTGTGAAATGAGAACAACCATCACCACCTCCGGAGGGTGTTGGGAGGGTTAGATGTGGGTGGAGCGTTGGGCACCAAGGGATGGATGCTGGACTGCAGACCAGAGAGAGACAGCTACTTGCCTGTGGTCACCCAGTAAGCTGGCCTAGGATGGGGAACCGGCTCACCCCCAATTAGTAAATAGCATCTGTGTGAAACAGGGGTGACCTAGCTCACAAGAGGTGCTCCCATCAGCAGCTGTGTGTGGCAGGCTGGTTTGGAAGGAGGCATGGACAACAGTGGGACGACCAGACTCAGGGTGAATTCCAGTGGGCATTCTCCGAGGGTGAGGTCACCACCTCTAACTCCCCGGGGCTGCTTGAGTCACAGGCTCCGCTGAGCCAGCTCTGGAGCAGGAGGGGGTAGTGCCGGGCCAGGACACAGAGCCACATGTAAGGCCCTCAGCCTGGCACAAGGACGGGCTCCTCCCTGGTGGGTACTGTGGTCCTTATCTCGGGAAGCCTGGTGTTTCCTGTTTAAGACGTAGCTTAGAGTAGGCGGGGGAGGCGTGAGGAGGAAAAAGCAAGGTGATGGATACGACTTGAGCCCGTACTAGGTACCACAAGACTCCTACCCGCTTTGCCATTTCATCTGCACCATGACCTCATTTGGTAATGATTGGTATTAATCTGTTTGTAGATGGTGCGATTAAAGTTCAAACTGGTGAAAATCTTGGCCCCAATGGGAAAGCCATGTAGCTCAGCTCATGGGTAAGAACACAACGACTACGGGGTCAAACACAACTGAGCTCTGATCTGAGCTCCACACCTGTTAATGCCAACTGACTTTAGCTCCCTGGGCCTCAGTTTCCTCATCTGTAAGATGGTGATAGTAATAGTTGCTGTCTATTGTGAAATTTCAGTGAGATGACACATAACACGCATTTGGCCAATGCTAGCCATCATCGTCCCCATTTCACTGATGTGACAACTGAGCTTCAAGATGGCGAGGCTACTTGCCCAAGGTCACACACACCACTGGTGGGTGGCAAAGTCAGGACTTGAACCCAGGTCGAATTCTCCCTGCACACAACTACGGAGTGCCCAGTGGCGACCCCCAGCTTCCAAAGGCTGTCAGGAGGTGGCTGGAGAGGTGAGGCTGCTTGGAACAACCAGTGGCCAGATTTCCGACGGGGCCATGGAAGCCAACGCTGGGGCCTGGGTCAGGGGCAGGTCTCCAGGCAGAAGCGAGAGACTGCAGAGCTGCCTGGAAGCTTGCTTGCCCCACAGCGTCCTTGTTGGCCACGGACACGGCCCCAGCATTGTTCTCTGGACCTTCCCAGCCCAGGGCCCACACATTCGGGATTTCCGGAGGCCTGGCCAGAACTACCTTCACTTTCCGGAGAAACTTTCCCCCGGTGACCGAGGTGGGGACTGCTGGGAAGGGCACTGGCGGCAGGTCTGTCAACATCCCCTTGACCGAACATGTCCAGGCCCCAGAGATGACCCTCCTTGCTCACGTCTTCTGAAGCTGAGGGAAGAGAAGGCTGTGACGCATTTTCATTTTCGGGCTGGCTGAATCCGGACTGGCTCCTTTCACACACACTCCGTGACCTGGGCACGCGCCCCTTTCTGTGCCCTTAGGAGGTACCTGAGCTCCGCTCAGCTCTGCCATTGGCTCAGGAGTGGCCCGCAGCCCCTTGCTCTGATGTCTTGGGCATCAGCTTCTTGAGGGCCTGGTCACTTTCCCGTGTCCTGCATGTTTAAAAGGAATTCACGGTGGTGGCCACCAGTCATTCGTCCAAATGCTTCCAAGAACGGCTAACGCTCTCTGATGATGAGCATTCCTAGTTGAAGCGGGTCTCAGCCATCCACTGCACTTGGTCCGCTCCTCTGTGAAGTGGGGAGAACGGCCCGGCAGGGGTGTGGTGGCGGTGACAGCAGAGAACACCAGTGAGGGAGCCAGCACAGCAAACTCAAGCTCCCGCCCCCACCTCTTGCCCCCAGGCCAACTGGATAGACTTGGCATCAGGAGAATAAATACCCAGAAGCCACACCCAGGACGGCCAGCAGCTGGGGGAGCCTGTGGCTGTGACCCCTTTTCCTGGGCTCAGCAGGTGTCTGTGCTTCAGCGTATAGGAGGCTGGTGCCCGTGCCCCCCAGCAGGACCACCGGGCCCTGCAGCTGCACTGCTAACCCCTCTGCCACAGGCCCAGGAGCCGAGTGGCACCCACAGGGCAGCAGTGTGGCAACGCTGCAGAGCCAGCAGCACCTGGTGAGTTCAGTGCCATGGAATTAGTCAAAGGGGATCCCCCTGAGGGCTCTGTGCTCACGGCCAGTGACTCAGGCCAGGAGCAGCCTCACGGGCAGCGGTTGCCAACCTGGGAGGCCATGGCCACCAACTCACCTCCCACCAGCACACCTTTTAAGGAGAGGGAGCTGAGGCCCTGCCAGACCTCTGCCAGGCCTTCTCCACACCCACCCAGGGCAGAGGCCAGACCCCCACCTGGGCTCAAATCTGGCATGGTCACTTTTTATTTTTAGGCATTGTCATTTTTTAGATGTGACCTTGGGCAAGTGAATTTCTCTGAACCAGTTTCTTCACCTGTAATATAGAAATGCTTGCCTCACAAGAGAGGAATTAAATGAGGTAATGTGTGTGGAAATCGCTTGGCAAAGGGCACCTTTTAAGGAGTGGCACTGGGCATAGTGGAAAGGGCCCGGGCTTGGGAGTCAGGGTGCCTCGGCTCTGATTCTGGCCCTGCCCCTTACTCTCTGGGTGTCTGAAAGCTTGGCATCAATGCCTCTTCCATAAAATGAGCTGTCACCGGTTGTGGGATTAAGATCTCACAAAACTACACTTTATAAGCTGATAGGGGAGGGGCCATCCTGCCTGGCCTGGAGCCCCAGCCCAGGTACCTGTGGGCCTCATGCTCTCAGAGTGGCTCTCATGTGTAAAAGGGAACAAGGGTAATGCTCACCTAGTGGGGCTGCTGGGGGCGAGGTGCTTAGACCAGTGCCTGACACCCAGGAAGCTCTCTCACTCATGACACATGGCTTTCTCCACCATCGCCAGTTGCTGGTCTATTTCCCCTCCATGGCTTTTGAGATCCCAGGCCTGCCATCTTTCTGAGGCCACAAGCCCCACACCCCACTTTTAAGGCCACCTCCCTCTCCTGATCATCACAGCAGCCTTCCCAAGGCAGTCCCTGGGCGGACCCCTTGAAGACCTGAGTAACTCAGGTAGCTCTGATGGGAACAGGCAAGCCGCTGAGAAGTGTGCACACAGCTGTGGACACAGCACCCAGGACCTAGGGGAGGGTGCCAAGATACCCCACTGTCCAGCACCCATGGCTCCTGGGAACCTGGCACCCATCTGGGCAACCCAGCCACGGGGCAGTTCAAACCCAGGAAAGAGACGGAGGCAGGCCCCTCGGCTGGCAGTCTGGTCTGCCTGGCCCTCCTCTGTGGGCCTCAGGGAGCTGGGAAAAAACGAAGCCCAGCCCCAAGGCTGAGGGGTTCCTGCAGTACAGATAGCCGGCGGGGTCCCTCGGGCCAGGCGCCATAGGGGAGTGGCCATGTGTACCAGTCAGTAGAGGAGGAGGCCCCTGAGGATCAAGGGGACCGGCTGTCACAGCCCAGGCTTCAGAGGCAACCATGTGCCTGGGTAGAAACCTTGGATCTGTGGCCTGTGAGCCTCAGTGTCCTCATCTGTGTAACAGGGACAATGACCACCCTCTTGTCTTGTGTGTGAAGGTGCCCCTAGAACAGTGGCCATCACTGACAAGTGTTAGTAGGGAGAGGGCTGATCAAGGGCAAGTGGGTGGTAGAAAGTCAGAGCTGGGGAGAGCAGCCCGGCCTGCAAAGGGGTCTCAAGTGTTCCCAGAGCCACAGATGGAAGTCGGCGACAGTGCAAACCTCCATTTTATTGGTCTCATTTGTTCATAGCAGAGCCTCCTGCTCAGAGAACCAAAGGGCTGGCCAATGGTGAGGGAGGGTGGAGTCTGAGTCTGCAGGACTCTCTGAGCCCAATGTGCTCATTGCCCCTGTGCCTGGCAGGAAGAAAGGGAGGTGGCCCGGGGGTGGGGGGTGGGGAGCGGTGGTGGCTACAGAGTAATTTAGTGTGGGGCCCAGGGTCTGTTCTTCACAGCAGGAGGTAGAAGGATCACATAAAGTTCTTTATTACAGACCTACAAAAAATGAGAGAATTATATATTACTCTCACTTGTTTGGGTTCTTTTTACAAAACAACAGCAGGAATGAAAAATGCAGGAGGCAGATGAGCCAGGCACTGGGGTTAGGATCAGAAGGGCCCTGGGAGATGAGGACAAGCTGTTACTGGGGACAGGAACGCGGCAGGCTGGCCCAGGCTCTCCAAGCACCTTGGGAGAGCTGCGACAGCCCTAGAGGGAGCAGACACTGAGAGTGTGGGAGACCGCTGTCCCCAGATCTGCAGCAGCACCATTCCTCTGGCGGCGCACCCTGGCAGTCAGCCAGGCTGGAAGCACTGGAGGATCCGTGCTTGGAGGCCTGGCCTCCAAACACAGGCCCTCAGGGGCCAGACAGAAGGGAGGAGGCGGGAAGGGCCTGCACAGGACTGAGTTCTAGCAGGGTCCTCCCAGGACCACGGGGCCCCAGCGGGCAAGAGCATCAGGGTTCTTTCCTGCTTGTCAGGCAATCAGCTTCTTCATGAAAGCCTCCAGCTGATCCTCATCCTTGATGCCCACAAACTTGTCCACCACGTCCCCATTCTTGATGGCCAGCACGGTGGGCACAGCTGACACCTAGACGGAGGGGACAAGGGAGGCCAAGTCATCCAGAGGTGACGTGAACTCTTCAGTCGCCATCCCCAGGCCTCTGTGCGGCAGGCTGGTGGCTCATGCAGGGCAGTGACTGCCGAAAGCCCTGGGCGGGCCCCTTCCCTTGGTGCAGGGTACTGCAGGGCTGGAGGTCCCCCCTGGAGAAACTTTTCCATTGTGGGCTCCCAGAAGTACCCTTCCTCCCCCAACCGCATGACTGACTCACTGGCCCAGTGGTTTGGCTGGAATGACAGAGATTAAAATAACCCATGCAGCTGCAGGCCCGGCTGGGGCGGGGCAGAGCTGAGGGGCTAAGAGAATCCTCCCGGGGGGCAGCCTGGGAGAGGGGAGACCAGGAGATGGAGTCTGAATCTGGCTTTGCGACTCACTGGCTGGGGGCTGTGGCCAGGTCACGCTCCTTTGGAGTTCAGGGTCCTCTTCCATCAAACAGGGGTGGTAGTATCTAGTTGTCGGTGTGGGTTAGGGACTAAAGGTTCACATATAGAGCTGAGTGGTTAGGAGTGTGGGCTCTGAAGCTGGCTGAGCCCATCACGGGCCACTCTGGGCAAGCCACTCTGTCACTCTTATGTATCAGTGTTATCATCAGCAAACCGGAGATATTAACAGGACTCAGATTAGAGGCTGTGGGGCTGAATGAAATAATACATACAGATTCTCAGCACGGTGCCTTGCACCTGGCAGGGCTGCCAGCAGCATTAGAACCTGGCATGGGGCCTGGTACACAGTGGGCACTCAGCATATGGTGGCTGCCTAGGGCAGGTCAGGAAAGCCTAACCCAGGGCCCCATGAGAACCACTTTAGCTCAACGCCATGATGGTTAAAAGGGTCCAGAAAGTCCCCAACTGGTACTGGACAGTGTGGGAAGAGGGCTCAGCAATAGATGGTCTGGCGTTTACTTATTATGGGGGTTGGAGGCAGCATTCTTGGCCTATGAAGTGTCCTCTCAAGCTCCCTCAGGGGACCTGCATGGATGACATGGTATGTAAATAAGGCCCATGGCGCTCTGTAACTCGATTTGCTGACAATAACACTGAGCATTTTCTGTTGCCTGGGCTCTCTGCCTGCACTGGTGGCCATTGGGAAAAAATATATATAAACACAACAAGATAAACACTGACTTATCTTACACAAAGTTAACTACAGCAGTGATTTAGACAAACATACCAGGTCTTCACTTATCCCGGGTGCTGTCCTGCCCATGAGTCATCCTTAGGAGCCAGTCTTAGGATTTACAATGTTCAGCTGTACGCATGTCAGTTACATAGAACCACAGGCCACTCACAGACTCCATGGGGCAGGCCTCGCACCCTCTCCTAATAGCCTTTGGGGACAAACGCAGCAGGTAAGATGACACAGTCCCTGTCTTTGTTAGTGTCTTCAGGGCCCTTTAAGGACCAGCCTGGGGCTGATGTGGGTGGCATGTGTGGGGAGCCCACACACGTCACTGGTTCCTGTCCTTGTCACTCTTGACTCTGGCCTGGGTGATGGCATGAAGTGTAAGGGTCCAGCACGTGGCGTGCCCTGTCTCCAGACACGGGCAGGGCCCAGAGTTTGCTCCAGGAAGCAACAGGAGCCATTCAGGCACGTGGTTTGATGGTAAGATTACAGGGCCGGTGCTTTGTTCTTTTGCACCCTCTAGTGGTCTGTGAAGGGAGTGGCCTCAACTCTGGCAACTTTTCAAGCACTAACTTGAACTTGGCCTTGCTGGATCCCACCCTGTCCTCTCTCTTTTTCTTTAATTATCAGTGTTTCTTTGCTTGTCTGAGCTACATGGCTGGCCATGACTTTGTCCTCTGTTTCTTAATAGAAACAAAAGCTGTATGTCACTGCATGTGAAGTGACTGAATTTTTTTTATGTGTCCTCTAAGCAGGACTGAAGTGGACCGGTTTTCCTCAAGAACTCCAGATAAGTCCCGTCATGATGGCACAGTGTAGCCACATATGTGCTCGCACATACAGATCGTGCAGCCATTGGGTATACAGCATACACGCCATGTATTTTCCTGACAACCAAGGTCTGTCATTACTGATCAAGGGCGTTCTTTGAAGTTTAAGAACGCCTTACACACATATGCATACACAGAGCCACGGGCATGCCAGAGCCTGGATTTCTGAACACTGCAGGGGTACCGGGGCTGTGAGTGGGCTCCCCTCACCCCCAAGGAGGAGGATATGGCTTTGCTGATGCTGAGTTTGGCTCACAAATCAGGAGGGGCCGGTGCCCATAAACACGGACTTAGGGAAGTGCACAGGTCCTGGGCACAACCTCCTGGAGTTTATGGCCCTGCAAGCTTTCTCACCCCAGTTTCCTCCAACTGTTAAGGATCTACCAAGCGACTGGCAAGAGTGCGAGGTTTTGCAAGGCAATGGCGACCTCCTCCTAGCTAACTGCAGAACTAATGCAAAGGGAGAGATCTCGGACACCCTGGCTGCCACATACTGGGCCTTTTTAAGTGCCACTAGCCACGTGTGTGTGCTAGCTCATCAATTCTTGCCTCACATTGGGGTCATTTTCAAGATGAGAAGACTGAGGCTCACAGATTGAATGACAAGGGGTAGAACCATGAAGCAGTGATCAAATTACCCGGTATCTCGGCCCAAGAACGAGGAACTGGAGGTAAATACCGAGTCCCCGCAGGCTAGGAAGCACAAGCAGAGAAGCGTTAAAAGGTTGCCAGGTTTCAAACGAGAAACGCCAAGTGCTTCGTAAAAGCTTTTAGATACAGGAGGATTCTTGGAAAACTATTATTGAAAAAAATCAAATCCAACTCCATGACCTTCTGGAAAAGGCCACACTGTGGAGACAGTAAAAAGGTCAGTGGTTGCCAGGTGTTCACGGGGAGGAGGGAAGAGAAGGGGAGCACAGGGGATTTTAGGGTGGGGAAACTGTTCTGTATGATATTGTAATTGTGGGCACGTCATTAAAATTTTTCCAGACCACCAGGAGGGAACCCTCTCCTTGACAGGTTGGCAGGTGAGAAGGGCCTTTGCAAGAGTATCATGGCCCACGGCCAGCCCAGGGCTTTACAACTTTTTCCCCTAAAATACATTTTTATTGATTTCAGAGAGGAAGGGAGAGCGAGAGGAGAGACCGAAACATCAATGTGAGAGAGAATGAGAGAATCACTGATCGGCTGCCTCCTGCATGCCCTCCCCGCCTTCCCTGCCCCTCCTCCCCACAAGCAATTGAACTGTGCCTCCTGGTGGATTGGATAAATTTTTAATAAGTCGACTGCAACCACTGAGCCACATCAGCCAGGAATTTCGCTCCTTCATACTTGTTCCCAGACTCCCAGTGGCATCACCGGGAAGCTTGTTAGAAATGCCGAATCTTGGGTCCTACCTGGACATACTGACTCAGTCTGCTTTTCAACATCCCAGGTCACATTCATGTTTGAGAAGCACTGATTTAGAGGATGTTCAAAACAGGGGATATGGTAATGATCGAAGCATACAGTACATTCCAGCTGTGAACTGTCTATGAAATTATATGGAACATGAAAAAGAAAAAAAACTAACAAAAACCCCAAACGAGGGACCCAAAAAGTTGGCATTGGCTGTCTGGATGGTAAGATTACAGGTGACTTTCCCCCTTAGAGTTACTTGGCTGTTTTTCTAATGCTTTTTGAAGGGCACTCTGTAAGATTAAAAAGTAAAAGGGTAAGTAAACTCTAAGGATGAGGTCAGAAGCAGAGCCCAGAGGAAAATGTAAACGCTCAAAGATGCACACCTGGACCCACAATTTCCCCGAGCTGGGAGGTCCTGGGATACGCAGCATTCTGCGGGAACCAGGAGCTGGAGGAGCAAGAGCGTTCGTGCCCCCAAGCCAGGGCAGCACAGTCTGGGCGAGGGGGCTGCCAACGAACCCCAAAACCCCAAGGCCCCGAGTGACTTTTCCTTCCACCTCCTTTGGAAGACAGTGAAATTCTAGGGTGGGCAGTTGACTGAAGCATAAAGAGTAGGATGAGCCTGGCTGGTGTGGCTCAGTGGATGAGCATCAACCCAACAACCAAGAGGCCGCTGGTTCGATTCCCGGGCAGGGCACATGCCCAGGTTGGGGCTCGATCCCCAGTAGGGGGCATGCAGGAGTCAGCCCATCAATGATGTTTCTATCTCTCTATCCCTCTCCCTAAAAATCAACAAAAACATTAAAAAAAAAAAAAAAGTGGGATGTGAGGGGAAGGGTATTTCTGTATGAGGAAAGAGAGCCATGAGGGTGTACTAGGCATGGGGGCTGTCAGGAGAGCTTGGGAAGAGGTGCCTAATTCCATGCATATAATTTTGAGCAGTTTCTCCAACACGTTAGCCAACATTTGGAAAAGCACTTCAGGCCTTGGAAGAAGCTATCCCAGGAGGTACTATGGATTTCTTAGCTGACACATCTTCCTCAGGCTCTCTCCCAAAAGAACAGGTGTGAAGGAAGGAAGGAAGGAAGGGCTGGGGGAGGGTCAGGAAGCATCCCTGCTGGAGCTTCCTAAGCCTGCAGTGACATCTGCCCAGGGCTTGGTAAACAAGGAGGTTGGGCTCAGGTGGCTGTGCCCAGCAGCCCTGGGGTCTTTCTGTGTGACCCATACATACTATCTGGACAGTATGAGATCTTATCTTATGAGTCATATCTCCCACCCCCGACCCCCAACCCTGCACCACTTTCTAGGCTTAACACAGGACCTCGGTGTCCAGCCCTACAGCACCAGGCCCCCTGGAATGCAGGTGAGGTGGCCTGGGAACTCTCAGCACCAGTGTGACCACCATTGGCAAGGACTGGGTTACTCTTCCTTTTCATCTGCACTGTTACCACATTCCTGACAAATGGTTGTGTCTGCTGAGGTTCCACTGGCTGTGGCTGAAGCTGTGGTGTCCAGCAGTGCCAGAGGGAGCACAAGACTTGAAGCCTGCCCATCACCCTGGGGATGCCCAGGAGCATCGATCTACGAGCCAGGAGGTTTCGGTTTGATTCCTGGTCAGCATATGCCCGGGTGGATCCCTAGTGTGGGGTGAGCAGGAAGCAGTTGATCAATGATTCTCTCTGATCATTGATGTTTCTATCTCTCTCTCCCTCTCCCTCTCTCTGAAATCAATAAAAATATATTAAAAAAAAAAAAAAGAGTAAAAGGTTTGCACTTCTTCCCAACCAGAGAGTAAATAGCTTGAATCACCCTACACAGGGATACAGATAACAGAAATCCAATTAAGTGCCATTTGCCAACCACACCCAAGGACAGACAAATTTAAAAGAAGAAAACCTCATTTTGGTACATCAGCATAAAGCTGGTGAATATTCTATTGACCTGCCCCTAAAGATCCAGACTTTAAAACCCCTGAAAATGAAGGTCCCAGGGCACTCCCCCTCCAGAGAGCACGCCTGTGCCATTCCCTTCTGCCTCAGGCACATGTCCCCTGACCTCTACGGGGCCCATGAGACTGGCAATCAGAAGAGCAATGGTCCCTGTTTCCATGTCCTTAATGTGTTTTTGCTGTGGTCAGTAAACTCTTGCTTACTTTTCTACACTTTGTCTCTTGATGGAAATCTTTCCCTCAAGAAGAGGAGAGCTGAGGGCTCCTCTCTCCCAGGTAACAGATGGTAACACCCCCGCCCACCTGCAGCAGTAATGGCTCGGCCAGCATCGGGTTCCTTTGCCTCTGGCCAGGGCAGCCTGATTTCCCTTCAGGTGATCCCTCAGTCCCAGCTCAACGGGCTCCACCCTCCACCCGCACTTCCTGCTATAGGACAGGCTGGAGGATGCGCATCTCTGCCTGAACTTCCAAATTCTAACAAAGGAGGCCCCCTCCTTCAGTCACTTGTTATCTGAAGGAGGGAGTGGAAGTGATTCATTCCAGCCAGATCCAGGTATTTCCAGAGAAACAGAAACCTGTTTGGTATTTTAAGCAAGCTCTGCCGCAGGCATACAGGCCCTGCTATTCTGTGAGCAAACCTGTGAGACCTGACCTCAGGGCCTTTGCATTTGAGGTCTGCTCTGCCCAGACTGCTCTTCAGTGGCTGCATGGTTCACCCCCTACTCCCTCCAGGTCTTAGATGCGGACTTCTCACTGAGACCTTCCCTAGCCCACCTTTTAAAAAAGGAAACCCGCCCCAGCCCCGGGCTCAGCACTCTCACCCCCTCTCCCTGATTTATTTTTCTCAATAGCATTTACCATCTAAAATAGGGATCAGAGAACTACTGCCCATAGGCAAACTCGGGCCACTTTCTGTTATTGTAAATAAAGTTTTATTGGCACATAACCACGCCTATTTGTTTATATACTTTCTATGGCCCCTTCAGTGCTACGACAGTTGAGTATTTGCAACAGAGACCAATGCCCTACAAATCCTCAAATATGTACCACCTGGTCCCTCAGAGAAAGTTTGCTAACCCTAACTTAAAATACCAGAATGTAGGCTCCAGGAAGGCAGGATTTGGTCAGTTTTGTTCACTGCCATTTGGACAGCATCAAGTAACAGCACTGGCATTTAAGGGACTCTAAGTCAGACTACTTCACGTCCTTGTGTATGCCCTGCTCTTGGCCTTCCTTCTTCACCATGCATCCTTCATGGCTCTGCTCAGAGTCCCTTTAATAAAATGCCCCCCCCACCCGCCCCGTACCCCTCCCCATACAATCAGTCCCTTCTTTTGTGCATGTCTTTTCTCACCCGACATGGAAAAGACCCGTCTGCTTGCTCTGTCCCACTACACTAGGGCTGCTTGGGGACAGGAGCTCATCTTATCTGTGCCAGAGCCTGAATGCCTGGCACACTGCAGGGCTCTCAAACAACTGCTGACTGAGCCTGTGGATGAGTGAATTCAGGTTCCAAGGAATGCATCAATGTCCCGAAACGCAGAGGACCGCCTGGTTGTGCATTCTGCTTTCTAAAGGTGGTAAGAATGACACGTGGCTCAGAGGTTCAATGGGGTCACCTTTGCAAAGTGATATGAATTACTGAGAGCTCTAGGAAAATCAAGACACCTCCCTTTACTGGTCTCCAAGACATCCATCTCCTGCACCAGCTATCCCGTGTCCCCAAGCATCCCCCAAATCAACTGCCCTGTGGCAATCCCCTGCCCATCCATACCTCATACTCTATGGCAAGGTCTGTGTGGTCGTCAATATCCACCTTGGCCATCACCACCTTCCCATGCTGCTTGGCCACCACCTTCTCTAACCTTGGCCCCAGGATCTTGCAGGGACCACACCACCTGGGAAGGGGAGAAAGGAAGCATCCTGTCACAAGAGCACTCACCAACTGATCGATGGGCTCCCCAAAACATGCCTTTGACCCACATCTTTCCGAGGGGCCTTTTGCCCTTATTACCTCTGTTTACAGTGTTTGAATATTAACCTGTAATGCTGCTATGCCAAATGGCAATGCCAAGAGACTGTAACTGGGCCTCATCCTAAGACTCTTACAAAGGTTTTTTCACTCACTTCAACAGAGCTAAAATAAACGTATTGTCATACAGAAAAACACAGGATTTGAGGTTAAAAGGTTTGGGTTCAAAGAGAGGCTCCCACCAAACAGCTGATCGTTCTGGGGCCCGGTTTCCTAATCTGAAAAAGAGACTAGTCTCAGGGCTGCTTTGAGAAATCAGCGAAGGCCATACGGGTGAACGTGCTTGTAAGCTGTAGGACTACACCGAAGACTTCACTGACTCAGAACTAAGAGGAGGAGAAACCAATGGCTGGGCAGTGTCTACAACATGTCGGTCACTGTGCCAGGACCTTCTCAGGTTTTCCTACACCGAACCCTGCACCCTGCAAAGGAAAAGAAAGCTGAGAAACGGAGGCCCATGCAAATGAAGAAACTTACGCAAGGCCACAGCTAGTAAGCAGCACAGCGGAGACCGCAACTCCAGGTTGTGCTCCAAGTGCCTTCTTTTAGCCCCAGGCTACGCCGCGATCCCCAGGCCCTGCGTCAGCGGCTATCGCTGCACTGAACACTGTGTTTCTCGGTGGTGAGCTTTCAAGAACAGGTTGTCATCCCTGCGTGGGTGGCACTAAGGACAGTGCCTGGCACTGAATGAACAAACTCACACCCTGTTTCTTCGTTGGATAAGAAAATGAAGTGTCACCCCACTTACCATTCATTTCACATTGATTTTTAGAGAGTGGAAGGGAAAGAGGGAGGGAGAGATCTGTTGCCTCCTGCCTGTGCCCCGACGGGTGCCGGGGGGCAAACCTGCAGCCCAGGTATGTAACCTTGATTGGGAAGCAAACTTGAGACCCTCTGGTGTGAGGGCCAACACTCTAACCACAGAGGCATACCAGCCAGGCTCTCATTCATTCTGGAAGCCCTCTCTGGAGTGCTCACTATACCAGGAGGGCAGAATAGCTTTGCCGTCCATGAATCCCTGGCTGTTGACTCCTATTTTACTTTCAGCCTTTAAAACCCTTTCCATTCAGAGATTTCAACACCTAAAAATCCAGTCTGCAAGGCCTTGTCTCCTATTACAAGTGAAGAATGGGAAGCACAAGGGCATCAAATGGCCTTCCCCGGGTGACATGGTGAGTCAGAGAAAACAGGAAAAAAAGCAAAAGAATCTGTCAGAGATCTGTGCAGGAAGTCTCCAACTTGCAACTCAGGTTGCACTGGCTCCTTCTAGAACAGGGGTTCTCCACCTTCCTAATGCCGTGACCCTTTCATACAGTTCCTCATGTTGTGGTGACCCCCAACCATAAAATTATTTTCGCTGCTACTTCATAACTGTCATTTTGCTACTGTTACGAATCGTAATGTAAATATCCGTGTTTTCCGATGGTCTTAGGCGACCCTGCTAGCGGTTCTCAACCTGTGGGTCGCGACTCACAACAGGAGGAACTGTATGTAAGGGTCGCGGCATTAGAAAGGTTGAGAACCACTGTGTCTAGAACATTTCATTGAGGCGTTCGTCCCGTTGTTTTTGTAGTCAGGCCTCAAAAGTCTAGAAGTGAAGAAGGCCATGCTACAAGTCAGTAGGCCATAGGCACTAAAACATCCTGAAAGCAAACTCACACAGCACTGAAAACTCCTGCCCGTTCCCTGCATGCGTGGGCACTAGGTGGTGGTACTGAAAACTTTTAGCTATGCCTTCCCAGTTTGGGTGGTAAAATGTTACAAATAAAATAAACTTGTTTGCAGGCCCAGGAAAGAACGGGTATACACCAAAAGCCAGATGATGCTCTAGTTGCATTTTCCCTGCTTTGGTCCAAGCTGAACATGGCTCTGAGCCACCTGGGCAGTAAATACAGAACACAAGTGCTTCCCAGCACTAATCACAGTGAGCCTTCAAGACCGTTTACTGGTCTGTCCCCTACCAGACGACACTCAACCTCTGAGAGCACGGATTGGGTCTTCCCAGTATTTGTAGGAGAAGCATCAAACGTGGTATTGAGACGCAGCTGGCACTCAAGATTATCTGAACAAGCGACACCCCAGTCTTCTCCTGGACCCCCGGACTCACTGTGCATGAAAATCCACAACCACTGGTGTCTCACTGTTGACAACTCGGTCTTGAAAGTCGGGTCCATCCTGGATGTTAAAGGTTGTTGAACAGACTCTGGTGGTGTATAATGGCCGGGCTTGGCTGGGTGTTACTGTCAGGTCACCAGGACTGTGTTGTGGGGTCTGCAGAGCCCTGGAGATGAGGGGTGACCACCGACCATGAGGGGATTTCCTGGAGATGACAGAGGCCAGGAACCTCCTCAGGAGAAGTCGCTGAGCCATCTGTGAGGGGAAGAGGCAGGAAGAGCTGTGGCAGAGAACCGGAGAAAGGTATCTGGAAGTACTGGGGGACTCAAGATTCAGGGCTGGAAGCAAAATGCCAGGAATTATATAAGCTTTCTGGAGTGGAGGTGAGTGAAGAATGAGAATCAAAGGGAAGAAGGAATTGCAAACCAGGACAGGAAAATTGGGTTGACAACCAGAAAGAAATCAGGATATTGGTGTTATTACAACAGAAGAATGGGAGGGGGAAAAAAACAATACTGCTAAGGGCCAAGTGCCTTATATACATCATGTATCCTCCCAGATCAACTTTTGAGAAAGTTTCTACATATAGTATTGCCCGTATTACAGCTAAGGAAGCCGAGGCTCAGTTGTGGCACGCCCAAAGTAACCCAACTATTCTTACATAAGAGTCAACATTGGAACCCTAGGCCGTCTGCAAAGTCCTTACGCTATCAATTCCTTCTAGTAAGTGTTTTAGTGGGAAATTAAGGGAAAAAAGGAGGTTGTAAAAAAACCAGTTAAGGGGAACCACAATTCACGGAGGAACTAGAAGGTACAGAAACAGGAGTGTGGGGGGGTAACTAAAAAAGAAGGGACACATGTGTGGAGGGAACTGGGGAAATCCGACCCCACCAGGGACCCCGGCCTTTCCGAAGGCAAGTTCTCCCGCCCAGGGCCTCCGCCCACTCGGCTGCCGGACCCCGCGAGAGCGCGCCCGCAGCGTGCCTCGGCCGTGACACCACCTCCAGCCACCCACATGGGCTCCTTACCTCCTTGCAGCGCGAGATGCACAGCCCGGCGCTCCCGCCTGTCAAGGGCACTTCTGCCGTCACTTCCTTAGAGGAGGGCCTTTGGTCGTCACTTCCGGGGACGGGCAACCTGGGGCACGTCTCAGCACAACTGGATGGTGTAGCTCGAATTTTGGCCAATGGGGATGGCGGGAAAAGTGACAGCTAAAGAGGCGGAGCCTCATTTAGGGACCGGAAAACAAGAACTCGAGATTGGGGAAGAGACCGGAAAAGGAAGGGCGGGCCCTAGGGGAGGGTCCGGAAAGGCGATGGCTCTCGGGGGAGGGGCCGGAAGAGGCGGGCGGCCCCAAGAGGAGGGTCCGGAAGAGGAGGTGGAAGGAGGCGGGAACGCGTGGGAGGTACTATTGGGAGAAGAGGGAGGGAGGGAGGTATGATTCTGGGGTTTGCAAACTCAGTCTGCTTTAAGCTCAGCCACCACTGCCCATCCTTCTGCCTCATTCATTGTCTTCCCCAAACTCCTAGAGGTGCTGGAAGGTTCTTTCCGTCCATTTTTACAAAAGAGGGAGCTCAGCTCCTGAAAGCTGTTAAGAGACATAAGACTGGGAGTCAGGATGCCGCTTCTAGCCCTTTTCTGTAACACAACTGCATGAGTTCGTGTGCCCCTGGGGGCTTTAGCTTCCCAATATGTGGCGTGAGGGCTGGGCTTCTCGTGCCTCGGACGGTGTGGATACTTGGCGGGCCTGCTTTTGAGGCCCCCCGGCAAGGTGTGGTGACTGTGAACCTGGGCCCTTCACACTGTGAGAGTACAGAGCTTGTCATCCTAAATGTGCTTCTGTGGTATGTGGATTGTTTTGAGATGAGGGCAGTTTTAGCTTCAGGCTCAAGAGAAACATCTGTGCCTCCCTTTACCTGGAAGAAATTGGATTAGGGGCCTTGCTCATAATAAGAGATTATCAGCGATAACTTGTTAATCCTCACCTGAGGATATTTCCCCATTGATTTTTAAAGAGTGGAAGTGAGGGGAGAGATAGAAACATCGATGTGAGAGAGAGAGACACACTGATTAGTTGCCTCCCGCACTTGCCCTGCAACCAAGGTACATGCCCTGGACTGCAATCGCACCCAGGACCATTCAATCTGGGGGCCCACACTCCAGGGCAGCGATCATCTTTTCTGATTGAGCTACATCCGCGGTGGCCAACCGGGGGTCCGTGAGGTCCGAAAGGTTGGCGCCCGTTGATCTACATGACACAGCAAACTTCTATTTATACGAAAGGTCTGTTGTTACCATTTTGCAATGATCCTCTGAAGCTCCCAAGGCACCTTTCCTCATCCCTAGCTCAGAATGTCTTCTGTGCCCTCTTCTCCTTCTATCTCTGAACCTCTCCTGCACGTGGGGATCGCTGACTCCTGTGTGCGGGGTTCTCATACATATGTATGAAACCTGGTTATTTTATCTTGCTAATCTGTCCTGTGTCTAATTTGATTACTAGACCAGCTAAAAGAACTTGGAGGGCAGAGGAACGTTTGTTCCTGCCTGTCTGGCAGTAGGGGTCCAGGCTGGGGTCACAACCACCTCTTGTCTCCTCTGCACCCTGTACAACCACTCCTGGCCTCTTCTGGTTCTGTGAGTACATCAGTGCGTTTTTCTCCTCACCTCTGCTTCATGTGAAATGTTTTTCTCTCTCTCCAGTTGGTTGAACTGGAGACTACTCACCACCTCTTCTTGGAGCGGCATTAATTGCTTCCTTCTCTCGAGTGCTTTGTTCATAATGCTCACAGAACACTTTGCAGTGTCTGTCTCTTCACTAGACCATATGTGTTAGGTCGCAGGAATTCCAGAAGCCAATGCACGCAACCGATGGTGACGCAGATAACAAGACTAGTGCACCAGACAGATGGTGACACAAATGCTGGTCCCTTCCTGGAACCCTTGACGGACCAGTGCTCCAGGCAAATGGTGGCGCAGATATGGGCTCCATTCCTGGAACCCCTGCCCGTGGCGGAAATTCCACCCGCCCTCGGCTCATGGTCCCCCACCCTCATTGAACCCCTGTATAAAAAAAGTGCCTCAGCTCCCACTCAGCGCGACTTCTCCGGCCCTACCCTCAGGACCGGTGAACCTCGCCCGGGAGTGCAAGATTCAACTTCCTTTTGACTGGCCTGGACTCTCTGTCTTTGTTCCCTGCCCCTCGAACCTCACAGTATGCTTCCTAAAAGTAGGGATTTGTAGCTTTCATCTGACTCCATATGCCCAGCACCAACCTGATACAGTGCCTGGCTCACAGGGGATGTTTAATAGATGCTCCTGAAGCTGACTGTCTTTGGATATCGAAGGGAGTGGAGTACAGTCAGAGAGGTTACATGACTTGTCCAAGGTCATGGAGCAGGTACTGGACAGAGTCCATCTCAGACCTCCATTCAGCCTACACTCCAGCCATTGGGAATCGCAGTTTCAGAGTTTGTGTAAATGCCTCTCCCCTCCCTGTGAGATAGGGTATGTGGCGGAACAACTGCAATCCATAAAAACCACAGGAGCTGTGAGGAAGGAGGATCACCCTCACATCGAATTTGTGGCTTAAAACCAGCAAAGACCAGCTTGATCCAACATGGCAAATAATTTCACCTGGTGGTAACCCCTAGCCTCAGTATGTGCTCATTACATGCTAAATGACACATCACACCATCATGCTTGGAAAGAGAAAGCCCATATAAGGGCATGGAATGGCTGACTGAGCTCCCCAGAGAAATCTCCACCCTTTTCCCCAGAAGATCTTGAATATTCCTGTCCCTTATTGAATTCCCTACACCCCGGATTAAATGCATCTCAATAAAGGAAGCAAATTCTGCTAAAGGGGGGCGCCTCCATTGGTGGAGTAGCCCATCCTCGGTCTCACTGCCTCACTAACAAAACCACTTTCACTTTACGCTGGCATTTGAATTCTTCCCTGCAGAAAGCCAAGAACGCATCGTGGGTCACGGATCCTCTGATCCCCAGACCTCAGAACGCCTGCATCATCCTGCATCAACTGCATTTTGTATTGCTGGTCCCTATAGCTGGGAGGCTTTTCCCTCTACTCTCCCTCCACCCGAGAAAAGGATTCCAGATAGCAGATGAACACAGCCTGCTTTAAGCCCCCAGCCTGTTTTGTCTTCCGGACGGAGAGTATAGTGTCAGTCACCGGTGACTGACTGGGCGCTTAACGTGTTAAGCATCATCTCTGGAGACCCTTCCCCGAGCCTCCACAGCCCCTGTGCATCTGTCAGTCAACACACCCGGTACTCTGTTCTTACTGTTTCTTTATCCCTCACTCCTCACTATACTGTCGGCTTCTGGGTTCCATCTGTCTCTCCATTGCTTACCACAGGGCTTGGTGCATCATGGTAGGAACTCTGGTGATTTGTCCATGAACAGCAGGGATCCTCATCAAATCTTCCCATCACACACATAGCTCCATTTTGCCTTCCTAAGTCATTGCCATGCTTCCCCTCCCTCCAATTCATTTTGACCACAAAATTATTTGTCTTCTGTCCAACTGGCAGGTTCACTCCCTCACTGCCCTGGTGGGCAGGGCCAAGCCACAGCTGCCCAGGGGCCTTCCTCTGGGATGAGGTGAGGGAATATTTGGGATAGGTGCACATCCCCTGCCCACCAGCAGCCATGTCTGCCTTCTAAATAAAGCCCCTTGTTCATTGCAGGCAGAAGACTAGGTGAGGGCCTGAGCAGCATGGCCTCCTCCACCTTATCTGAACTCTTGCTTTAGCTTCTGTCCCCACCTGGGACTGGAGCCAACAGTGGTGATCCACAGGGGGACCCCCAGTACCCCTGGCTCTCCTGAGGTCAGCATCCCTTGGTGCAGCTGTTCCTGCTAATGCCCGATGCCATCTGGCAGGGCACTTCCACCTTGTCCATTTTCATTTCTGTTTTTCTGTGTCTTCAGCACTTTCTCTTCCAGAGCCACCAATTAACCCTATCAGCATTTCCACAGCATTTTCTGGAAGGCCAATGCCCTTGCTTAATTCACACTCCAAATTCAAAGGAAAACCAGTCCTATGTAATATATATATATGTTTTTATTGATTTTAGAGAGAAGGGGGAGGATCATCAACCCGGGCCAGGAATTGAACAAGTGAGCTCTCGGTTCATAAATCAATGCTCAACAACTCAGCCACACCGGCTGGGCCTATTTATTCTTACTCCATAGTCACGTTATCTCTGTTAGCCTCAGGCTTGTCATCTGCCTTCTCGGGGCTGTGAGGTCGCAGGAAGATTGGGGTACAGGGCCTGGTGCATTGTGAGGACTTGATGAAGGATGAATGAATCTCCTTCCCTCCTGCAGAGGGAAAGAGAGAGCTAGAGAAGCATGTAGAGAAAGCAGCACTCACACTAGGCCACAAAGGGGCTCCTCAGCTATAGGGGAGCTTGTCTGCCAAGTCAAAGGCAGGTTAAGGGTGCAGGTGTGAGGGGAAGGGAAGGAAGCCAGGACTAGCAGCCTGCGCTAAGGATAAACCTTCTGCTACCTGTCTGGTATTTATTGCGGTGTTTTTCAGACTGTGATATGTGAGTCAACAGTGGGTTTATGAAATCAATTCAGTGGGTTGTGATCAGCTTTAAAAAGATGAACAGAATTGGGGGACTCTTTCCCCCTCCCCATGTGGGAGTCTGTGCTTTCTTAATAAATTTCCACCTTTTGCTATCTAAAATAATAAAAGGCTAATATGCAAATGGTTGTCACACCGTGACACCATAATGACCAATCAGCAGGAGGTGCTGGAACACCTCTTGGGCCCTCCCTCCCACCCCCAAGCAGCAGCTCTCCTGGTGTGGATGGGAGGTGGGGTGCCTCCTTGCAAGGCCGGTGCTGATGGGAGGCGGGAGGGCAGTTGGGGCGACCAGACCAGGAGGGGAGGGAAATTGGGGGCAACCAGGCCAGCAGGGGAGGGTGGTTGGGGGTGACCAGGCCGTCAGGGCAGGCCATTTTGGGGCAATCAGGCAGGCAGGGGAGCAGTTAGGGGCATCAGGCAGGCAGGTGAGTGTTTAGGAGACAGTGGTCCTGGATTGTGAGAGGGATGTCCGACTGCCGGTTTAGGCCCGATCCCACAGGGCCTAAACCGGCAGTCAGACATCCCCTGAGGGGTCCCAGATTGGAGAGGGTACAGGCCGGGCTGAGGGACCCCCCCCCACCACCCCATACACGAATTTTGTGCACTGGCCTCTAGTAAAAAAAAATAAAAAGATAAACAGAATTGAAAATAGAGTATGCTGCATGTTATAGTATTATTTTGTTTGTGTTATTTCTATATGTCTGTATGTCCTAGGTCAGTGGTTAGCAAACTCATTAGTCAACAGAGCCAAATATCAACAGTACACTGATTGAAATTTCTTTTGAGAGCCAAATTTTTTAAACTTAAACTCCTTCTAACGCCACTTCTTCAAAATAGACTTGCCCAGGCCGTGGTATTTTGTGGAAGAGCCACACTCAAGGGGTCAAAGAGCCGCATATGGCTCACGAGCCGCAGTTTGCCGACCACTGTCCTAGGTTGTGATATAGAATGTATTTCCTTTTAAAAGAAGGCTCTCTGAGTAAGCCAAGTTAACTTAAAAAAAAAATTTTTTTTACTGATTGTAGAGAGGAAAGGAGAGGGAGGAAGAGATAGAAACACCAATGATGAGAGAGAATCATTGATTTGCTGTCTCCTGCATGCCCCCCACTTGGGATCAAGCTTGCAACCCAGGCATGTGCCCCTGACTGGAATTGAACCCGGGACCCTTCAGTCCACAGACTGACGCTCTATCCACTGAGCCAAACCAGATAGGTTCTAGAATGTATTTCTTACTGTGGATCGTGGTCAAAGGGTTTGAAAGCTATTGATAGATTGAAAAGTTACCGAACAACTGACACCATTCTAAGCACTCCACATGCACTCACTCATTTAACCCTATAACCCTATGAGGTTGGTACTGTTGCAGCCCCCAACTTACATATGGAGAAACTGAGGCGCAGAGAGGTTAAGTAACTTGTCCAGGGTCACCCAGAGAGTAGGACCTGGAAGCTTAAAGGTGCTATACTTCCCCTAGCAAAGGTGTGCTCTGACGCTAGATGCTGCCTTTCCCCCGACTTAGCCCCAGGGACCAGCCAGCCATCTAGGTCAGTGGTCGGCAAACTCATTAGTCAACAGAGCCAAATAGCAACAGTACAACAATTGAAATTTCTTTTCAGAGCCAAATTTTTTAAACTTAAACTTCTTCTAACGCCACTTCTTCAAAATAGACTCGCCCAGGCCGTGGTATTTTGTGGAAGAGCCACACTCAAGGGGCCAAAGAGCCGCATGTGGCTCGCTCGTCAGCGGCGGTTTGCCGACCACTGACCTAGGCCATCAGAGCAACATGGGCTCAAACCTTGCAGCTGGCGGCCGGCAGCCAGCAGTGGCTGTGAGCAGAGGCGCCCACACGGTGGCAGTGTGGTTCTCTCAGCCTGCCTCACAGTGGGCCAGGCAAGCTGGGCACATCTTGGGGCCATGGGCTCCCCCCGGGACTGCAGGGCTGAGCGCAGGGCATAGGGCGCTTCTCCCTGACCACGTGTCTGAGAATTTCATGGCGGGAGCGACACGCCTTGGAAAAAAAACAAACACAGAGAGAGGCGCTGGGCCGCCCAGTCTAAGCTGATAGTTCCTCTCCAAGAGTTGTTGCTCCTAGAACAGTGGTTGGCAAACTCATGAGTCCACAGAGCCAAATAGCAACAGTACAACAATTGGAATTCCTTTTGAGAGCCATATTTTTTAAACTTAAACTTCTTCTAACGCCACGTCTTCAAAATAGACTTCGCCCAGGCCGTGGTATTTTGTGGAAGAGCCACACTCAAGGGGCCAAAGAGCCGCAGTTTGCCGACCACTGTCCTGGAGTATCTTTGTTTTCTGTTTCCATCTTGATGGTAATTCTTTTGTAAACACTGTTGCAGAACAATTGGAACTATGACCTATGTGTTGCAATTCAAGAAGTTGGTTTCACGCTCTGTTGTGATTCACATTCTGTCCTGTTTCCAGCAATTACCCAGTGCCCCCCTCATCCCTTTCTGAACATAAAGACTCGGCACTGGAACGGTAACATAACCCTCAATTCATAGACTGGCGACGGCTCTGTCCTGCACTGGTAGATGTGGAGTGTCATGGCTGTGATGTAGGAGGGCATATGCTGTCACCCACACCTGCCCACTCCACTGTGAGACCAGTGCCCTCAGTGGACACATGCAGGCTCATTCCACATCCTGCCCGCCGTTGGAGTGAGGCGCCTCACGTGTTCCTGATTCCGCTGGGCAGGGTCAAGTCTGCAGCTGTGAGAGGCTGGGGAAGGGAGGCCCGGAAGGACCCTTCCTCTTTCATCCCTCCCCCTTTGGCTCGCTCCACCTCCCCATCCTGGAACAGGAGGCAGCTGCGTGTGAGAAAAACGATGCGCCCTGGGCCCAGAATTGGAACTGCTTCTTCAACAGGCCTTGGCCCCTCACCCACTGAGTGCCCTCGGCAAGGCGGTCACCCTCTGGCCCTGTTGCCCATCTGTATGAGGTTCTAACAATGCTTACTCTACAGAAAGGGTAGGAACTTTCATAACAATGAAATAATGCACAGCACATCTGGGGTCTTTATCACATGCCTCACAACTCACCGTTCTAGCGCTGTTCCTGTTTCTCTCACAGTAAGCAAGAAGCTATTAGTCACATTTTACCAATGAGAGAAACTGAGGTCCGGAAAAGATAACAGCCTAGACCCGTGGTCGGCAAACCACATCTTACGAGCCACATGCGGCTCTTTGGCCCCTTGAGTGTGGTTTTTCCACAAAATACCATGGCCTGGGCGAGTCTGTTTTGAAGAAGTGGCGTTAGAAGAAGTTTAAGTTTAAAAAATGTGGCTCTCGAAAGAAATTTCAATCGTTGTACTGTTGATACTTGGCTCTGTTGACTAATGAGTTTGCCGACCACTGAGCTAGGGCATGAATCAAGCAAATGGGAGGCCTGTGACTCAAACCCAGGCAGGCTGGCCCAGAAGGTGTAGCCTTAACTCAGCTCTACTGAGTCTTTACTATGACCTGTAGACAGGAGTTAGCATGTAAAAAACCTTTGAAAAGGTCCCTTTAGTGTAAACACTAGGTCTTATGATAGGCTTTGCTGGATGTGCAAAGCACACACTTGTGCAGGGAAGGTAGGGCTCAGGCATGTTGGCATTAGATCTGTGGAACCCACGTGGACCTGGATTTGAATCCTGGCTCTGCCACTCACATGTACTATGATGTAACCCAGCTAAGGCTCAGCCTCCTCCTCTGTAAAATGGGGCTGTCAGTACGTACCTCCTCCGACTGCTTACAGGTATGCAAATCCAGTCTTAGAGAAGTCACGTGACTTACCAAGGGCACACAGCTAGTTAGTGTCCAGGGGAGGCTCACATTCTGATCTGACCACAGGTTCTGGGTTACCACTGACCCGCAAGGATGTGGTGGTGAGACAGGATAGTAAGAAGGTAGGAAAATTGGGCAAGTGGAATGGGAAAGCTGAGACGAGATCATTTAAGCAAGGCCAAACAATTTAAACAACTTAAGGACAGCTAGTGAATTTCAAGACCTTGTCTTCCCTAACCAAGGACACTTGAGAACAAATGGTTTATATTTCTCCTCCCTAGCCAGAGAATAAATAGCTTAAATCACCCTGAGGGGGTGGGGGGGAGGAGAGAGAGAGAGAGAGAGAGAAAACAGAGACTTTTTTTTTACTTTCCAGTGAGCTAAAAGCAGCTCCGCCTTGGCTCACTTCTGTCACTGTGACTTTTACTTCCCAGCGAGCCAAAGCAGCCCCGCCTTGGCTCACTTCTTTCCTATAACGTTTTACGGAGCCAAGCAAACTACTACCTAGGCTCTCTCCTGGTGCTCCTTCTACAGTCCTTCCTTCGTTTCAGTCCCCAGCTTGAATGAATGTACTGTCAAAATCACCTGGACTTATGCTGTGAAATCTTTCTGTTGATGATGCTTTAACCAAGTGAGCTACCAGCCACGGCCAGCGATTTTAAAGCAGATATGATAAAGAAGCTTAAAGACATAAAGGAAAATATGCTCATAACGAGTAAATCGATAGGTTATTTCACTAGAGAGAATAGAAATTATTAAAAAGAAATAAATGAAAGCTCCCCCCCTTCCTCTCTCTCTCTAAAATAAAAAAATTTTTAAATTAGTATGATATGATCAGCATCTGGGTCAACTCCATGTCGGTCTTCATTAACCGCTTCTTCTGTTGAGTATGGGTCATATTTTGCATATCTAATAATTTGGGATTATATCTTAGACACTGTGATGACACATTGCAGGTACTCTGGATTCTGTATATCCCTCCAAAAATTTTGTTTGTTTTGTTTTAGTGGACAATTGATTTAACTAAATTCAAGCTTTAAGCTCTGTCTCCTTTGTGGTGAGCAGCCACTGAACCTAAGTTCATTTTTCAGCCTTAGCCGAGCTGCTTGTAGCCTACCCCACACACGGGTAGTTCGGGGGTCAGCCAGAGATTTGTACAAATGATGCAGAATTTGGGGTTCCTCTGTGTTTTTCTCTTTGAGGACTTTACCTACTCACTCCCACCTCTGTGGTATTCCTCTACTCTTTTCTCTGGTTCTTCAAGCCCAGCAAGATTGTGGGTTTGTAATGGAGTTTTGGCTGCCCCCTGTGGTGCTATCTCATCTCTGCCCTCAGGGGAAGGCTTTAAAAAATGAAAAACTCACCCAATGCCATTTCCTTCTTCAGTGTGTCAACTCCTCTAGTTTCTGCCTGCTCTGGTTGATCTCGGGCGTCTTCAGGTAATGTTGAAAATATAGATATCTTATTCAGAGTTGTTATTTGTGAGAGGGTTTGGTCTGGGGATAGTGGTGATCAGAAGTGGAAGAGCCTAGAAATGCTGCCATTGTTACGAATGCAGGTTTTCAACCTTTACTGAACAGCCTGAGAACCCACCACAGGAGGATACACTCAGTTGTTCTATGGGATGGCAACTCCTCAGCTCAATGCTACAGGAAGCCGAAGTGGGGAACAGGTTTCATGTCCCTTATTTTAACTTGTTGTTCACTTGTGTGCACATGATCTATGCCACCTCTCCTGTTTCCCGAAACTCGCACCTCTTACAGCACAAAGTGTTTCTGTCTTGGAACTCAGTGAACTGTTTCTATGTTGGAGCAATTGTTAGTTTTCTTTGTTTGTGGCTTTCTTCGGCTTCCGCAATGGACCCAAGAGGCAGCCATCCTCTCTGGGGGCCTTGGAACACTAAACCCAAGCGGTAGGGGGGGGCGGGGGGGGGTAGGAAGGAACAGCCGCTTTGGGGAGTTAAAGGCCTCTCTAGTTGACATTAACAGCTTCTCTCAAGGAAGCACTTACCTGTCGGTGAGGACGACTCAGGTTATCCTCAAAGGAATCAGTGAATAGGCCTGAAGGAGATCATTTTGCTTCTATTCTAGAATCCGCGCTTGACCCAATTATTCCCGCCCACCATGAAGATTTCCTGATGGCCTATCATCTGTAAAGCAGAAAGATATGGGGGCTGTTATGGGCTGAATGTTTGTGTCCTCCCAAAATTCCCATCTTGAAGCCCTAATCTCCAATATGATGGTCTTTTGGGGTTGGCACCTTTGAGTGGTATTAGGTTTAGGTCCAGGTCATGGTGATGGGGCCCCATGACAGGACAGAGGGATGAAGAAACAGGGCAAAGACCAGATAGACATTTCTTAGTATGAATCACAGTGTCACAGGTGGGAATAGAGGGGAGGACACGACATTGATATGATCCCTCTGCACCCTTGCCTTTTTTTTCCAAAAATACATATTTTTTATTTTTTATAGAGAGGAAGGGAGAGGGATAGAGAGTTAGAAACATCGATGAGAGAGAAACATTGATCAGCTGCCTCCTGCACACTTCCTACTGGGGATGTGCCTGCAACCAAGGTACATGCCTTTGACCAGAATCACACCTGGGACCTTTCAGTCTGCAGGCTGATGCTCTATCCACTGAGCCAACCCGGTCAGGGCACCCTTGTCTTTCTTTATCCTGAGGACTAATAGCTCATCTAGTGTCTGTTTTCTCTACTGGACTGTCAGCTTTATGAGGAAAGGGATTCTGATTCTCTTATTCTCCATTTTAGCCTCCAGAGGCCCAGCACAGACGATTTACGGTTACTTTTAATGTATTATGATGATCCCTCATCCATTGATGTAGGACCTAACCCTGGGCCTGATCATAGTAGGCACTCGGTAGATGTTTGTTGAGTGAGAGGAGGAAAGACTGAAGTCAGAGGTGGCTTTAGTTGTAGTGGTCTGTGAATGGAAGCCCCTTAACCCTGTCCCTAAGAAGGTCCCTCCCTGAGGCTTGTATAAGTCAGAACTCTTTTGTGGTAAGTGTCAGGAACCAATTAAAACCAGCTCATCGCAGAGGACTTCCTAGGTCCTATGACTGGTATGTTCAAGGGTGCAGCTGTCCTGGGCTACCTTAGGCCCTAAAGGGATCAGGGCCCGAATGAAGTTACTGAGCTCTGAGACTTTCCACCCCTTGTTTTGTTTCCCTCAGCATGTTGGTGTCACTCTCCATGCCGTGGGAAAGGTGGCTACTACCAGTCACAAAAGGACAAGCTTTGGTTCTACAATCTAAAAAGAGCTAAGTCCTGCCCGGCCAGGGTGGCTCAGTGGTTGAGCATGGACCTATGAACCAGGAGGTCACGGTTCCATTCCCAGTCAGGGCACATGCCCGGTTGTGGGCTCGATCCACAGTGGGGGGCATGCAGGAGGCAGCCAATGATTCTCTCTCATCATTGATGTTTCTGTCTCCCTCTCCCTTCCTCTCTGAAATCAATAAAAATATGTTTAAAAATAAAACAAAAAAGAGCGAAGTCCTTCTCCCTCCCCAGGTCTGCATATCAAGTCTCAGGCAAGATGCTGATTAGCCCTGTTGGGGTCACGTGTCTAACTCCGGCTCAGTTATAGATCGGCCAGTCTGCATGTATCTGCCCCTATGGTGGGTGGCCCCCATAGAGTTGGGTGGAAGCTGAGTGGGTTCTCCAGAGGAAGGCATGCATGCCGATCATAAACATGCGTGTAGGAGCTCTTCTTTTCAAGCCCAATAGTATTTCCATCTGTCACATAACTTCTTTGTCAGTGATGTCTGGTACAATTGGGAAGTCTTCAATGTGGGAGGAGCGTCCTTTGATCAGGGACAGTTGTGCAGGGCCAGTTTAAATCCCTTTCAAGTGCAGAGTGTTGATCTCTCGGGGAGATACCTTCTGTCTTTTGGACTTGCACAGCCGATAGTTAGCTAGTAACTTGTGGTTTTCCAGAAGGAACGACAGACATCAGACTCCCGCGTTTCCACCAGTTACTTTCGGGCAACCACATAACCTGGACCAATGGAGTCTCCAGGTACTGTCTTTCCTTATTTAACTTGCTCATACTTGTTTTCCTGGTATTTTCTTTGTCATTGATCCCTTAGTGTAGATACATCAAATGGTGCAATGCCACAACTATATTTTACGTAGAGTGCCTTGATGGACGGGTTCTGCAATTATCTTTGTAATATGCTTATTAGCAATCACTAAAGCAAAGATCATGCCTGTTCTTACAAGTTTACCTTCACTATGTCACCTTTACGTTTTGCTCCGTGGTGCTTATTCCCCTTACCTACGGCTGTGTAACGAACTGCCCCAAAACTTATTTTGCTCATAAATATGAAATTTGGGTGGGGCTTGGCAGTGACAGCTCCTCTTTGCTCCACGTGGGGAGGTCATGTGGGGCTGGATGATCCCTTTCCAAGATGGTATACCCACGTGGCTGCCCGTTGGTACTGACTGTCACATGGGGCTACCCCCCAGGATGGTGGTGGGGTCCCCAGACGGATGGTAGAAGTTGCCAGTCTCTTAGGGCTTGTGCCCAGAAACTGTCGTGACACCACTTCCACCATGTTTTTGGTTCAAACAGTCCTAGAGGGCACCCCAGTTCAAGGGGAGGGAACAGAGACATCACATATTGGTAGGAGTCGTAGAGTTTTTGGCTAGGTATCTACCACAGTGCCTCACAGCAGAGGCTTTTGGCCACCTCTTCTTCTCCTGACAGACGGGCTTACTTAAAACCAAAACATGGTTGATGTTAAGGGGCTCATCTCACATATTTTTTGTAGTTGCTTTGTTTCTAAACTACAATGGTAGATTATAACACACTGCACATTTTGAGATATTGCTGTGTTTTTCTGTAGGTAGGACTTTTCTGCATCTAATTAATTCATAATGGCTTGAGAAACTGGTCTGAGATAGTCATGTCTCAAAGAGAATGAAAAAGCAGGTGACACACTTTGGGAAGACTGCAGTTAGCTGTGAGCTTGGGGCTTTCTCTAGAAGAGCAGGCAAGCCAGTCTGATTTATGCAGAACTGCGAGAGGAGTTCTGTTGGTCCTTTCTTCCCTGCTTAAATACATCTGTTGCATGCTATTTTTTAATTTTATTTTAAGTTTGATGGATTGGTCGTGTGCTGTACTTGGATTAAATACTTGGGCTAAAGCATCTCATATATTTGTCCATCAACTTCACTTTGTAGCAGATTTATATTCCGTCTGGGATGCCAGATTGATTTAATGCTTTCTTAAAGCCTGCAGTCTGACAAAAAGCATTCCCCAGTCAGCATTTTTACCACCCTTAAAAAATAAGCATCTGCAGTGAAATGATGCAGCCTCTGGTTTCTTTTCTGGGAAGAATCCAATTTGGCTTGTGGGGATGATGATGCGATTGGCCAGAGAGCCGAGGACCCTGAGGCTGAAGCCTGGCGCGGGCCGATGCTCCAGGCTCGAGCTTTCCTCCTCCTGTGTGGGCCATCCCACCCTGCCTGGGCCACGGGAGGTCTGGTGGATTAGCTCTGTGTGAGGGTGCCTTTCGTGTAATCAGCATTTCTACGTGACTATGCCTCCTGTGGGAACCACACACTTTGCTAGGTTTCAGAATTGCTTGGTCTCAGTTTCTTGTCACCCAGTGTTCACATGAAGGAAACTCATAGGGATGGTGATGAGGGAAGGTTGCTTTAATTATTTAATATTTAGAGGATGGCTCAAAGGAAGTGGATTTTCAAAGCTATTTAGTGCATGTATTAATTATCTATTGCTGTGTAACAAATAACCCTCCCCATTTATTTTATTTTTTTGACTTTTAAATTGATATTTAGAGAGAGAGAGAGAAGGAGAGAGAGAGAGACTGATGTGAGAGAGAAACATCCATCAGTTGCCTCCCACGTGTGCCCTGACCAGAAGCAAACCTGTCCCTTTGGTGTACAGGATGATGCTCCAACCAAGTCACATTGGCATCCCCCAGAGTGAGCAGCTTAAAACCACAAACACGAGATAACGTTTCTGTGGCTTAGGAATCAGGGAGCTGCTTAGCTGGTGCTTGTGCTCAGGGTCTTTCATGGGGCTGTGTTTAAGGTGCAGTCATCCGAAGGCTGGACTGGAGAAGGATCCACTTCCAGGCTCACTCACTCTCTGGCTGTTGGCATCTTAGTTCCTTGCCATGTGGGCCTACCGGATGTCCTTTTGACATGACAGGTGGCCTCCCCCAGGGAGAGTCTGGAGGGGAGGTGGGTCGGGAGAGCACAGTTTCTTGGTGGATGCATGAGTGTGTGTGTGTGTGTGTGTGTGTGTGTGTGTGGGTGTGGGTTTTTTTTTTGTTGTTAATTCTCACTCGAGGATATTTTTTCCATTGATTTTTAGAGAGTGGAAGAAGGGAGATAGAGAGAGAGAGAAACATCTATGTGAGAGAGACATGTCGATTGGTTGCCTCCTGAGTGTTCCCTGACTGGGGCCGGGGATTGAGCCAGCAACCGAGGTATGTGGCCTTGACCAGAGTCGAACCTGAGACCGTTCGGTCTGTGGGCCAGTGCTCTGACCACTGAGAAGCTGGCTAGGGCTGAATGTGTTTTTATGAGACTGACGCACTGCCCACTGCGCCAAGGGGGCCGTTTTGAATGAGTTTTTAAAAACTTAATCTTGAAAACGACATCCTGTCATTTCTGATGTATTCTATTTGCTAGAAGTTAATAACTAAATCCAGCCCACACCCAACAGGAAGGAATGGAGTCCACCCCTTTGGGGGAGAAATAGCAAAGAATGTGTGGACCTGTCTTTAAAACCACCATAGCACAGTTCTGGATATGTAGCAGACAAATTCACTTCTCGGTGAGTCCATTTCTAGGCAGTTTTTAGGGATACCCCAATTTTTTTTATTAGTAATTTAAATTCTTTATTGTTTAAAGTATTACATATGTCTCTTTTCCCCCCCATTGACCTCTCCCAGGCCTTTCCCACCCCCCAGCACATGCCCTCACCTCCCTACTGTCTGTTTCCATGGGTTATGCTTATATTCAGGACACCCCAATTTGATCAGGTGAAAGGAATTGGGGCTCTCCAACAGAGTGGATTTGGTACCCAGGAGACCTCCACAAAATGAGGATTCTAATCTTTCATTTTCTATCAGGAGGGAGGGAAGACTCTTCCAGAGATCTCCGTAATGCTGCGTCAGTCAGTCCACAGACTAGAAGAGGAACACACCCACTTAAAATTCTCTTCTCTGGACTGAAAAGTTTCTCCCCCTGCACTCGGTGCAGCGGATGATGCACGGGTACCACTTGGATCAAAGGGCAGAGCATGTCCTCTGGGAAGGGCCCCAGCTCCACTCACCCCCAGCAATTTTTAAAAATATATATTTTGTTGATTTCAGAGAGGAAGGGAGAGGGAGAGAAAGAGATAGAAACATCATTGATGAGAGAGAACCATTGATTGGCTGCCTCCTACATGCCCCTACTGGGGATCGAGTCCACAACCCAGGCATGTGCCCTTGATTGGTCTCGAACCCGGGACCCTTCAGTCTGCAGGCCGATGCTCTGTCCACTGAGTCAAACCAGCTAAGGCTTGCCCCCAGCAATTTTAAATTCCAAAATCAGATGTGATTAAAAAAATAATAATGTATTTATTTCACTACAGAGTATAATCACAAATTTGGACAAGAGAAAAAAGCAAACAAAAAGCAAACAAAAAAAGACTTCTGCAAATCTTAACACAACCACTGTGAGGTTTCCTTTCTGTAGTATGCTGGTTTCTATTTTTATATAGTTTAAAGAAGTTGCAACTACAATTTCATATCCTGCTTCTTTTCACTTAACTTCATTATACATCTCTCACCATATTTTAGAGTTTTTGAGAGCTGTATAATTGGGTGAATGTGCCATAGTTTACTTAACTTGATTTTTCTCCTTTTTTTCAATTAGTTCTATACATAATAAAGATGTTTATTATAGTCTGCTGTAATTATTTTCTGCCCATGCTGTTTTGCCTTTTAATTTTTACCAACTTCTTTAAAATAACCCCATTAGGCCCTGGCCGGTGTGGCTCAATGGATAGAGCGTCGGCCTGCGGACTGAGGGGTCCCGGGTTCGATTCCGGTCAAGGGCATGTACCTTTGTTGCAGGAACATCCCAGTGGAGGGCGTGCAGGAGGCAGCTGATCGATGTTTCTCTCATCGATGTTTCTAGCTCTCTGCCCCTCTCCCTTCCTCTCTGTAGAAAAATCAATAAAATATATAAAATAAAATAACCCCATTAGTCCCATTAATTAGGTACAGGCTAGATGGGTATACCTGGAAATGCTAAACCTTTTCGTCTGGGGAATTACTTTGCTGCTTCTAAACCTGGAATAGCCGTTCTTTTATTAAAGTACCCCCTCTTCATCTCCGGTTTCTATATGGCTTTAAAAAAATTCATCTGGAATTAGATTTGTAGTATGAAATAGGGTCTAAAATTAGATGCATTTTCTTTTCCAAATGACTACCCAGTTAGTCCAACGTTATTGATTGCATGGTCCTGCACAATCTTTTCCATTGGTTTTCAAAAATCACCTTCTTAGAATGGGGTCTGTTTCTGGCCTCTCATTTCACTGATTTGTCTATTTTGCACCAATAGCTTTGTAATATTCAAAGAAAAAAGGAGTTAATGAAGTCAGGCCTTGGCTAGAAGAGGGACTTGGTCCAGCTGGGAACAATGAGATCTGCTAGGAGAGAAGATCAAGGTAGGATCTCCAGCAAATGCAGCAATGATCTTCCTAGGAAAAAAGTAGTTCTGTTTGAAGCCAACTATAATAATCTATAATAATCAAAGTGTAATATGCTAATTAGACCGGACATCCTTCTGGACATCCTTCCATCCTTCCAGATGAAGCCGGGGCTGTGAGGCAGGCCCATGTCCCAGGAGACTGCCGGTGGCTGGAGGGAGGCCTGGGTTCCACGTGCCAGAGGGAAGCCGGTGCCAGCAGCAGGGGGAAGGAAGGCCTACTCTTGCATGCATTTCGTGCATCAGGCCTCTAGTCCTATATAATAAAAGCCTAATATGCAAATTGTCCCCTTGGGCAGTCATTTGACCACACTGACCACCAGGGGGCAGTGTGGAACATGGCGGGCATCGGTGACGTGGTGCTGGCAGCAGGTGGCAGTGGAGGTGCTGCTGCCCCGATGAGAGTAGGACTGCAGCGGGATGGTGAAGCAGGTGAGTGGGCAGTGTCAGGCCAAGGTGGGTGTGAGTGGGGGCCCAATCACCCTGCAAACTGCGACCAGTGGTGGCAGCAGGCAGTGGAGGGCCCGGCCCCGATAGATTGCCCCGCAGACGGGATGGTGGCGTAGGTGAGGGGGCAGCGCCAGGCCAAGACAGAGTTCCAGGTGGGGCTGCGAGGCTGGGGGTGCAAGCTGGGGCCCCGATCTCTGCAGGCCATCCCGAGGGACCCCACCCATGCACGAATTCGTGCACTGGGCCTCTAGTTAATTTATAAGAATGCCAGGGACATTGCTCAGACATGTCTATCAGCTGAGCAAGAATGGAACCATGTCTTACTAAACACAAATAAGGCTGGCGGACATCTTGATGGAATTAACAAGTTGGCAGACGATGGGAAAAGCAGCAGATGCCACATATTCAGGCATTAGTAAACCACGTGTTAAAGCACCTCCAGCTTTTATTGGAAAAGGGGCTCAGCCAGTCTTCAGTGATCTGGTAGGCAAGATGTGTATGAAGGTATGGGTACAGTCCTAATTAAAAGATTTACTTGAAAAGGTTTTGGAAAGGAAGGGTGGTTGGTTTACCTGTAATCTGTAGGAGGCACAGTGAACCCTACACCCTGGGAATGGGGAGAGACCCTCAATGTACAAGTTTTAGCTGGTGCAAACTATGCCAAGTGTTGTCATTGGGTAAACGCCTCCTGCCTTAGCTGGAGTTCCATTGTTCTAACTCTGCAAATGACTGCAGGGAGAGGTGTCTGGGGGTGGGGGCAGATAGGGAAGGAATGTGAACCTAAGCCAAGAGAATGGTCCCAGAAATAGGTTGTGGAGCCGGAAAGCCCAGGTCCCTCAAATTCTGAGTGGCTGCATGAAGGGCTATAAGAACCAGTGAGGCCCTAACCGGTTTGGCTCAGTGGATAGAGCATCAGTCTGCGGACTGAAAGGTCCCAGGTTCGGTTCTGGTCAAGGGCATGTGCCTTGGTTGTGGGCACATCCCCAGTAGGGGGTGTGCAGGAGGCAGCTGATCGATGTTTCTCGCTCATTGATATTTCTAACTCTCTATCCCTCTTCCTTCCTCTCTGTAAAAAATCAGTGAAATATATTAAAAAAAAAAAACCAGTGAGAAAGCATCACTTATGATCCTGACCTTGAGAAATCACCATGATTATTTTATGTGCAATGCGTTCCCATGGCTTTCTCAGAAACAGGACTATAATGCCTGATGGAAGAGTGAAGAAGGGAACAGGTCCCCGGTGAGGAAGGACAACTTCCCAGGGAGTTGGAATGAAATTCATCATTGTTATCATGCAGACGCATTTATAAATGTCTCTGCACAAGCTGAGCAGGGCTCTGTTCAAACAGCGGGGAAACCACCTCCAAAAGCAACCCCACTGCAAGGCAGTACGGTGCCAAAACCTGATCTGCCTGTCAGGCCGAGGCATTGTTCAGGAAGCCAGAGGGCAGGGTGGAAGAAGAAAATAGAGACTAAGGATACATCAGGGAGATAAATCAGGGAGAAAGCAGCGGGTACTTCTCTCAGGGAGAGCCTGCTTAGATAAGATGCTATCTCTGCCTGATGACAGCCCGCTGGGCCCCTGGCCATTAGCCCAGCTCCCCAGGGCCCCGGCCCCCTTTCTGATAACAGAGATGGAGGCGGGGAGAGGCCGTGTTGTGAGGTGGGACAGGCTGCAGCAGACAGGACTCCTGGCTGGGGCTCTGGGAGTCACCCAACCTCTCTGAGCTGGTGTCTTGGAGTAATAGTCCTACCTGCCCTACGTGACTGGGGATATTCGAGCTTTTGTTTTGAAGAGCCTGCCACTAACCCTTATGCAGATGAGGATGGGTTTCATCTGTGAAACGCTCCACCGACAGGCCCGCCCGTCTGAAGAGTAGACCAGAAGGAAAAGGAACCACTGGGCACTTGATGAGGACAGACTGAGGCCAGCCTGGTGCTCGGCGATAATTCACTTGCAGACAAGCCGGGCTGTGGGAGGCGACTCCTACTGGCAGAGGATGTCCTTCTCTGGACCCCACCTCCGGGGCACTATGGACCCAACAGGAGGGGAGGAGACCGCTGCAGGCCGCCCCTAGCCCTTACGTGTGGCTCTGTGTGGCTTTGGTGGGGTCACTGCAATAATCCCAGTGGCCTTTGGCTAGCACACATTGGTGGGAGCACGGTGCTGTGGGAAGGAAGGCCTGGGTGGGAGAGACCTGCATATCACAGCTCCTCCTTGTTGCTGGTGAGGGGCGGGTCCAGAGGCCCTGGAGCCTGGGGCTGATCCACTGGCTCATGGAAGCCAGGCCACTGGCCACTGTCCTCCCTGCGCTTGCCTGCAGCGGCATAGTCCTGCAGGAGCCCACTCTCCACTCGGTGCTGGCGGAGGCTTCCGGTTCCCACCAGCCCCTGCATTCTCAGGTATCCCTGCTGGCAAAAGGGTGGCAGTTTCTGGCGTGTAAGGGCAAACAGGAAGCAGGACTCTACAGAAAAGCAAAAGGAGATGAATGAGAGGTGTGGGGCGAGGTGCAGGAGGAGCTGCCAGGGCTCCAGGGGCCTCCCTCAGGACCCTCCATCCCTGAGTCTGGGAGCTGACTTTTCTGGGCATCTCATTTCTGACCAAGTGGCCATGGAACTCGGCCCCTTCCGTAGTTCCAGGAATTGGCTACCCCAACATTTGGGAAGAACGAGGCTCCAAAGTGAAAGCAAACCACAGAGATGACTCAGCTTCCAGAGATGGGGCCAGCAGGATGCTCTGCCCAGGCCAGCCTGGGGTGGGACTCAGTCCCCTTTGAGCTCAGAGTTGCCTGCAAAGATTTCTTCCCTCGACAATATCTGAGTGGCAAATGCCGTGTGCGAGCCCTGCTCTCAGTGCTGCGGCGGTTGTGAAGACAAAACGGGCCAATGGCGCCTGTGATCTACCCTCCTCTGTGCCACAGCAGTTGGTGGGTCTTTAGCAATAGGAAGAAACCGCCAGAAGAGCTAGAAGCAGTTCCTTCCGGAGAATGAGAATGGAGGTGGGAAAAAGCCCTGTAGCCAGGTGTTACATAACTTCGATTAAAAAAAAACAAAACAGAAAGGATGAAACATATGGGCTCAGTGTTCTGAGGGGCTGAGACAGGATGGGAAAACGGAGTGAGTGTCAGAAAACCAGCTTGAGTCTTTTATTTCACAAAATGGGCAGAGGGTGGGCAAAAGTAGGTTTGCAGTTCGCACGGCAGACAAGCAGGTTATACTTATTACAGTAGCTTTATTAACTCAAAGGAATGTCTCAGTGCAGCTGTAAACCTACTTTTGTCCACCCTGGTACTGCAAAGAATGTTGGGAGGCCTACAGGGGTGAACAGGCTGTTACACAAGTATTATTTCCCACTTTAGTTCTGACTTGCAGCACAGAGGGTCCCTGACGACCCTCTCCGAGCAGGGAAGACAGCAGGTGTGAGGGGAGGATGGCGGAGGGGCGGCAAGGTGGCCTTCTGGCAAGCACCCTCTTCTAATGATGCGCATCACCCCTTCTGCAGGGGCAGGGAAGCCCAGCACATCATCTAAGGGGGTGGGGAGAAGGCCCGCCCTATGCCAGCTGGCCCTCTGCCAGGTAGGATTCTTTTGCGTTCCAGGCACTGACATACAGTGGCCTGTACTAGTGTCTAGGGAGTGGGAGCCAGGAGGCTAAAGGGCCAGGGATGATCCAATCATGGGGGCCAAAACTCAGGGTGGGAATATGTCCCCTAACAGGCCCCAGCATCTTTGTGTACTCCTGAAACCTTGAGACAGGCAGGGGCTTTGTAGCTGAGGTTGCTAGTCCTGTTCCCTGCAATTTCACGTGTAAGCTGATGGTTTGCAGAATGCTAGCACTGTGCTCTACGACTCTCCTCTGTTGGGGCCATTACCTGTATTTGGACGATGAATTTAAACTATTGTTTTAAGCCATCTCCCTTAACATACACATTTTTATTTCAAAGTGGACTGAGGATGTCACCTGGGATGAAAGAAGGACACTTGCTCTCTGACCTGCAGGTTAGGACTGACTGTCTCTAACCTGATTTGGTATGAACAGTACCTTATATACCATGGAAGCTTAACAGATGTTTGCTGCACCACAGCGATACGGTGCAGTTTGGCCCCAAACTCACGTGAGTGAGGCCTAGTGGTTGGAAGTCATCAGAGGCAATCCCGCCTCCCCCCACTACCTTCCCAATGGGTTTCTACCATCTCTGTCTTGGGGGTTCTGCCCTCCCTTCCCAATGGGTCTCTACCATCTCTGTCTTGGGGGTTCCGCCCTCCCTTACCAATGGGTTTCTACCATCTCTGTCTTGGGGTTCTGCCCTCCCTTCCCAATGGGTCTCTACCATCTCTGTCTTGGGGGTTCTTCGCCTCCTAGTTTACCCACTGAGATCCAAGCTTATTTGAAGGTCTCTAAACAGACCGTCCCTGCTCCAGCCTCACCTTCCTACCCGCAAGTGCTGCTCACTTTCCCAGGCCCGGCCTGCTGACGGCCAGCAGATGGCCCACATCCAGCTTGGGTTTATGCTGGCTCTGGGAAGTTTCCTAATTTTCCTGCCAGTTATCGGCGTTTTCAGGCGTGCTGTCTGGGAGGGGTTCTGTGAACACCTAGTCCACCACGCTGTGGGAAACGGAGCCCTGGGTTTGGGTTTCTTGATGTGTGTCCTGAAACAGCACAGGGCGTGCTCTATTTGGCCTCTTTCCACCCTCTAGCTCAGTCCAGCTGTCCTTCGGGGAACGTAATTTACCTGCATAGAAGCTTCGCAAATCGGTGCCCAGACAGTTCTCCAGGAAGCGCCTCAGAGGCAAGATGTGGCTCACGGGGGCGGTCCAGTCTGTCAGGAAGTCCTCCACAATGTGGTGGATGGCCGCGGGCCGTGGCAGGGGCCAGTCTGCAGGGCGGAACCTCACCTCCTGCTCTGTGGGGGAGAGGCAGGGCCAGGTCAGAGCCCAGCAGCCGGGCTTCCCACACGCTGGGGTCAGTGGCAGCGGCGTGGTTCCCGCACATTCCCAACGCCTACCCCGCTCACTCATGCCCGTGAGCTCGGCTCTCCTGGGACACCTCTGCGCTGGCTGCGGCCCGTTCCACAGCCATCCCCGAATGCTTGGGAGGTTAGCATGAGGAAGCAGGACAAAACTAGACTTGTCCCTTGTGCTATCGATACAAGTTCAAGTGGCAGAACTAAGACCAACCACTTAAACTTGATGTTTCTCTGAGGCTCACGTTAGACTGAGGTCTGTTATGGCTGCTTCAAAACTGGTCTTTCTGTGAGGAGGCTCGGGTCCAGCATCGGAAGGGGTCTTAGAGCTCACCTAGTCCATCTCCCACCTGTTGTGAGTCCCCTCTGTGGTGTCCCTGTCAGATGGCTCAGGCCATGACCCAACCACCCGTGTGGGAAATTGGGCTCTTGGAGGCAGCCCATCCCACTGTAGGACAGCTCTATTACTTGCTCCTTCTATTGGATATACACCTGCGGTCCTGCCACTTCTACCTGCTGATACCACCTCTGCCCCTTTTTAATCATCCTCTTCCAAGTGACAGCCCTTCCAGTTCTGAAGCAGGAGTTGGGTTCCCCGGGTGGTTCACCCCTTGGTAGCTACTCTGCCAGGCACCATGCTGGCATTCTGTACATATTACCTCATTTATCCTCATACAGGAAGGAAGGTACTGCTTTTATCCCCACTTGACAGAGGAGGAAGCTGAGGCTCAGAGAGGTCCATAAACGGTCCAAGGTTACACAGCAGGGAAAGGACAGACCTGGGAGCACCGCCCAGCTATCCTGCCCTGCACCGCTCCACTCCGGCGTAAACCGCTTCCAGTTCCTCTCCCTGTTCCTTCGAATCGTCTCCAAGTCCCCCCGTCCCCACTCCACGATCAGCCTCCTCTGGAGACACACCGCAAGACAGCATCCCTCTACTCTGTGGTGCCTGGAGATCATGCCACCCCATGTGTGCCCTGCTCAGGTCATGGTACCGGCCAGAATCTGGGACCAGCACGTATCATTCTCGGACCTCCTGTCTTTGGGCAGAGTCCCCAGCGGTCCTCCTCTGTCAGTGGAGTGTTGTGGGAGGGTCTCACGGTGACACTTCGATACACAGTGGGGCCCGAGGAGTGCCCACCTTGGGAGAGCCCAGGCGGGAGGGAGAGCAGAGCCAGCTCACCGGTGGGGAGGTGCCTGTAGTAGTAGATGACGGGGTGCAGGAAGTTAGACTGCCAGGCATCTTCCGTGTACCCCACAGACCGGTCATAAAAGAAGACGTCCTTGTCGGGTCCGGAGAAGTTTCTGCCGTACTCCATGTTGATGACGAAGAGCCCGTGCCTGGCCTGCCTTCCTGTGACTGTCTCCAGCTGGGCCAGCATCTGCATGGGGAACTCCTCCAGGTACTCAAATGCTGTGCCATTCCTGGGACCAAGGCAAACGGGAGGGCGAGACCCTCAGTGCTGCGGCCTGTGTGTATGTGTCTCTTTCCCTCCAAGAAGTGACTCTGACCAGCCCCGCACAGCTCACGTTGTTACGGCTGAGCCCTGGGACAGGGCGCATGCCTGGGTGTGTTCAAGGGACAGGAAGAAGGCCAGGGCGGCCAGAGTGGAGTGGAGGGCGAGGGCCCGGAGAGGGGGCTGGGGAAGTCGTTGGGGGCAGGTCAAGGAAGGCTTGTGTATGCCACGATGGGAACACCTGGTTTCATCTGGACTGAGGGGAAGCCACGGGCCCTGCCTGGAGAGTACCGAGCAGAGATGAACTGGTGTGACTCGTGTTTTAAAAGGGCCACCCCGGCCATGCGTGGGGAGCAGACCGCTGCTGGACCAGTGCCCGTGAGAGATGCCGGTGGTCTGGACCCAGGGGCAGGGCAGAGCTGTGAGGGGAGGTCAGTTCTAGGTACCCGGAAGGAGAGCCAACGGGACTTACGGGTGGTCTGTGTGGTGAATGGGTGTGAAGGCAAGAGGGTCAAGGACGACGGGAGGTTGCTGCGCCGAGCACTGCCCCTGAACTTGGGGTGCTGCTGCACTCCCTGGCTTTGGGCCCGCTGTTTCCTCTGGGAGTTCTTCCTCTGCTTCTCACCTGCCACCTGTCCTTGGAGGGCCTCCCCTCCAGCCCTTCTACAGTTTCCTGCTCAGGAAGTGTCCCCTTACACTGGACTGGTAAGGAGCCAACTTGGCCCCGGCCTCAGGGAACTCACGAATCTCACCGGTGTTGCAGTTTACTGCTCATCTACTCGGTGCCTAATGCTTTCTATGAGTTACCTTTCTCCTTCCTACAGTTCCACCAGCTACGCAGAACCCCCTCTTTACCTCCATATTGCAGGTGAGAGAAAGGCTCAGAGAGGCTAACTAACTTGGCCAAAGTCACACAGGTGGAAAGAGGCATTGCCTGGTTCACACTCAGGACTGTCTGCTTGCAGAGCTGGTGGTATGGATTTCACTGATTTTTCTCCAGAATAAATCCATCTCCCCTACCCTCACCCCTGTTCCTCCTCAGGCTTCATCTTAGGAGGGAACCACTGGGACGGGAAGAGGTGTGACGAGGGTAAGGTGAGGCGGCGGAGGGGGAGCGTGGTGGGGGTGGGCGACTCACTCCTTCAACAGGACGACATCGGCGAGCACACCGAACATCTGGTAGAGCCCAGAAGCCTCGTTCACGCGCCGGAGGACAGAGCTGGTCAGCTGTGTGATGGGGTGCTCGGTGGAGGGCCAGGCGACACCGTGGTGGCGATGCTCCAGTAGCCGGTGAACAGCACGCACTGAAATGGCCAGAGGGAGGGATGGCATGCTGCACCTAAGGATTTATCTTTTGCCTGGCCGATATGGCTCAGTGATGGAGCGTGGACCTATCAATCAGGTCATGGTTTGATTCCAATCAGGGCACATGCCTGGGTTGTGGGCTCGATACCCAGAGGGGGTTGCAGGAGGCAACCGATCAATGATTCTCTCTCATCACTGATGTTTTTCTTTCTCTCCCTCTCCCTTCCTTGCTGCAATCAATAAAAATTCATGAAAAAAGAAGAATTTATCTTTTGCCATCAGGAGGGACATGAAATCCCCATCAACTTCTCTAAACGCAATATACACTGTACCCATGACACCCAGAAGATGCCATTAGAGCAGGGTCGGTTGGCACATGGTCTGTAAAGGGCCGGGCGGAAGCATTTTCGGCTTTGCAGAGGCTGTCAGGCCACTCAGTTCCGCCTCTGGTGTGGAAGCAGCCACAGAGGACAGCTAGGTGAAGGGGCGTGGCCGAATCTGGTCCTCAGGCCCGTGTTTGCCCCCTGCCTTCGCCACCCGCATAGGGAAGTCCCACAGCTATCACTCCACATGCGGTGTGTCAAAACTGGACACAGAGCCTCCCTCTGCAACCTTTCCCCTCGCCTAGTCCCCATTCCTGTGGGAGACCTCCAAACGGAAACCCTTTGCTTGCTCCCTCTCCTTCACAGCCTAGACCCAATCTGTCACTAGTTCTGTTTGGAAATGCTCTGTATATTTATGTCAGGATAGAAAAGCAACAGCCGTCTAAAACAACAGGAGACATTTTCTGTGTGCCTGGGGCTGCCGGGTACAGTTGTGAAACTGGGGCACCGCACACAGATGCCTGCTCTTCCAAAACACCCAACACAACCCCCAAATCCAGTAAAGGCAAGGACACGGCAGTTCACGTGACAGGGGACCCACTGGCCTACAGTCACAGCAAGGCGTGCAGCCTCACCAGACATTGGGCTCTCTGGAGGAAACCATGGTGAAGCTGAGTTTTGCAAAAGGTTGAGGATTACACAGCTAGGGAAGGTTGGGACGGTGCCCCGACAAAAGGAGCACATATGTGAAGAAATAAAATCTTCAGAGAGCCTGGCACCTCTTGCAAAGCAGGCGAGGGGCCAGGCTGGAAGGGCGAGCTGGTGTTGGCTGCGCAGAGCTCTGAATGCCGTGCTGGGAGCTGGAACTCTCTGAGGAGACGGGGAACCACTCAAGATGTGCGGATAGAGGAAGGATACAGTCATTGTTGGGTGTTGTTTTTTTTTTACCAAAAAAAAAAAAAGGTTGTTTTGGTGGATACTATGGTAGAGGGTGTACAGAACAGAGACGGGGGATAGACCAGGCTTCCAGCAAGTCCTACGTTCCAGGCAGTTCTGGTCGGTGCCGCTGCCCAGCTTTTATCTTCTGTTGCTTCACTCTGCCTTACTGTTTGCTACTTGTCTCCCTCAGGGCCTGTTTCTCAGATGAATGATGAGCAAGGTCTGGGCACCATGTACTGTGTAGTCACCCGTCCCTCCCCCAGGAAGTTCCTCAGTGAGTACTGACTACAGCAATCTGTGGCCTACACACCCACGTCTGTTTCTCATTTGCCTGAAGCTCTGCAGTTAGCTGTGAGCACCAGTCAGGCAGATATAGGTTCAAATTCCACTTTTGCCATCCACTGGCTGGGTGACTTTGGGCAAATTACTTCATGTCTCTGTGCCCCAGTTTCCTTATCTGCAAAATGGAGTTGAAATAATAGGATGTGTCTCATGGGGCTGTTGTGAGCTGGAAAAAAGGAGTGGGGGACAAGAGGGAGCAAGAGGGACAGGGCGGTGTGTGCCAGGAGAGTGGGTGCAGGGAGGGTGCTGGCCATGGGAACGGTGATGAGGGTTTCTTACTGGGGGGACTCGGCTAAAGAGACACGCTTCTCATTCCGTGTGTGTACATGGGCATGTGTGTGCGTGTGTGTTCAATTTGCAAATACTCTGCTTTACAGACAGCGAACACTCCCTCCCTGGTGTCCTTCTCTGACGACACGTGTGGGGTGCAAAATATGCTGTCTGGAAATCAACAGTAAAACTTAACTCTCTTTCTCTGCCAAACTGGAAGGATAGTGAAATGCAAAAGTGAGCATCAAGGCAGGGCGAGGCATCAAATTAAACACAGAAAAGACAGAATGCAGGGTGCAGGGCCTTCATGGTGTTTACGATAGAATTAATGGGCTCATGACACACCTGCCACGCAATAAAGCACCCATCCCACAGCCTCCCCAGAGGGCAGAAAATGTATACCCTCAGTAACCAGAGCTCCGAAAAGGAACGAATATAATCCAATTGTAATTATTTAAAAAGATTATTTTTATTGATTTCAGGGAGGAAGGGAGAGGGAGAGGAACATCAATGATGAGAGAATCATTGATCAGCTGCCTCCTGCATGCCACCTACTGGGGGTCAAGCCCGCAACCTGGGCACGTGCTCTTGTCCAAACAGGACCCTTCAGTTCACAAGCTGATGCTCTATCCACTGAGCCAAACCGGCTAGGGCTTCAACTGTAATTCTTATTCAGATTTGTCAAGACCCAAAAACCGTGTGTGTGATGCTTCACAGCTGCACGGTCCCAGGTATGGCCCGGTAGTCCTTTCAACAGTCCCTCGAGGGCAGGGGCCTCCCCTCGTTCCCACCTCTGACGTGAGGGTACCCCACAGAGGCTTAGAGAGGTTATGAAGCTTAACATCTGAGGCCACCCCACTGGGGAGGAACCCAGGTTAACAATCCTCAATCTCAGTGTTCTCACCCATACATGGCACTTCACCCGACAGGACACAGCATGTAACATGCACCCCAGATGCACAGGCTTTTATGCCTTATCGGATGCTTTTCTAGACATACCCGCATAGAAACCTATTGCTGTCTTCCCCAGACACGGAATTTACGACAGTCGACTACTGATGAGCAATCCCTTGAAGGCTGCTGGAAACCGGAGTGCGCTTCCCGAGTCTGGGGAGGTGGGCTCACCTGTGTATCGGAATCCGTGGATGAAGCCCCCAGCAGATTTCCGGTAATCCACAGAGTGGCTGGCCGTGCCCAGGACAAAGAGACCACGGCTTCCTTTGGACTCGTAGCTAGGCCTGACCAGTGGGTATTTCTTGCTGAACTCACCCCCTGAAGACAGTCTGAGGGACCTGTGAACAGGAAGTGTTGTCAATAAAAATCGCTGCTGTGTGTGAAACCCGAATTACAGGCCTGGCTTTGAACGAAGTGTTTTATATTCCTATTGCATTTAAATCATACCGTGACCCAGGGGGCAGGTGTAATCACCTCCGTTTAACAGATGGAGTAACCGAGGCTCAGGTTAAAGATGTGGGGGGTCAGGGCTAGGGTCAGGGTTCAAGACTGACTCAAGGCTGGGCTCCAGGCTAAGACGGGGCCTTGTGTGACCACATGGGACAGGAGGGTCTGGTTCAGGCCCTCCAGGTTCTTGTCTGCCTGTGCCTTGGCCAGAAGGGAAGTGAGACCCTGGATGGATTCTTTGATACTAAGCCTTACGAAGGAACTGGGGCAGCAATGTCTAAAGACGAGGATCTACAAGGCAGTTCTTCAAAATGCAATTATAAATAATTTCAGCAGCCAACATGTGATTGACCAAGTATATACCAAGTAGTTTTCTTCTCCTTCTCCTTCCTTCCTTTCCCTCCCTCCCTTCCTCCCTCCTTCCCCTCCCCTCCCCCCTCCCCCCTTTCCCTTCCTTCCTTTCTTTGTTTTTTAATGCTCTTGACTGGAACTGAACCCAAGACCCTTTGGCCTGCAGGCTGACTCTATCCACTGAGCCAAACCTGCTAGGACCCAAGTAGTTTTCTATATTCATCCTCATAACAGGCCTATGAAAAAGGAACTATGATCCCCATTTTAGTGATGACAAACGGGGGCCAACTGTGGTAAAGCAACTCTCCCAGAGCTCACAGATTTGGTAAGAAAGAATCTCAGATGGACCCCAGAGTCTGCGCTCCTGGCCACCATACTGCCTTCCAGCAAATTCACCTCCTGGTCCTTGCCTTCCCATCTCTCAGGTGGAAGATCGCTGCTACTGCTGCTGCTGCTGCTACAAGGGGGAGGGCCTCAGGGCCAATTGGGACCCTTCTCAGTGGACAGAGAGCCACCATGTGGGCGGGAAACCAGGCAGCATCCACATCCAGGCGGAGGGTGGAGGCCAGAAAGCCTGGTGCTGGCACTGCCGGACAGGGACGCTATCTCCTGGGCGGTGTCAGAGGGTTTGTATGAGATCCCAGCTCCCCCCTCACTTGGACTCACTTATTGAAAATGGAGAAATCGAAGTTCCAGCCCAGGCAGCGGATGACACGGTCGTAGGCCACGCGCATGGCAAAGTTGTCGCTGTGGTCCTGGGGGAGGGGGATGGCCTCGGCACTCTGGTTGCTTTCCTCCACGTAGAACTTGAGGGTGATGTGGAACTTGCCCTTGGGGTCCTTCACAACAGCCAGATCCGTCAGGTCGGACTCCAGCAACCCGTCCAGGGACTTCAGCTGGTAGGTGTCCAGCAAGCCATTGTTGATGGCCCTGGGGCCCCAGGAACATGTAGGAGAGAGAAAGGAGTCTGGACTGGGTACAAGGGGCTCGGAGGAAGAGGTGTTAGTCTAGCTGGGGTCAGGAATGGCTTTAGAGGGGCTGGCGTACGCAGCATACTGGAGCTGCTGCGTGGCATACCTGAGGTCTCCTACGTAATGGGTGGCCCAGGACAGCCGGACTCGGGAGCGGCTCAGCATGTGGACAAAGTTGGTGACACCCAAGATGTTCTCTGCCGTCTCAAAGGCTGAGTTCCCTCGGCCCAGGATCAGCACATTCTGGCCCACAAAGTCCTCCGGGTCCATGGACACCGACTCGTAACCCTCCACATACTCGGAGCCGGGGAAGTCCACGAGGTTGGGGACGGACAAACCGGTGGCGACAAGAAGGACGCTGCAGGTGGGGAACGAGGAGAAGTTGGCTTAGTCTCTTAGCTACCAGACACTAAGTAAAAGTCACTTTTTGGACCTGCCACCTGGCTTGTCCACCTGACTCAAACTGCTGGCTCCTAAAAGAAAACAGGACATTCACTCATCTGATTACTGATCCGTCCCAGTATACGAGAGACTTTACCCCAGTGGTTCTCAACCTTTCCAATGCCGCGACCCTTTAATACAGTTCCTCATGTTGTGGTGACCCCCAACCATAAAATTATTTTCATTACTACTTAATTACTGTAATTTTGCTACTGTTACGAATCGTAATGTAAATATCTGTGTTTTCCGATGGTCTTAGGCGACCCTGCTAGTGGTTCTCAACCTGTGGGTTGCGACCCACAGGTTGAGAACCGCTGCTGTAGAGTGGTTCTCAGAAAACACAGATATTTACATTACGATTCATTAACAGTAGCAAAATTACAGTTATGAAGTAGCAACGAAAATAATTTTATGGTTGGGGGTCACCACAACATGAAAACTGTATTAAAGGGTCGCAGCATTAGAAAGGTTGAGAACCACGGCTTTACCACTATCCCTCACTGAGCTCACTCCAGCGGAGTTTCCTTTACCCCTTACTGGGATTATATCAAATATGAGAATTTGACTGACAGAAGGTAGCACCATGAGAAATCAAGTAATTCATCCAATTCTGAACACAGCAGTCAGACAAAGTTTCACCCTCAGTGATGAGGAGACTTGAAGTCCCTACTTTCCCCTTTCTCACTTGCTTGACAAATGCAGACATCTGTTGAGGAGTAATCTCTACCAGACTCTGCACATGTCTTATGTGTCATCTTACAGCTCAGAGCAACCCTGATGGATTGTTATCTGGCCTGCTTTACAGGTGAGGAGACACAGGCCCACAGCTGGCATCCAAAGCTCCCGGTCAGCAGGGCCAGACTCTGACCACAGATCAGCAGGGTGCCCAAGTCCTGCTCTTTATATTGGTCGATTTGCAGAGCTGTCGAGGGCAGCTGGGGAGCTGGATCCTGCCGGCCTGCAGAAGAATGACTTGATCGCAGGGTGGTTTCAAAAATCGAACTGGAAAAAAAAAAATCCAACTGGATGGCCTGTAGAAGGGGCATACGCAGCCCTATCACTGTGTCTGCTGACTCTTGTCCACTCTGCTCATATCTGACTCCCCTACGCTGTAGCACAGCTGTTTAAACGCAAGGGTCAGAATGGCTCAGCCTTCTTTCCCTGGGCTGTAAGCAGCACGGAGCAAAGCTGGGCCTCTGCCAGAACATAGGGGAAGATGAACGCTGATTGAGCAACTGCTGGGAGCCAGGTGCTCAGCTAATGGCCAGGAAGTGAGAGGCAGTCTGGTGCAGCTGGAAAGAACACAGGGCTTAGAGGTCTGGAAGGTATGAGCTCAAATGGCAGCTTAAAGGCTGTATGAAGCTTTGCATAGTGGCAGTCTCGTAGCCAAAGAGGTTTATCCGAGGCGCGATTATTGCTAAATGAAGACTTTTCCCAATACAAAAACAACAACAAAAAAAGGCTGTGTGATACAGCACTAGTTGCTGGGCTTCTCTCAGACCCAGTTCTTCATCTGTAAGCTGGGAGTCAGTGACCTTCCCCCATAGGGTCCTGGTGAGGCTGCAACAAGTGCAGTCTAGTTCGTGACTCTGAATCTGGGTTGCCTACAGGACATTAAGCTTTCTCGTAAGCTAAAACTGAATGCCGGTAGCACGGCCTTGTAGGACCTTCTCACTCTTGTTCGGTTCTGAAATCCCACTGGGCCCCTCTAACACTTGCTAGATCCAGCATTTCCCAGCATGTTTGGGGGAACACAAATTCTGGGAGCTGTTCTACAAAAGGGTTTTGTGGGTACATAAGCTTAGGTAATGCTAACTACCCCATGTTGCTTTCTCCCCTTCCTCCCACACCAACCGGCCACAGTGTCAGTCCCTCCAGGAAAGGCCCAGCTTCAGGTGAGCGCTGGGACCCCATTCCTTACCTGCACCTATATTCCTGGCCCTCCTGGTCGGTCAGAATGAAGTAATGGCCATTCCAGGCCTGCCGATCCTTGTTCAGAGTGACGTGGGCAATGGTCGTGTTGTACCGCACCTGGAGCCCCAGCCTGCTTGCGAAGTCGCCCAGGTAGCGCACCATGTCGCCGGCATCGGGGAAGTAGGCCTGGGAGTAGTGTCTGAAGAGCAGCCGAGGGTCATGGCTGAGCAGAGAGTTCCAGTCGTGGCGGAGGTTGAACTCGGAGTTGGTCCTGCCGGTGTGGCGCTTGTTGATGCTGATGAGCTTGCGGTGCCTGGGGTAGCGCGTGAAGAAGCTGCCTGGCCCCGCGGCGCGCTCGAACACCACGTAGTCCCGCCCGGCCCGCTGCAGGAAGTAGGCCATTTGCAGGCCCGCGGGCCCCGCGCCCAGGACACAGTAGTCTCGGTGTGGGGGCGCCAAGGCTTCAGCCGGGTACAGGGTGAAAGCCAGGCAGAGAGCCATGTATAGGAGCAGCCCTAGGGGGCCCCACACCGGGGCCACCGAGAGGCCCATCCTGCGCAGACCAGATGAGTGAGGCCTCGGACCAAGGTTGGCCTGAGGCCCTGGGAATGAGTGAGGCCGGGGCCTGCCGAGAGGCAGAGGCTGGTCTGGGCGCTCACGGCTATTTGGGGTGGAGCCAGCACCAGAACTCAAGGACTTCTGAGCTCATTTGCTATGGTTTCAAGCAAAATTCCCCAACCCCTTCATCTCCTTCCAGGCCTATGGTTTCAAGCAAAAATCCCCAACCTCTTCATCTCCGTCTGGGCCTCGGTTCCCTGGGGCACCAGCCCTCTTCTTATTGCCATAGTAGTAAGAATGTGGGTGCTCCCCTATTTTCTCCCTAACTTGAAGGATGTCCAGCACCCTTGGGGGCATGTCTCTTTAGCCACACCTCTGCTCTGGGTCTGGAGCGTGAAGAAGGCGTGGCCTGCATGGACCCCACCCCCAGCCAGGTGCCGAGACTCCTCGGTCACACGACAGAGATGCCCAACACACCTGCTGCCACACCAGCGCGAGGCCACCCTCCTGCTGGCGCGCACTCTCTACGAGTCGCTCCCCGCGCGTGCGCAGTGCCCACAACCGCAGCTCCGGCCGCCGCGGCCCGCAGACCCCTGCCCAGCTACGTAGGGCTCGCACCTCGCAGCCGCTCCGCAGGCAGCGCGCACAGTGAGGCCGGGTGGGCCCAGCCCGCTCGCGTTGCGGAGCCGCCCCGCCCCTCCCGCCGGGCCAATGGCAGGGGGCGGGGTCACGTGCGCGGCGTGCCGTACGCTGGACGGTGGGCCTGCGGGGGTCCATAGGCGGCGCGGAGGCCTGCACGTGCTGCCTTGGGGGCTGCGGTGCCAGGGCTGGAGGTCCCCTCCAAGCACCGGTGCGGGCTCTTGTTTTCAAACTGTGCCTTTTCCCTTGTGAGGCGCGGGAGCAGATTATTCTTGGAGGTAATTCCAGCTCTTACATCCCACCATTAATATAGCTAAAGACTAGTTGGCTACTCAGGTTCTGGGGACTGGAAACCAGGTTGAGGAAGCCAGGACAGAAAAATCAATGAACAGGTTTTTGCTACTGTGGACTAAAAAGGGGATTCTACAGGAAGTAACTTCACAGGTTGATCTGATAATTAATTCCTAACTGGGCAGGTCAACCTGAGCGGTCATGCCCTAGGCATATGCATTCTTTAGTAAAAGGTTTATCTTTGCCTTAAGCAAGCCCTGCCCATTGTTTTTGTGCTTCTAGGACTAAAACACCCTTGAAATGCCTTTCAGACCCATCAATCCAAACCATGATCTAGAGAGCATATACTCTTAACTATCCTGTAATGACCCCCACCTTCGGTTGCATCTTACTTTCCTTCCCCTTTAATCCCAAATGCACAAAAGCTGCAGTCATTCTGAAGCATTTTTCTGTCTGCTGAGATCTAGCTTCCAGGCATATCCTTATAAAAATTATTTACAGGTTTGAAAGTTCTTAATCTGGACACAATGATTCAATCTATTGTTTATTCAGAAACATTCATGATTGACTTGATCTTTCACCAACCAGTGAGGTGACCAAAAATTCTGTTTACAACGTTTTGTAGCCATTGGCCAAAACCTCCATAGGGTTAGAGTGATTTGCTTAAGATCACACAGTTAAGAGGTGGAGCTTGGAATGAAAATCCCCTTTTCACTCAGTTATGAGCTTTTTATAAAATGTTTTTTATTCATTCATGAGTGTTTTATGAGCCTGGTAATGTAAATACAGTGGCCTATGATAGGCCAGTATGACACTTAAACATAAACCCATATTAGCAGTGGTGTGGCGGAGTGGAGGCACGGCACGTGGAGGATGGCAGGATGATCCTGAACTGGCATTCAAGTGAACAGGATGATTGTAGCTGGCCTCCCAGAGGTGGGATGTGGATCCTGCATGAGATTATCAGCTTGGAAACAGAATCAAGTAGGTAATTCTTTCATCAAAAGGATTTAGATGTGCGTGGAGACTGTCCCAGGGGAGGGCTCTCCAAGACACTGAACCAAATCAGAAACTGAGATGGAAGCTTTCTAAAGATGATTAGAGTTGAACAAAAACCGGAGCGCCCGCGGTAGTAAAATACCTGAGCACGTTCTTTTCTGAAGTCTGCGATCAAAGGAAAACGGTGCTGTTATCATTGCTCGCGGCTCTCCGAAATGCAAGGGCCATGGCGCACAGGACTGAGAAAGTATCCAGTCTTCCCCGCTTTGGTGACAGGGGAACAAGGCGAGGGAGCAGAGCAGCCGCGCCCCGCCCCGCCCCACAGGCCGGTTCCAGCTCCTCACTCGGGAGGCCTGGCTCTCATTCTCAAGCTTCCTTTTGCTCAAAGAAAGCAACTCACATTTGTAAATGACAGTTGTTGTTTTTTTTTTCTTTACTATGTAACTTTTTCTAAGTAAATGCAGCATGTAACGGTGTCTTAAAAGTGTTCCTATGTGATGATTTTGTAAAGAGTTATGAATTTTTATTTCAAAATATAAATTCTAACAAAATTAAAAAAAAAAGGATTTAGGAAAAATATGGCAAGCCTGTACAACTGAATCAGACAACAATGGAAGAGCAACTTATGGAAGGAAAGAGGAAGGGGATGAGTACCACCAGAGCTCTTTCTGTGGGGTTCTCACAATGGCATAGGATGCAAGAACGCCTCCCTTAAACTCTAACTCCTCCCACAGACCCCAATCAATTAAGTTAAAATGTGCCATCACTTTCATCAAGATTTACATGGACAGAACATAGTACATTTGAGGAAGGACAGGAACCTTCAAGAGGCATTAATGTGGCCCAGCGAGATGGAACTGAGGGTTCTCGTGGAAAAGCAGCCATGCCTAGTGTGGAAAGAACTTTATATTTATTCTAGCTTTGCATGGCTGGAGCTTTTCATAAAAAATAGCTGAGCCCAGCCAGCCTGGCTCAGTGTAATTGAACTAGGACAGTGTTCGGCAAACTGCGGCTTCTGAGCCGCGGTTTGCTGCTCTGTTGACTAGAGTTTGCCGACCACTGAACTAGGAGGTCAGTTCGATTCCCAGTCAGGGCACATGCCTAGGTTGCAGGCTCAATCCCCAGTGGGCAGGGGTGCAAGAGGCAGCCGATCAATGATTCTCTCATCATCGATGTTTCTCTCTCCCCCCTCTCTGAAACTAATAAAAATATATTTTAAAAAATAGTTGAAACCTCTCATCTTCTGAGACCAAGGAAAGCACTAACAAATGCCACTTATCTTTCTTAGCCTGTATCAGCATCAGAAAAAAGCACCAGTAGAGCAAAAACGATCTTACTCATTACGATGACCTCAGTGCACTCTCCAATATCTGAGGGCATACAGGATGACCTCAGTGAGCATCTGTTGAGTGAACATTGAAACCAGACAGGCTAGGAAAAATACCTAACCAAAAATAGAGGAGGGAGGTCTACTTCTTAGTGGTTGTGAAGATTTGAGAATGGGAGCTGGCAAATAATGAAAGTACCTAAAAGAGTTGCTGGTCTTATTTGGTGAGTAATGGGTGATTAGGACAGATGAAGTGCGGCAGGACCTGGAGACTAGGCTGAACCTGGATTGGAGGCAGCAGGATGCTAGCCAAGGCTTTTGAGTTAGGACTGTTTTTAGCAATCAGCTTGGTGGCGCCAAACAGGACAGATAAGCAGGGGATAGATCAAAGAAATGAAGTATTTGGAAGCGGATGCAAGATGTTTTGTTGGCATGAAACCAACTCCACCTGCCTCCTTGTCCCAGCAAATCCACCTGGATTGCATCATGAGTCTGCAAGTGGCAGCTTGGTATTAGTTGAATTTTGAAAACCCTTGGCACTTGTCACACCACTTTCATCCGTCATTTTTATCACACTACCTACACTGAAAACTCCATAAGGAGCACGTTTATGCTCTATCTTTCTAATAACTCTAACAAAGCACAATCCATCTTGCTTGTTTTTTTAAGGCACAATTTTGATTAAAATTTAGAATGTTACTCAGAAGCTGAGCCTGTTTCCTCACCTGTACCATGGTATCATTCCCACCAACATTGTAAGTTCTGTGTCAGGCTCAGATATTTCCAGAAAGCTTAGTATAATACCTGGCAATGTAATTATTTCTTAGTCCCAAGAACAGAACACTATCCCTTTAATAAAAACAGCACTCTTACTAAAATAAGTTTACATATCCTAAATATCTGTAACTCTGATTTATAATACTGCTTTGAGTGCCAGCTTGAGATGGTCACCAGCTCAAGCCAAGCTTGAAAACAATTTACAACCATTTTGATCACCGCCCAGTGTAACGTCAGAATCTTCTGAGGGAGTCTCCATGAGCGACAGCCCCACCTCAACCTCCAGAGACTGCGCCCTGCTTCACTTTTTACTAGTGACTTGTGTCTCTAAGGGCAGTAGTTAGGTTTGGCACATGACCAGCTTATGGAAATGGACTTCTCATGTGACCTCTGTGGGACCTCACAAAGAGACTCCAGGAAAAGATAATTTCACAGGTTCCAAGAACAGAGAAGTCTAGGGCATCCACCCTCTAACAGGATGGTAAACTCAAAATGCTCAAGAACAAAAGATAGAACCCAGAGAATTCCAGAAAGAAACTTCTGTATCTCACCTTCCCTCTCCCAAAGGCTACCTGGAGAAGGAAGAAGGGCTGTCAATCAAATCATAATGTAGGCATGTGTTGAGGGTGAGAGACTAAAGAGACTTATACTTTATTCCATCTGTTAAATTCCAGAGTGCAGGTATTAGACATTCTACCAGGAATCAAAGGCCCTCCTAGGCTCGGTGGATTTACACATTCCAGCTCCACATCACCGTCTGGCTTAAGTTTCTTCCTCTGAAAGATACAGAATGTTAAAGAAATGAGCCATGTGAAACTGGTGAATTGCTTATGATTTCAACACCTCCACCCAGAAATCAAGTCTTTCAGATCCTCACAGGGCTGACATATTTCCTTTAGTCCCCACCTGGTGAAGCAAGAAAGATAGCTTAAACCCATGTTACTAATCCAGAGCCTATTCTCCTTCAGCCCACTGGCTAACATCAGGGACTTCCATTGTCTTTCTCTAGATGCTTCTTCCTCACCTAGCCTCTAAAAGACCACCTTCCTCCCCACCCCCTTCATGTGACCGAAAGGCTCATGAAGCAAGTTCCTGGAGTCAGACTGAATGCCACTCCAAATCCAGTCATGTCTCAGGGAGCCCTCAAAAAGTTTTACATCAAGGTTCAGGAGCAATGTGGCCATAGAGCTTGGTCCCTGGGCAGCCTGCTGCTCACTCCAGACTTCAGAAAGAGACTAGTACAAACCTTCTTCCTCCTCCTCCTCCTCTTCCTCATCCTCATCGTCCTCGTCCGAACTGAAGGTACCATCCGGCAGGCTGTAGACTCGGATGACCTGCTTATTGGGGTCCTTCAGGATGAGGTACTTGCCCTCCTCCAGCTTCATGCAGATGTCGATGACGCAGCGCAGGATGCCCCAGGCGTTCTCCACACTCAGGTTGATCTGGCTGGCAAACTCATTGGGCTTGAACTGCTGGGTGCCCAGGATGACGTGGCGCGAGGAGTCTTTCACATGGTACCGGGACACGTAACTAGTGGGGAGAATGGGGTGTTAGTGATGGGGGCGGGATCTGGGGACAAGTATCAGTTAAATAGGGACACTTGACTTTTTCCAAGGGAAAGGGAGAAAGGCAAGCCCTTATCTCCCTGACTGCACACCTCCTTCCAGAGGGTGAGTCCACAACTCCTGGACAAGAATCTCACCCAAGCTTGAGGTACTCGGATCCAGCCAGCAAAGCACAGCAGGTCCATCGGGCCAACTTATAGCTGTTGTTCTTCAGCTCGGTGGCAATGACGGCCCCTCGCTGAGAGTCCAGCTTCTGACGCCAGTCAACACCATTACAGTGCTGCAGAAGGAAAGCCCTAGTGTCAGGAGCAAAGGTGAGCCTGGCACCTCCTCAGGCAGAGAAGAAACTCCCTACTGGGCTTGGCTAGCGAGTGGGCCAGGCTGTAGGAAATCAGAGGTAAGACCATTATCATTTTCCCTGGCTGGTGTGCTTCAGTTGGTTGTCCTGTATACCAAAAGGTACAGGTTCTATTCCCGGCCAGGGCACATGCGGGGTTTGCGGGTTTGATCCCAGGTCAGAGTGTGTGCAGGAGGCAGCCAATCAATGTTTCCCTCCCCCTTCATTTCTAAAAAATATCAGTTAACATTTACCCAGGTGAGAAAAAAAAAAGATCACCTGGGTGGGCCTCACCTAACCATGTGAGTCTCTTCAATCTGGGTGTAGAGCTTGGAGACAGAGGAAGTCAGAGAGTCAAAGCACGAGAAGGATTTGATGCTGTTGCTGGTTTGAAGATGGAAGACATGGCAAGGAATATGGGTGGCCACTAGGAGCTGAGAGGCCCCAGCTGATAGGTGGCAAGAGAATAGGGGACCTCAGTTCTATAACTCAAGGGACTGAATTCTGCTAACTAGAAAGAGCTTGGAAGTGGATTTTCTTCCAGAATCAATGGATGAGAATTCAGTTCAGCTAACACCATTGATTTTAGCTTTCTGATATTCTGAGCAGAGACCCAAACCATATGATGCGCAACTTCTGGCCTACCAAACTAAGAGCTAATGGATGTTGTTTTAAGCCTCCAACTTTTTCTTTTTTTTTTTGGGTCTAGGTGGATCTTCTGTGCATGACTAAGACCACAGAACAGATCCAGATTGCAAGCTGAGCCTTTCCAACTTTCTTCTAATTTGTTACGGAGCAAAAGAAAACCAACATAAGGCTGTATAAAGAAGTAATTATAGCAAAAAGAGTTGTGTAGGCGACTGACCCTGAGAGAAGGATCCACAAGAGATAAGAAAGAGTGGAACCAGCACAGAAAATATGTGAAGGAAGCTGAGAAATGTGTAAGACCAGAGTCATGCACATAGTGACATAGGGAAAAGCTACAACGCCAAATGCTACAGGGAGCCATGGTGGAAAGTCTAAGAAAAGGCCACTGGCCCAGAGCTAAGGCCATAGCCAACCTTCCAGCAGGGGCTGGAGACTAAGAACACCTGGGGGGATAGCCTGCAGCTTTAATTGCTAACCCTTGGCTCTGATGAAGGCAGAGCTCAATGCCCTCTGTGCTCCCTATCACTGGCCACTCCTTCAACACAGCCTGGCCTTGGAGCTGTCCTTCCCACTGAGAACTCTTTACAGCAGCACTCAGGAACACTGCCACCCAGTTCAAATTCAGGCACATAAGCCTGGGTAGCTTCAGAAAGGATAACAGTCCAATAATCATGGCATGCCAGCAGAGAGAGCAGAAAGAGGAAAATCGAAGACAGCACGTTTCACTTGCAGCGTGTCCTGCAGAGCCAAATAAAAGCTAATATTAAGTGGAGGGACAACTCAGAAGATAAAAACCTCAGTAGCCCTCCAAGTAACACAGGGGAAAACAAACTAGCCTGAGACAACACGCCTTGCAGACGTGGAGCCCCAAGAGGGCGACAGAGGTGCGCCTCACCCGGGAGTCCCACTCATTGAGTGTCTTGATGTTGATGAAGGACACTTCCCCATTGGCTCCGGTCATGACACCATCATGCTCACAACGGACAATCAGGTCAATGTCGTCTCCAAGCTTCCACCTGCGGTACCTGCAACGAAGAAACTTAGTTGGTCACCTCAGACCCTAAAGTGCAGGTATTTCACCCCATACAGGGTCGGGTCTGTGCGCACCCCACCCGAGGTGACATACCGGTATGCAACAGAGGCGATTTCATTCTTATCCATGTCGTCTTCCACAAACGGGTTTGGGTTGGGGAAGTTGTATCTTTCTTTCCCCTGCAAAGATGACAAAGGTGTCACGAGACAGCGCCAGCTTGTCGCCAAGCCAATCGGCCAGACTCTGAAACTCCGCTTAGTTACAGCTCAGTCTGGGTTCCTGGAGCCCTTGAAGGGGCTGAGCTCATTGCATGCTGTCTGCCTACTTACCCTTTCCGAGCGCAAGCACCCCATGAATTACAAGGTGTTAACAGCTAGTGTTTACCAACAACTACATGTGTAGACTGTATGCTCCATACATCTCATTTAATTAGCAACCATGCCTCTCCCATTTCATTTTTCTCAATAGCACACATCTATATGTATTTAAGGTTTATTGTTTTTCCTCCTCCATTATAATGAAGCTCCCCAGGGGCAGGAACTTGCCTCCTGAACAGCGTACTTGTACACCACAATGCAGCTGTCAAATAATTGATGGGACCTTTACAATGTGCCTGTGTGAGACAAGTATTAGTGTTCTGTTTCACAGAGAAGAAACATGTCTACCACCACAAAGCTACGAAGTGTTGGATCCAGGGTTCTAAGCCAGGCAGTGTGACCTCAAAGCCCAAGGCTGACACTCCTTGGCGACAGGTAGGGACCCTATCTGTCCTGCTCAATCGCACAGGCCCAGAGCCTGGGACCAAGCAGATGCTCAGGGAAGTAGTTTTAGCTGACAAAAGGCGGCGCATGCCCAGAGGCTGCCCTTCCTCACCATCCTCAGGCACTGCTGGGAGAAGTTGTGGTTGATGTAGGTTGCTTCCATGGCCAGGTTGCGGGGCGAGTTGAAGGAATTACCTTCATCTTGAGGGGGCTCGTTGGCTGTCTCACTCACTGTCAGGAGGTCTGCAAAAGTGGCAGCATGGTCACCCACCCACAAAACAAAGAATCATTGATGCTGTGCACAGCACCATGGGGAGGTGTGGTGAATGAAATGCCCTCCCTCCAAAGAAATGCCACCAATTACTATGGGTCTCCCCAGGTGGGACAGTAGGGAGGGAAGGGGGGCGGGCTCTAACATTAAATTCAATCACAGTGTAAACATCTATCCCTTTCCAATCCTTTTGGATTCTTTAAGAGAATGTTTGATTTTATCAGCTTTCAACAGAGACAAGGCCTGAGGCGCACAATATAATTACAGTTTTGTTTCACTGCTGTTATTGTTGAGTGACTTCATTTTCAATCATGACAGGTATGTGTATGTTTTATACCAAATAGTATATTTTTCTTTATAAATACACTGAAATATAAATAACGCATCAATTATAAACACACACATCAATACTAAAGATGGTATGGAGAGATGACAGAAGTCATAAAAGTATTATTCAAATGAGTGACATTAGGAAGCACGATTTTGGGGCGCTGCGAGGACTCAGAATGCTGACACCCCAAGGAGGGACCGCAGTGACAGTTCCTTCTCTATGCCTCTGAGGAGGCTGGAAGGGGTCTGACAAGCTGTCAATGCCTGCAGGGAGACAGACCATCTTGCCACCTCTTCTCCAGTACCAAGAAACTGCTCGGAGCCAATGAAAACATTCACTGCTCTTGTGTTGTCCCAGACAGGCCTCTTACCAAAGTCAGAGTTATCCCTCTTGTCAAAGAAGAGCTTGGATCCGACTCTCTGGACGACTATGTCCCAGGAATACACGGAGCGGGTGCAGCTCATCAGTGTGGCCAGAATGGCGTCGGTGGCAAACACGTTCCCCTGGGTTTTTGCCAGCTGCAGAAGGGACAGAGAGAAAAGCGAGGACACCCTCAGGTCTAACTGCCATTCACACGGAGGGGAGAGGACTCCTCAGTAAGAAGCCTTCACAGCCACACCCACACATTAACAGGTCCACCTCTAGCTGTCTGAGCAAGGCTGCAGCCATCAGCCAGCGGCTTCTGTTGGCAGTCACCATCCTGGGCCAGGGGGGTCTGTAGCCCAATGAACACTTGCCATGTTCCAGGAAAGCACTGCTCGGTGCTTTCTGCCATCCTCACCCCAGTGGCACGCAGTAAGTGCATTTACCCCATTTTACAGGGAAGAAAATGAACGTCCCAGCGAGGTGGCGCTAGGACACACGTAGCTGGGATTTGAATCCAGCTTTACTTAACTCCAGCATTCACGGTCCAGCCAGCGGAGTGCCTTTATTTCCACCACTTCCTAAGTCTGATTCAGAAGACTTATCCAGAGGGGATTTTCCAAGCCCTGGGTCCCCTGTTCTTTCTGGGCCTTGGCTGTAGAAGCTGGGGGCACCCCTAACAGGCAGGTGAGCAGTAGAGGGGTGCACACCTTTCGGATGACAGGGTCGTCTGTGGTGGTGACGGTATGGAAGATGCGCTTGATGCTCCTCAGGGGCTTCTCGCTCCTTGTGGTGATGCGGTCAAAGGCTTTGTCATAGTATTCCAGGGCCCCACAACACTCGCTGTAGGGAGAGTGGGTAAGACATGCAAAGTCAGGGGGAAGATCACCTGCTTTTTCTTTTATGCCTTGGAATCTGGAGTCTTATCCAGAAGTCTAGTATATAAGAGATGAAAATAGTATCCGACTAGAATAGGAGATGAACTCTCAGTGCTCACTCAGGTGCTTGTTCCCTTAGCTCCCAATGTGGCTCCAAATAGTGTGAACACAACCGGTTCAGCGCAACCTCCCCATTTTAAAGGTGGGAGATGAGGGCTGACAGGCATCCAGGCGTGCCGACGCTGGGTCTGGTGCTTCAAGCCATTCCCACTACGTGTCCTGTGAGACAAGGAGCTCTCCAAAAGTGTCAGGAAAGCTTTGCTTGTCCTGAACAACTGCTGTCTTTCTCCTTCTGCCAAAAGAGCTATGTAACTTAATTTTATTTCTTTTTTGCTCAGGATTCCAGGAAGCTGAAAGAAACCTGGAATTTAATATCAGCACCTTTCTTTCTGCTTTTGCTTTGCTCCTGTTCTCCTTCTGCCAAAAAGAGCTATATAACTTCTTTCTTTCTTTCGTTTGCAATGCCAGGAACTTCAATGCGATCCAGTTTATTATCAGTAAACTTCTTTCTTGCCACCCCCCAGGATTGTTTTTGAGTAAGTGGTTTAAATCTTTTTTGGAAATACTAGGGCTTCGGAAAATATTCACCACCAGCTGGTCCACCCAACGAGAGCATGATGGAAGGTAGTAAAAGATGCCACTCACATGTCCTGTGGCTCTGAGACTTCCAAGTAGCGCATCTTCATTAACTGAGGAAAGTCCATTTCCTCTTTCACCTCCCAGTCACTACGAACTTCAACTGAAGAGTCTCGGGGTTTCTGTCATGAAAACCATGGGAGGGAAAAAAATTCCAGCCAGTGTAAAACACAAGCTAAAGGCAGGTTAATAGTACAAAGGGCTTCTATTCAATAAATATGTCTAGAACATTAACTACATCCTGGCTGTTCTTTAAAACACAGCATCCCCCGACTCTCAGGAGCTTACAATCTAGAAGAGGACCGAGGGATCAAGAGTTCAAAAACAAAGGGAATTCCTCCCCTCATTAAGATGTCACCAGGGAACAGCAGCTCTTTATATTTCACAAAGGAGCTATAGCAGCACCTTTAGCTTTCTCTCAAGCTACTAGCTATCTATTCTTGATACAGCAAGCATCTTATTTAGCAAAATGTAACTTCTACGATTGTAACTACACTCTTGCTTACATGTGTCTTCTATCAATGTCCACACAAACACTCATATAGGAATGTTCACAGCAGCATTCTTCAGAATAGCAAAAAGTGGAAATAACCTAAATGTCCATCAACTGGTGAACAGATAAACAAAATGTGGTCCATCCATACAATGGAATTCAGCAATACAAAAAAATTAAGAACTGATACATGCTACAAGATGGATGTACCTTAAAGATCACACATTGCATGATCCCATTTATATGAGTAAATGGACAGAATAGGCAAACCCAGAGACAGAGACTAGAGTAGTGGTATACTGTCTAGGGTTAGGGGAGAATAGCGGCTGACTGCTAAAGGGTACAGGGCTTCTTTTTAGAGTGATGCAATGTTCTGAAATTGACTACAGTAATGGTCGTACAATTCTATAAATATACCAAAACCCACAGAATTGTACACTTTGCATGGGCGAATTGTACAGTATATGATTTATATCTCAAAGCTGTCACAAAACCAAACAAACAAAACCAAATGCCTAGGTAGAATTCTGGCACAAATACGCTACCTGTGATTTTTGGTCCCATTTCTGCCTCACTCCAAATTGTTTCTGAAATTTCTTCTGCAGTCGTATGCGTTCTCTGGAAAGACAGAAAAATTGTGCCTTCAGTGAAGATTTTTTAGAAAAGTGAGGACTTAATAAAGAGGAACAAAAGAGACAATCTCCTTTGCTGAATGGCTGGTAGGGCATATGGTCCTCAAATACTGACCAGTTATATTTTACTCCATCTAGAGACTGTCCACTGGCAGCCCCAACCTGGGCCAGGCCGTTACACTGCGCAGCTCCAGGAGGGCTCATAGGACCCAGTGCGAATGGGGCCCCCTGGAGTTGTGCTCCGGCAGAGCTGAGCCTAGGTAAGCTCCAGAGTCTCTTATTTGCCTTGGTTTCCTTCAGCATGCATGTCCACTGTAAACAGTTTCTTGCTCGTGCTATTGCCTTGAACTGAAACTGGCCCTTAGGGAATGATGTCAGGTTGAAACAGTGGCTTAATCTGCTCTAGGAAGATGTTCTGTTTGCAATAGTGGGGAAGACCACCATTTTCCTACTTTGGCCTAATGAGTTCAGAGTGTGTGTAGTCCCGGAAGAATGCCTTGTTCTGGCAGGATGGGAACCTCACCTCTCTTTCTGCTTGGCGCTCTTAGGCAGGGTCTGCAGATTGAACTGCAACATGTTCCGTCGATCTTTGTCTCTGCGGAGATTCCGCTGAGAATTACAAAAAAACATCCATGTTAAAATCTTTGAGATTGGGCCACAGTAGGAAGTGCTTACTGGGAGGTCATGAGCCTAAGTTCAGAACGCCAAATCCAAGTTGTACATTTTATTATTACTTTTTAAACGCTTTATTGATTTTAGAGAGAGGAAGGGAGAAACACTAATGACAGAACATCAATTGGTTGCCTTGGGGACCAAATCCCTAACCTAGGTATGTGCCCTGACTGGGACTCAAACCCACAACCTTTCGGTGTACAGGACAATGCTCCAACCAACTGAGCCACACATGCCAGGGCCAAGTTGCACATTTTCCTTTGCTTTTAATCTAATAATCAACAGTCTGGGGGTTTAGTTGAGTAAATACTTGGAGTTAGCTTAGATGTACATTCACACACATATTTTACTGACGTTTACTGGCTCTTATTAGAGTTGCTGAGTTTGCCTCTTTATGTAATAAGATGTGATCCAACTGGACCATCTGCTTAATAAAGTCTGCAGTCTAGCAATTAAGCCAGGCAATAGGCACAGATGCACCCTTTTATCTGGCACAAACGTCATTCTTAGCACAGGGGTATAATGTCCTACCTACTGGTCAACAGAAATCTAAACCATTTAAATGCATCCCTGGACCTCGTCATGTTTACTTTATATAGTTTGTCACTGAGGAGCTCCCTGGGGTTCACTAGAGGACCCATAACATGCTTTCCTCTCATCAGTACTCACAGGGTTGCACTTTTAGCAGCAGGTGACAGCCCTAAGGTGGTCCGACTGCTGGTTCTTGGCCTACCTGTGCAAATCGCATTCGATTCCGCTGGTAGGCGGTCTTCTGTGTGCGCGCTGTGTCCACCAGCTGGAAACTCGTTTCATCCTCCTCGTGGAAATAAGCATACTGACTTCCACCACCAAACTGAGAGGAGTATTTATCTGGAGGCAAAGGTGATAGTGTGTAACGGCCACCACCTACAGACTTTACACATACACACCAGCTTAAAGCCCTGCAATTTAAGTGTGGTCTTGGGACCCTTAACAGTGGCTGGGAGCATCACAGACATGGAGACTCACAGCCTCACTCAGACCCACTGACTCAGAACCAGCATTTAAAAAGGATCCCCAGGTGATTCATGCACATTCAAGTTTGAAAAGTTCTGATCTAAAGGCTTTGAAAATTAAGACAGAATCTGAGGAACTCAAGGTAAACCCATTCCACTCTCTGCCTTAGTCTGTAAGAATCTGAGTTAAAAATTTATTCTTGCAGGTGAGGCAAATATGGGATTTAAGTACCATCACTCTCATCATCTGGTGCCCAAGGCAGACATGTCTAATGGCTGCCCTCAGACTCAGATAATCTTAACTTACTATTCCAGAGAGCCACTTCCAACTATCTCTGATAAAAAACCCCCTTTACTGTATCAGTATCTTAAACCCAGGAATTTAAAACTGGAATCCACTGCGTGGCTTCACCGGTTCAGTAAACCCCAAGCAATGAAATGCAAAATGGGAATATAAAAGGGTTCATGGCTCCTCAAAAATGGGGGGTACGAGTGGGAATCCTACTCTAACAGGTCCAACTTCTTTAATGAACAGTCTAACTTTTGGGGCTACTTCCAAAAAATGTGGCAGGGGCCACAGTCTAGAATAAGCTCTTAATATTATGAATTAGTATCAGCATCTCATCACCATTCTAGAACACTTTCAGGTGGAGGTTACCAGAAAAAGTAACAATTTTCCCAAGGACCTGATTGGGCAGTCAGAGAACACTTACTGGTGTACCTCTTATCTTGGTATGTGGTACCCGTCCAGTCTGCAACCTAGTAAGAGCAACAAGGGAAGACAGAGCACACAGGTCAAGCAGGCAATTTTCTGTTGACCCAGAAACCCCCCGAAGCGAGACACTGTGGGAAAGTAGCAGGATTGGCTCACAATGCCTTTGCAAGTGCCCAGCTCTCCTATGACTGCTGGAAGTATCCAGAGGTCATAACCTTTCCCAGCTGGTGTCCCTATAAGGAACACAGGAGTAATGCTTTTGAGAGAATAAAACTGAAATGAACTCAGAGGGTAGCAGCCACAGATTTAAAGATTCAGACTCCTGCTGACAGACAAGTACCTTTCCTAGCCGATCTCCTTTGCTGAATGGCTGGTAGGGCATATCTCGAAACTGCTCGGGGATTGCACAGGGACCCCAGCCTGAGGGGTTGTCCTGGATCACGGGTGTCATGAACTTTGCCATCTTCTAAAACCTTAAATATACAAATAACATAAGTAGCTTCACGAAGAAAAGCCTAAAGGTAAAAAAAAGCCTATTTGAGGTAAGCTAAGACATAGATTAAATTAAAAAGCAACATATGAAACGGAACCCTCACATCTTAGCTACTACTCTGTTTTCTTGCAAATAATATTGTGAATACTTATAATTGAGAAGACTACTAACAAAATTAATTTATTATACTTCATTGACTTTTTTCCACCGTAACATCTTTCAAATGAGTTTGCATCTCATGCTTGGCGGGGTGTCATCTTAATTGGCAATTTTTCTTTCTTACCGTTATAGAGAATAATGGTGCTACATAAAATAATGGTGCTTCTTAAATTTGGTGGTGTCTCAAAGATTTGATAAGATGCAGTTAAGTTTTTTTCAAGTGTAATTACCATGTTCAGGTTCTTAGAAACACCTTCAACAGGACATAAAATATTTAGCTTCTTTAAACCTATTTCTTCATGTGTAAAATAAGTAAGTTCGTTGTTTTATTAGTTAACACACACACAAATTCTTTCATTGTAAATGCTACCCAATTACTATTCAGACTTGTAAAAATACATCTACTCAGAAAAATAAGAGTCTGTAAGTATATCCTGAAATTCAACTTTCTTTTCTTGTTCTTCCAATAGTCTGTCGTCAATGCAAATCCTTATGCAGAGCAAGTGGACACAGCGCTAAGCAAAAGGCCATGAAGTGGCCATACATCAAATGTTCACAGATACCTGAGTACCAGGCATTGTTCTCAGTGATTACCATGCATATTCATTAAATCCCAACAGTCTGAGGTTGGGGCCAGTATCATCCCTACTTTTCAGAAAAGAAATTGCCCGAAGTCGTCACGCTGGTTGATGAAAAATATGAACCCTAGGCAGTCTGGCTTTAGTCTAATGCTCTAGCTCCTCTCCGGAGGGTAAAAACCAGGGCCTCCCAACAGATGTTTTTAGGCAGTTTCTATCAAAAACCCTCTGAATATGCTCAGATGGTGAGTTTCCAGAGGAAAACTCATTACACAAATACTTCTGGAGGCCAGAGAGCAGTCAAAGAGCACAGGATACTGAAGTTAGTAAGGAGACTAAGGCTTTCTACAGAGGGGACAGCAACTGGAGTTGGGTGACAGCGAGAGAATGAACCTGCGAGCCCCACCCGCCAATTCTGAAGTTATACTACAAAAAAGTGCGGAGGGAAGGGGTGACAGTCGCAGAACTTAGTACGGGGCTGCTACTCAGAGTCAGGCACTGTGCTAGATACCTTAACACCACTGACTCGCACGCCCCGCTTTAGAGATAAAAATTTGTCGCTCAGCCAAATCAAGAGGTTGATCTACACATCATTTCAAAATAGACTTGATTCCCAGGGCTGTCTGCGGTAAGTCCAGCATTCTTCCCATCATAATCTAGCTGGAGAGCAGTCTGAAAAGATCTGGGGTTTCAGACTGTACTTAATGGCACAACAACGATGTCTCCAAAACACACTTTTAAAAGTCGGCTTGATCTGTCAGCTGAAGGAGGAAATAGGCCCAGGGCTTGTCAGGCATTCTTCCTGGGGTGGAAGTCCGGGTTCCCACACATGTGAAATAAGTGAGCAGAATGGAACAGGTAGGACAAACCGAGCTCTTCAGTTAAAATGTCCTGACAGCTGGGCGGGGCACCAACAGGGCAGTCAGAGGGGCCTTCTCGCAGGGAGGCATCGGTATTGTGTAATTATTGCGGCCATTACAGGTCGTACCCCATCAAGCCCTGGTGGTTCGGATCTGAGATCAAACATACTCCATCCTAGCCTTCTACTTCACATTAAAGGGAAGGAAACCTTTAGACTGGGAACTCCTCAGAGCAGGGCCGATTAGCTTGGCATTCCCAGAAACTCAAGCTTTGGCAACTTAAAAGACCCTGAAACCCACCTGGGTCAAGTGACATTATTAAATTCGCCCAGCCCTTGGCCACTAATTGGAGTCTAGAGTCAGGGACCTCACGCACCCCGCATGCAGGACCTGGGGCCCGGAAGGCAGAGTCCTGCCACTTCCAGCGGAGGGACAACGGCAGCAGGTGGGGACGTCCGGAGGTCTCTTCCGGGAGCCTCTGAAGGCTTGGTCCAGCCCAAGCCGGCTCCGGAGGTCCCCGGAATCCTACGGAACATGCTGCTCACCTGCACGGGCCTCGGCCAGCCCGGATGGCGAAAGATAGACCAGGCCGGACAGCTCGCTACCTTTCCAAGACTGGAAAGGAGAGAAGATGCGCGCGCAGTGACCGGCGCCGTAAACCTGACCGGCGCTGCCGTAAACCGCGCTTCCGCTTCCTTTGGGTTCGGCGGCGGAACGCGAGTCGTAAAGCGAAGGCACACCGGAAATTTGTTACTGCTCTTTGGGAGGTGGCTTCCTTAGCCTTGTAGGCTCTTAGACACAAGAAGGGTGTATACAGTTACGCCACGGGGCATCCGGCGACGCCCTGAGAAGGCGGTTAGGTTTATTGAAACGTGGCAGCCGTGTAGTCAAAGCTGGAGGCGGGAGGGCTGACGGCCCCCCCGTGTCCCACAATACCTTGCGGGACATTCGGCCCTGTGTGTACACAGTGGGCTCCAGCCTTCTCTAACCAATCACGTGGTTTGAGTCTCACCGGTAGGGGGAAGTCGAGCGTCTGAGGAGGATTTTATTGTTATTCTCTCGCTCCCTCCGCCCCATCTTTTCCAGTTTGGGAAACCGAGGTCTAGAGCTGTAAAGTGACCTGTCCAGCTTGCTAGTTTAGGAGGTGGCCGTCAGGGTTCTCAAACTTTACGTCGAGGACGTCTGGAGCCCTCATTTGAAAAAAATGCAGATTCAAGTATGTGGAGCCCACGAATGGGCATTTTAAATTAGCAACTGTGATTCTGAAGGGGCCGCTCCGGAAGCACTTTCCTACAATGGGCGACAGTGCTGACCTTTCCGCAGCTCCCAGCCTATGGAGTTTGTCCTGGAATCTTATTGGGGAATTTCAAAACTTTGAAAGTGAATCCTTTGAGGGCGCGATTTTATTCAAACCTCGGTTCCTCTTCTACCCTGTCTCCTAGGTTTTCCTTGTCAGTCTTCCAACCTGTCTCCTTTATTGGAAAATATATCAGCTATTAGATCTGGTATCTACTCTGGACTGCTCTTTTCTAGCTGGGCCTCACTTTCCTCAGCTATCTGTAAATTGGAGATAATACTAAGGGGGTGCTGTGAGGGTAAAAGTATGTAATTCCACTCACCAGTTGGGTGAACTTGGGCAGGTTATTCGATCTCTAAAGCTGCTTACTTATCTGCAAAACGGAAATGTGAACAGCATCATCCGTGTCCATAAATTGTCTCCCATCTTCCAGTTTTCCTAATTTTTGTTAATGGTACCCAAAGGAATGGCGCTCTGTGCAAAACCTTGTCGTCACCATTACCAGTCCTCTTTTCCTTTGCAACCACATTTTTAGTTCTTTACTAAATCCTCTTCGTGTTTCTTTCAAAATACATCGTGAATGCCCGTTTCCCCACCATCCCCACAGCCTTGTGTCTGGACCCTTAGTGTCCACTCTTGCTCCTCTACGGTTACCTCTCACATGGTGGTCAAAGCTCGAGTTATTTCCTCAGTGAGATCTTCTCTGACCACCCTTCCTAAAACAGCTGCTCCTCCCTCCATCCCTCTTCACCCCTTTCCCTGCTTTGTTTTTGTCGGAGCACTCATCACACTGAAATATTTTTGTCTCTTTGTTTAGGCTCTGACTGCCTCTAGAGGGCAAGCTCTGTGCTGGCAGCAACTCTGTCTAGAACAGTGCCTGGTAATACATGGTTCTTTTTTTTTTGAAAGAATGTTTAGAGATTTTGTGAGAATTAAATGAGAAAATGAATTTAGCACCTTACTCTGGGCACTAAGTAAGCACTCAATTAATGTTAGTGTAATGGATATCAATAGTAAATTTCAGTATTTTGTAAATTATAAGGGGAGATGTAGTTTTTCTAAATTGTTTAGATCATGTCTCTCCCCTAGGGCCCACAGGCCATCTGCTGCAGTCTCTCTCTCATGTCAGAGTTTAATCATCTTTTCCATATTTTTGCACAGATGTCCTAGCACACCCCAGATGGAGGAGGATTTGAAGTCTCCTGTCTCATTCTCTTTTTTTTAAAAAAAATATTTTATTGATTTTTTACAGAGAGGATGGGAGAGGAATAGAGAGTTAGAAACATCGATGAGAGAGAAACACCAATCAGCTGCCTCCTGAACACTTCCTACTAAGGATGTGCTCGCAACCAAGGTACATGCCCTTGACCGGAATCGAACCTGGGACCTTTCAGTCCGCAGGCCGACACTCTATCCATTGAGCCAAACCAGTCAGGGCTCCTGTCTCATTCTCAATAGTGGGTCCCTGGGCTTAGATGGGATCTTGCCTCCATTCTTCCTCCCAGCTGACCCCCGGGTTGTCTCTTTCTGCCTGTCTCACTGTCCTTTCTCCACATGATATAAAGCTGGACTGATCCTCCTTTATATGAAATCAGAGCATGCCCAACCTCCCTCCCTCCCTCCACTGCTTCAAATCTTTCAATGGCTTACCTTGATCCTGAGGATAAAAGCCCTTTCTGTTCCGTGGCCTGCAAGTTTCTAAGTGGTAGCTTTTCACTGGCTGCTTCCTCTTTCTGGGTCATACCCAGGCTCATTTTCTGTTTGAGACCTTTTCACCTGCTGTTCTCTGCTGCCTGGAATGCATCTCCCTTAGATCTTCACTGTTTCCTCAGCACACAGGCATTTCCTGACCACCCCTCTGAGTAGCCTTGCCCTGTCCTCATTCACTCTGTCACTCACCATGAGCCTGGTACTATAGCAAGAACTTACATTAACTCATTTAATTCTCACCACAGCCCTGTGAGGTAGGGCCTGTTATTCTCTCCATTTTACAGATGAGGATATGGAGGCCCAGCGAGGTGTTCTCGGTTGAGCAGTGCATAGTGAAGCTGGGGTGTCAAACTCAGGAGATACCTGGCCCCTGCTGCTGCTGCACATCCCTTTGGTGTTTTACTGGATGCCTAACATGGGTCTCTCTTACACTTACCTGGTTTGCTTATTTGTTTACTTATTGTCTCCTCATTAGAAAGGAAGCCTCAAGAGAGGTGGGGTCTTACGTGTCTTGCTCACTGCTGTGTCTCCAGCACCTAGAATGGTGCTTACCACGTAGTTGGTGCTTGGGAAATGTTTCTTGGATGCATGAGTGACCTCTGGGGACAGGTTCTCTCCTTCGGGTGTCCACTTGGCGCAGCCCTCCATTGCCACGCTTCCCATACCTCTGGTTCTGTTACCAGTGTCCCCCACCTCTCCTAACCCAGGCCCTGGGTTCCTCCAGCACGGGGCTGCATTATTGCTGGAGGAAGCTGCATGGCCCCGCACCGAGCCTGGCATACAGTGTTTGCCCAGGAAATGCTGGATGAACCCAGGGCCTTCATATTCTGATTTTAGAGACTGCAAAATAAACACTTAGCATTCTTGCCAGCAAAGTATAGGTGTGAGGGCAGGTGCTCTTTCCTCAAAAGGAGCTGGAGATGTCACAGCGCCTTTCCAGTCTGGAGAGGCACAAACTCGGTTTGGGTAATTGAGTGACTAACTTTTCATTATTGCTAGTAATGGCTGACATTAGCACAGCAGTTTACAAGTGACAAATTTCTTGATTTCATTTTAGCCTCATGGCTACAATACTTTAATACCAATTTTACAGGTGGTCAGCTGAGGCTGAGACAGGCAGAGGCACTAATACAGGCTCACACAACTAGTGAGAGGCAGAGCTGGGATTTCATTTATTTACTCTTTCAGCAAACACCCATGGGGCACCTTCTTTGTGCCTGGTATGGAATTAGGTGTGGAGGATGCAGCAAAGAGCAGAGCAGGTCCTGCTCTCCAGGAGGGTACCTTCTTTAAAAAAAAAAATTTTTTTTTTTTAAAATTGATTTCAGGGAGGAAAGGAGAAGGAGAGAGGGAAACATCAATGATGAGAGAGAATCATCGATTGCCTGCCTCCTGCATGGCCTACACTGGGGATCAAGCCCGCAATCTGGGTATGTGCCCTGACAAGGAATTGAACCTGGTCAATGCTGAACCACTGATCCATGCCAGCACTGTGTGGAGGGTACCTTCTAAAAGAGGGGCGGTAGCCCTAACCAGTTTGGCTCAGTGGATAGAGCGTCGGCCTGCGGACTGAAGGGTCCCAAGTTCGATTCCAGTCAAGGGCATGTACCTTGGTTGCAGGCACATCCCCAGTGGGAGGTGTGCAGGAAGCAGCTGATGGATGTTTCTCTCTCATCGATGTTTCTAACTCCCTCTCCCTTCCTCTCTGTAAGAAATCAATAAAATATATTAAAAAAATAAAAGAGGGGAGGTAGACCATGGGCAGGTGTATAAAGAGATGTGAGAAGCGGGTAAATATGTTGTAACAGGGATGTGTGTTAGAGAATGATTTGGGGTGCAGTACTTTTAAGGTGGTGCTTCAGGAAGGCACCTGTGAAGAGGTGACATTTGAGCAGAGACTACAGGACGAGAGGGAGCAGGCCAGGGGAGATCTGGAGGAAGAACATTTCAGCGGAGGGACCAGGCCTTCTGGGGAGGGAAGGGTGAGTGCTGGGGCTATATGGGATCCTCTTATTCATCTGGTCAAACTTGCACTGCAGACAGGCATTTCCTTGTCACCTGTCTGGCTGGTTGCTGTCACCTTTGCTTGGATGTGCCTAGTGCTGGGGGGATCACTCCTCTAATGATGCTCCTTTGCCCTCTATGGATTTCTTTTTGGTAAACTTTCCTAGTTCCTTTATTTCTTTTTTAAAATTAATATATTTATTTATTGATTTCAGAGAGGAAGGAAGAGGGAGAGAGAGATAGAAACATCAATGATGAGAGAGAATCATTGATTGGCTGCCTCCTGCATGCCCTTACTGGGGATCGAGCCTGCAACCCGGGCATGTGCCCTTGGCCAGAATCCAACCTGGGACCCTTCAGTCCGCAGGCCAGCGCTCTATCCACTGAGCCATTCTGGCCAGGGCCTTTATTTATTTCTTGGTGTCACCCCAATTGCAACTTGGTCCCGGTTTTCTCATGCCTTCCAGTTTGTCAGAATTCTAAAAAACGGCCACCTCCAGAACCACTCCTCCCCTTCAGGACCTCTCTTTTCTTGCTTGGTTTCTACCTTCCTCTTTGGGGCCTTTCTTAACCTCCTGCATGCCCCCCCCCCACAACCTCCCCCCCTCACATGAACAAATTCTCTCTCCTCTACCCTCTCTGGCCCCTTCTGACACTATTATCCTCTCAGATCCTCTCTCTGCCAGCTACCTCTGAGCTGTTGGCTTGGGCATCTTCCTTGAGCTGACTTACCCACATTCTTTCTGGTGCTTGTATTTTGCCATTTTTTCCCTCCCAATGTGCTGTTTTCTGTGCTTGGAAGGACCCTTTGTTCTTTGACTAGTTTTTTTTTTAAAAATATATATTGCATTAAAAAATCTTTATTGTTGAGATTATTACCGATGTTCCTCTTTTCTCCCCCTTTTGGCCCCCTCCACCCGGTTCCCGGCCTTCCCCAGGCCTTCAGCACCCTATTGTCTGTGTCAATAGGTAATGCATGTCCTATATAATAAAAGGCTAATATGCAAATCAACTGAACAGCAGAACGACCAATTGCTGTGTTGTGCACTGACTACCAGGGGCAGACGCTCAATGCAGGAGCTGACCCCTGGTGATCAGTGTGCTCCCACAGGGGGAGTGCTGCTCAGCCAGAAGCGGGGCTCACAGCTGGTGAGTGTAGCGGTGGTGGCGGGAGCCTCTCCTGCCTCCAAGGAAGCGCTAAGGACCTCTGAGGGATCCTGGACTATGAGAGGGGGCAGGCCAGGCTGAGTGACCCCCCCTCCCCAGTGCACGAATGTTGTGCACCAGGCCTCTAGTATACATATAAGATATTTGTTTAATCTCTTCCAGCCTTCCCACCCTTCTTCCCTCTGAGAATTATCAGTCTGTTCTATTTCCATGCCTCTAATTCTATTTTATTCACCAGTTTATTCTGTTCATTAGATTTCTTATTTGTTTATTTTGATTTTTAGATTCAATTGTTGGTAGGTATGTATTTGTTGCCATTTTGTTGTTCATATTTTGATCTTTTCTTTTTCTTCTTTCTCTTCTTAAAGAATACCCATCAACATCTATCTACACTAATAAAAGAGAAACATGCAAATTGACCATACCTCCGCTATACCCACCAGCCAATCAGGAGCGAGTATTAACCCAACAAAGATGGCCACAGACCTGGAGTGAGCAGGAGGCTTGGGTTGCCCCTGGTGATGGAGGAAGCCTAGCTTCCCGCCTGCCCTGGCCGGGCCTGGCCTCTACTCAAGGCTACAAAGTTTCAATTATAGAAGATAAATAAATCCCAGATACCTGCTTCTAGCTGGCCCTGGCCTCCACTCAAGAAGGGGCTGGGAGCCTGGGTTGCCAGGGGCAACCCAAGCTTCCAGCTGGCCCTGGCCTCCGCTCAAGGAGGCGCTGAGAAAAAAAAAAAAGAAAGAAATAAAGGAGGGGCTGGGAGCCTGGATCACTGGGGGGTGTGGCCAACCTGCAAACAGGCTTCAGCCCCTCACCCAGGCTGGCCAGGCACCCCAGTCGGGACCCCACCCTGAGGAGGGTTTGGCCAGCTTGAAAACAGCCCTCAGCCCCTCACCCAGGCCATCCCACGCCCCAAGGGAACCCTCACCCTGATCCAGGACACCCTTCAGGACAAACCAGACGGCCCCCACCCGTGCACCAGGCCTCTATACTAATAAAAGGGTAATATGCTAATTAGGTTGGGAGACCTTCCAGGAAACCTTATGGATGTTCTTCTGGACAAAGCCATGGTGGCGGGGCTGAGGTAGAGGCAGTTAGAGGCCAAGAAGGGAGGGAAGTCGTGGGTGTCAGACCAGGATGGGATGGCAGTTGTGAGTGATCAGGCTGGTGGGGGGCGGGGCTGTTGGGGGTAAGCAGACCAGCAGGGGGGCCAGGTGGGGGCGAGCAGGATGTCAATGGGGGTCAGTTGGAGTTGATCAGGATAGTGGGGGGTCAGTTTGGAGTGAGCAGGCCAGCAGGGAGGCAGTTGGGGGTGAGCAGCCCAGTGGGGAGGGAAGATGGGGGCGAGCAGGCCAGCAGGGGGGGCAGTTGGGGGTGAGCAGGCTGGCGGGGGGGCATTTGGGGGCAAGCAGGCCAGTGGCAGGGGGCAGCTGGGGGCGAGCAGGCCGGCAGAATGGTTAGGGGCAATCAGGCAGGCAGGCAGGCAGGTGAGTGGTTAGGAGCCAGGACTCCCAGATTGTGAGAGGGATGTCTGACTGCTGGTTGAAGCCCGATCCCTGTAAACTGGCAGTAGAACATCCTTTGAGGGGTCCCAGATTGGAAAGGGTGCAGGCTGGGCTGAGGGACACCGCCCCCCCCCCCCGCACAAATTTTGTGCACCGGGCCACTAGTGTATATATAAAAGCCTAAGTGCCCATTACAACTGGATGACTGGAATGACCAGTTGCTATGAGGTGCACTAACTACTAGGGGGTAGACACTCAATGCAAGAGCTGCCCCCTGGTGGTCAGTGCGTTCCCACAGCCAACCTCCCATAGCCCCTCCCCCAGCTGGCTGGCCAACCTCCTGCAGCCCCTCCTCCCCAGCCAGTCCACCCATTGGCCCCAATCAGGGGGGCCAACTGGCCAACCTCCCGTGGCCCCTCCCTTCGGCCGGCTGGCTCCCCCCTGCAACCATAGGCCTAGATCGCCAGCCAGGCCGAGGGACCCCACCTGTGTATGAATTTGTGCACCAGGCCTCTAGTTTCATATAATACTGGTTTGCTGGTGATGAACTCCTTTAGCTTTTTCTTGTCTGTGAAGCTCTTTATCTGATCTTCAATTCAAAATGATAGCCTTGCTGGGTAGTGTAATCTTGGTTGTAGGTCCTTGCTATTGATCTCTTTGAATATTTCTTGCCACTCCCTTCTGGCCTGCATAGTTTCTGTTGAGAAATAAGCTGACAGTCATATGGGCATCCCCTTGTAGGTAACTAATTGCTTTTCTCTTGCTGTTTTTAAGATTCTTTGTCTTGCCCTGGCCAGTTGGGCTCAGTGGATAAGCATTGGCTTGCGGACTGAAGGGTCCCAGGTTTGATTCTGGTCAAGGGCTTGTACCTTGGTTGTGGGCACATTCCCAGTAGGGAGTGTGCAGGAGGCAGCTGATCGATGTTTTTCTCTCATTGATGTTTCTAACTCTCTCTCCCTCTCCCTTCCTCTCTGTAAAAAATCAATAATAAAAAAAAAAAAGATTTTTTGTCTTTATCCCTTGGCATTTTAATTATGATGTGTTTGGTGTGGTCATGTTTGGGTTCCTCTTGTTTGGGACTCTCTGTGCTTCCTGGACTAGAAAGTCTATTTCTTTCATCAGGTAGGGGGAGTTTTCTGTCATTATTTCTTCAAATAGTTTTCAATATCTTGCTCTCTCTCTTCTTCTGGCACCCCAATAATACAAATGTTGGTAGCTTGAAGTTGTCCCAAAGGCTCCTTACACTATCTTTATATTTTTGGATTCTTTTTTCTTTTTGCTCTTCTGGTTGGGTGTTTTTTGCTTCCTCATATTTCAAATCATTGATTTGGTTCTGAGAATCCTCTACTGTACTGTTGAATCCCTGTATATTATTCTTTATTTCAGTCAGAGTATGCTTAATTTCTGACTGGTCCTTTCCCATTTTTTTTTGGAGGTTTCTAGAAGATTCTTGAGTAACCTTATAACCATGGTTTTGAACTCTATATCTAGTAGTTTACTTTTTCCATTCTTTCATTTATGGCATATTTCTTTGTCTCTGCATTTTGGCTGCTTCCCTGAGTTTGTTTCTATGTACTGGGTAGAGCTGCTATGTCTCCTTCTTGAGTTGGTAAAATGGCCTTGTTTAGTAGATGTTCTATAGGGCCCAGTGGCTCAGCCTCCCCAGTCACCTGAGCTGGGAGCTCTAGGTGCACCCCTTTGTGGGATGTGAGCAGTCTTGTTGTAGTTGAGACTTGATTGCTGTTGGTATCACTGGGAGAAATTGACCTCCAAGTCAATTGGCTGCAAGGACCAGCTGCAACTACAGTGGGAGAGCTACTATGGAGACACCCCTATGGAGCAGGACTTGCTTTGGTGGGGCTTTGGTGCTCACTGAGTCTGTCCCTTGAATATGTCACTTATGGATGTGTAGAGTTGTAATCTGGTATGGATTGACACTGACCACTGGGTAACACTGGCTCTTGGGTGTCCAGGGAAGTGGAAAGTCAGCCACTGCCTGGGGCCACCCAGTAGGAGCTACAGAGAGATTTGCAGATTCATCCTCTTTGTATTGGGTTTGGAAGTGCCCAGATGAGGCCCAGCTGTGAAGCAAAGCAGGCTGGTGCTGGTGCTGGGTCTTAGGCCTTTTATTGATAGGTTTGGGGCTCCCTGACCAGCTGCAGCTTGTTTGAGAGACTTTAGCACACAGCTTGGGTGGGGTTGTAAATTGGATGAGGTGGGGTCTTAGGGAATTACCTGGGTGGAACAAACAGAAATGGCTGCCAATCAGCCCTGTGACTGGGGTGGCCTCAGCATAGGAGCAGTGATCCCGGCGAGCACCTCCATCTGGGAGAAAGCTGCCCCTGAGTTCCTGCCCTGATGCCAGATAATCCAGTTTCTCCTCGTATGTGTCTGTGTTCCACAGAGCCTTGCCCTGGGGCTGGAGCTCAGAGGAAACAGGACCTTGTAAGTTCAAATCGTGGTGCCGGCCTTTTAAGAGGAACAGCTGGGTCTCCAGCAGCCTCTGTGTCACTGAGCCCCAATCCGCACTGGTTTTTACAGCCCGTAGTTCTTACTGCCTGTAGGGACTTCTTTTCCCAGCTCTGGGACCCTGGGCTGGGGGTCTGGTATGGAGCTGGGGCCCCTTGCTCCTCTGGGTGGCCTCTGCAGAGATGATCTCCCTCCTGATTAAAAATCAGCCCATGTGGGTGCCGGACCAGCCCGTTCTGCGCCTCTGCACCTCGTACCAGTCTCAGTGTGCTTTCTCCTTTACTTCTCTAGTTGTAGGACTTCCATTCAGCCGGCTTTCCCGCAGTTCTGAATGATGGTTGTTCTGTATTTTAGTTGTAATTTTGATGTGGTTGTGGCAGGCGGCAAGTATAGGCATTTACCTACGCCGCCATCTTCAAATCTCTACATTCTCTTTGACTAGTTTTCAGCTCTTGGTCTAATGTCCCTTCCTAGGCTATGTCTTCCCTCCCACCACATACCCGTTCTCTGTACTTACCTGCTCCTGACCCTCATAGTACTGAAAGTTAAGTGATTGCTTGTGCACTTATTTGATCCATGTATGCCTCTTCCATCACTTGCAGCACCTGGTGGGGTGGGGATAGGGCCTGTATTTCCAGTTGCTGGAACAGTGCCTGACAGAGTAGGTGCCCAATAAGAGTTTATTGACTTAACTAGTCAATGAATAAATGGATCAAAATTGGTATGAGATCATTCATTCAACTGGTATTACCCAGAGCCACCCCTTTGCAACAGGACCCTGCGTATGTAATGATATATGAGATTCTTGTCTTCAAAGATCTCGTCTAGCTGAGGGAGACTCATAGGTGCCTGCCAGGCCCTCCATCTGCATCCCCTCATGTCTAGAAGTGAGAGGCACCAGTATTACTGATTTCTGATCAGCCTCCTTTTTATGCTATTCTGCCCTTCCAGTCCCTTCCAGATAAAGAAAATGCACTTTCTAATAGGAACCTCCAATGCCTTAACAAGTGAGGTAGTGTTATTGAGTGCTTACTGTATGTCAGGCACTATGCTAGTGCTTTACATTAACAGTCATTTCTGTAATTCTTTCTAAGAGTTCTCGAGAGAGGCATCAACCCTCCCATTGATGCACGTGGGGAGAAGCAGGCCCAGGATGGTTGGGTACTTAGCCCAATGAGTGAGCTGCTGAGTCAGGAATTGAGAGTGGTTTTGTGTCCTCCAAAGCTTTCACCCTTATGGATGGTGAAGGGCTTTCCTGAGGTTTGAAGAGGTCCCCTTTTCCTCCTGGGACTTCTCCATGGGAGGGGAAAATCCAGAATTTCCGCATGCGAGGGGCTTAGTGACAGCTATCTGGTGAAAAGGGGGAGCCCTGGGCTTATTTTGAAGCTGCAATTGCATAACAGACTGTTTTTACTGAGGTTGTACGTTTATTGGGGGAAGGCATTCTGGAGGTTGTGTGGGCACTGGGCCTGAGCCATCTCTTGGAAAAACTGCTGAGCATACAGACAATGGAATTGGGAGAAGGGGAAGGGACAAGGGAACCAGCATCAATTTCTCAAATGCTCTCTATACACGTGAGCACCTCACTTATATTTATTCCAGACTGTGGGGTGGAGGGTTGTTGCCAGGATTTGTAGGGTGCTCTAAGAACTTGGCCAAATGTAGGGTGACCATATAATTTACTATCCAAACTGAGGTGCTTCTGGGAGAGGAAGCATTGCTACCACATTAATTATACCAGACAAAAGGTGTAAACTGGGACTGTTCCATGCAAACTGGGAGATATGGCTACCCTACAGAGAAGGGAAATAAAATTGCCCCTTGTCTGGTTATCTTTTGCTGTGTAACATCCCTCCAAAAAGTGGCAACTTAAAACAACAACAATCCTTTTACTATTATCTCTCTTGGTTTCTGTGGGTCAGGAATTTGGGAAGGGCTTGACTAGGTGGTTCTGGCCTGGGATCTCTCCTGCCATTGTAGGTGGATGTGGATGTGGCTGGAGTAGCTGGTGGCTGGCTAGACCTTTCTCTCTCTCCATTTCATCTTAGGGCTTCTCTCATGGAGAGTTTGGGCTTCCTCACAACATGGCGGCCTGAGGACAGCCAGACTACAATGCTTCCATGGGAGCTGAAGACTTCCAGGGCAAGTATTCTGGCTGAGAAGCTGGAAGCTGCATGGCGTTCTGCGATCTGGCCTCAGAAGGTACGCACATCCCTTCTACCCCTGCTGTTGCTTACCAGCAAGTTGAAAGCTTGCCCAGAGCTAAGGCATAGGCTCTAGAAGGGCATGTGGAGGGAGAGATGTGGCTGTGGCCACCTTCGGAGCATCAGATCTGCCACAGATGTAAACCGGCCTTTTCTAGGAGCCACCAGTTGGTTGTCTGCAAATATGTGACTGAAGAGTTTGGGCCAATCAAATGCCAGACAGAGTTTCTGAGGAAGTGTGGTTGGGAGGAGGCCTGGCATGTGACTGGTTTTCCAAGGAAAACCTGATTAGAAGGAATGGAGGCGTGAATGGGAGTAGAGAAAGGGGAGAGTCACAGAGCCAGAGACTGGCATTGTCCAGGGAGTGGGTTCCTGGCTGTACTGGCTGGAGCATCATTCCCATTTCCTGGGCAAGCTGTCCCCTCAAGTTGCCTCTGCTGAGAAATGCTTCTTCAGACTAATGCTGTCCCTTGTTCTGCCTTCCTCCAACTAGTGAGCCCTGTGAGACATGAATCATCATGGAGCTTTTACTGCAGGGAATTCTGTGCTGGTCAGGCGGACAGAAATGCCCCGTCCTGCTGCCAGTTGGGTTTCCTGTGCTCTCCCTTAATAAATGGATCTTCTGTTTGTGCACCAGCCTTACAAGTTTGGTTAAAGGGAATCTGCCTCCGCCTCGTGTGTAGACATACCTCAAACTGTGATGGGTTCACCAAGGTCTCCTCCTGGCATCTGTCCTTGTGGCCAGCACCCCTTCCAGTGCAGCAGCTGCATCTCCTCATGCACCTCCATAGGGATTATAGCCCCATTTTATAGATGAGACAACTGAGGCACAGTGAGTAGGTATGTCTTGTTCAAGGTCAGCCAGCTGGTAAAGGTGCGGTTGGGATGGAAACCCAGGTGTTCCTGGAGCCAAAGCTGGCACTCATATAAATTCTAAGATCCCCAAATGCTCTGAAAACTACCTGATGTAAATTGAAAGTGAGGTTCTTTATAGTCTTTATTTTACCTGACTTAGTGTGACTATTTATATATTTGCTCTGGAAAAATTAACGGGTTTGTGGAGTACTGTCCTAGAGTTCGCTGGGCATATTACATACAATGCGGTAGAGCTACCATAAAACCTTCTGAAATCCAAAGTTGTAAACCACATTGAGCCCCAAACTTTTCCTTCTTAGCAACGTGGAGACCACTGCCCCCATTTTACAGATGAGAAAGACTGAGGTGGGGGATGTGGTGCCCCAGGCAGACTCCGTGGAACCTCAGTACTTGAGCATCTTGTTGGAGGTGTGTGGGTAGGAAGGGAAGCCTTTGAGTCACCAGCCCACCCCAGCTTCCCAAGAGCCTCATCGCCCCAGTAAATTTTTAAAAATAGAAAACTTTTAAGGATTAAAGCCCAAAAGGATGCTTCAAGCACCCTGGAAGAAAGGGAGGCTTGCTGTATATTCCAATGGTCGGCATTCAAATTTATTTTTTATCTCAGCTGGATGTACACTCACCCATCACAGGATCAGTTCTCAGAATAGAGAGGTACCTGTTGAATCATCCACCCCACTTCCTGCCTCGTGCGGGCATCTCTCCAAGTGCTGAGCCATCCACTTCTCTCTGTGGCCTGAGATATATCAGGACTTGCAGCCCTGGTGACAGGACACAAAATAGAATCCCATTTCCTTTGGAACCATTTAGCTAGTTTAGAGAGTGCTTGGTTTTTCGATGGGATGAGCAATACCCAGGCCTCTCCTTAGCTTTTTCTGTCTCTCTATACATTTTCTTCTGGTGGAAGCTGGGTGTTGGTGTCCTGGGGACAGAGGTAAACACTGATTTTGGCTTGATCTGGCAGTGCAGTCACAGAGCTGGAAGGTGCCCTCTCTGAACGTCAGTCCACTTTCTGCAGTACAGATGTCCTTTTTTCTGTTTGTGCCACATGCCCTGGCTCCCACTGTCCTTAGGACTGATAATAACCATGCATGCGGGTGCCTGGGGATCCTTGTTGGGGCCGAGTGACTGCAGGTGATATTAAAGGGGGTGCCTTGGGGCAGTATGAGACCTGTGGAGATGGAATGCCCGAATTGAAATCCTAGGTACCACTTGGGCCAGTCGTGCAACTCTCTGAGTCTTGGTTTCCTTGCCTGCAAAATGGATGGGGTCAGTATGTCGTGAGAATTAAGTCAGGTACTATGTAAAGTGCTTAAAGCAGTAAACCCTTAAGCCATGCCAGTTGGATTAGCAGGGTCACCAGAGGCCGGTGGGGGCTTTGACTGGGACAAGATCTGCAATATTTCAAAAGTAATCACTGGCCCAGCCAGTGGGCTCAGTGGTTGAGCATTGAGCTATGAACCAGGAGGTCACAGTTCGATTCCCGGTCAGGGTACATGCCCGGGTTGCAGGCTTGATCCTCAGTGTGGGGCATGCAGGAGGCAGCCGATCAATGATTCTCTCTCATCATTGATGTTTGTATCTCTCTCACCCCCTCCTTTCCTCTCTGAAATCAATAAAAAAAAATAATAAAAAAAGCAATCACCTGTCACTTATGGGGATGCAGGCTCTGAGCTGGCACTAAGGGTTCAGAGAGACCCAGCAATGTTCTCAAGTGGTCCGAAGTCTAGTGGGAAAATAGGTGTGGCTAATCCAGGGGCTGCAATACATATGAAGTAATTAATGAACTATGTATCATCTACATTTAAAAAGCAGATTTCACATAAATATCCAGATTTTTTTTACTTCTCTTAAGATCTGGCAACACTGGGCTGGCTTCGTTGCACGATGATAAGAAGCTGGAGCTGAATAGGGATTGCCCCCTAGGCCAGGGGCCCTCTACTTGCCATAGCTGCTACTACTCCCAATTGCATCACATCTGACCTTCCTGCCTGGCCCCTGGGGAACTTGCAGATGAATTACGATGCAGTGCTGTGAGTGCTGGGGGAGCGCAGCGCAGATGATAACTCAGCCTTGGGCAGTCAGGAAAAGCTTCCCAAGGGAGGCAGAGTCACAGCTGCTTCTCTGTACAGCCTTCGGATGCTGCTGAACACCCTCGTCGTTATGGCTCAAGGACATGAATAAAGGACAGTCAGAGCTGGCAGGGATCTCTTGACATAAAGCAACCAAGCCTCTGTGGCTTGTCTGAGTTTACACAGCCAGCTGATGGCACAAGCAGGGCCAGAACCAGGACCATCACCAGAAATAGGCATGGTCCTTGGGAGTCAGAGAATTTGTACTCTGGAATCTTGAACTTGAGTCCCGTCTCTGCCACTTACTGGCACATGACCTTGGACAAGTTATTTAATCTTTTTGAACTTCAGCTTCCTTATCTGTAAACTAGGGCTATGGATTCTGATCTCAAAGGCATGTTCTGAGGGTCAAATAATGAGAAAATGGATAGGGTACATTCATAAGCCCCAGAAGACTCTAGACATACGAGGGTCGTTATGATTATTGAAAAATAGCCACCTTCTCCCAACAAATTTTGGTACCATCTGTTCAACAGGGACCTTGATTTGGGATCTGCCCCCCCATCTGTTTTTGCCAGCTCCTTATAGGAACATGCATGACCCTTTCCAGGTTTGGACCCAGGAAGGGATTGCTTTGGAATTCTCTGACCTTGGCTGTAAGCAGGACCCTGGGTGCAGGGCCCAAGAGTTCCCCTCTTCCTGGAGGACCCAAGGTCAAAGGAGTTGCTGAGACAGAGATGGGAAGAAAGCAGAATTTCCTGAGAAAAAGAGGAGAAATGTCAATATTTCTCGTTTTCTTCAAGACACCGCTGTGTATCAGGGCTACCTTTACGTCCCTTTTTGGTGGAACTGTTTAGATGATATAACATTGTTGACTACCCTGATTTGAGGTCCCTTTGTCCTGAGTTCAAATCTTGGCTTCCCTCCGTATAGGTTGAGTGTGTCTTTGGGGAAAATTTCACACTCTCTAAACCTCAGTGTCCTCATTTGCAAAATGGGCTTCCTTAAAGTATTTATTTTATATCATTTTGGGGGACTCAAGTAAGATTATATGGTAAAGTGTCTAGCATAGTGAGAAGCTCAATAAATGCCAATTATTACTATTTTTGGAAATACTATACTAATAATCATTTATCATGTTTGTATAGCATTTTACTATTTATAAACTAGTTGTGCTTTTCTTATCCCATTTGACCTTCACAACTACTCTCTGAGGTGGCCAAATCAGGGATTATAACCTCATTGCACAGATGAGAAAACTGGAGCCCAGAGAGGGCAGTGATCTGCTCAAGGTCACACAGCTTGTGAGTGGCAGGGTGAAGTTCAAGTCTTCTTAGATGAAGGATGAGCAGCTGTGTCCACATCCACAGGGTCAGGCCAGACCACTTGAGCAAAAGGGTGGACCACTTCTTGGGCACTCTAGTTCTCCCAAAGACCCCATTACGGAGAAATAATCCAGTGTGTTGCTTTAATCCCTTATTGAACCTATTTATACTCTGAGTCTGTACCACCTCTGGGGTGAAGAAATTTGTCCTTGTTTTGTGGTGTCAGACTGACTTTTCTTGCATTTGTTCTAAAAAGACCTCTATGGGTTCTCAGCAGCCCCCACCAGGCCTGGTGCCTGTTTATTAGAAGGTCCATTGTGTTTTGAATTCTGGCCACAGGATGGCGCTGTTCCCCAAGGCTTGAAAAGTCATGACAGTCACTGGGACTGCGTTTCATTGCATCAGACAGCAATTAAACACCTACTGTGTGCAAGTTGCTGTGGCTGCAGAGGAGAGGACTGCAGTTATTCATTATTGTTATATTAAGATATATAAATAACAAAGACAACATCAGCAACATTGGTACAGATTTTCATAGTTGAGCAATTTACATAGATTATCTGATTCTATTTGCCAGACAATCCTGATGTAGTAGATGGGTTGGATCTTTCGAACCCTGTTTGAGGAGGAAACTGAGGCACAGAGAAGTGATGGGACTGTGTAAAGGGACAGAGGAGAGTGGCACATTGGTAGGCACTCAGTGAATCATAGATGGTGGATCAAGTGGGGTAGACCAGACATTTGTCTCCTCCACGCCATTCTTGGTATATAAGGCAGGGATTGTCTTATTCGCCTTCCTGTTTGCACTCCTAGCACAGCGCGTGGTTGAGGGCTTCAGCAGACCTCTGCGGCAGGGAGAAGAGAGGCAGGAGGGCTCCCTGCAGGCCGCTCAGCCTCCCCCCAGTTGCAGAGCTGAAGAGTGCACAGCTGCAGCTCCCAGGCCAGCCTGGAGGGCTCTGGGTGCACTCAGGCTGAGAGGCAGCCTCGGGTTGGAGCTGGTGGAATACACTGCAAGGAGAGGTCACTGTTTTCCCCACAACGATGGGCAGGGCAGGAGTGACTCGCCATAACTGGACTTCTGAAAGCTGCCAGGTGACTGAGTGGTCAGGAATAATTCATTCATTCATTCATTCATTTATTCATTCATTCATTCATTTAACAAGCATTTCCCAAGTACCTGCTCCATGCTGAAGGCTAGGGGTACAGAGATGAAAGCACAGCCCCTGTCCTCCTGGAGCGTTCAGAGCAGTGGGGGAGACTGGTAAATAGTGAACAACACAGGCCTTGCTCAGAAGCCTGTACTGAGATCCCAGGGGCAACTGAGTCCACCAGGGGCAGGGGGCAGGCTACCGAGAGAAGGGAGCCTTTGCAGCTCTCGAAGGATGAGACAAGTTTGCAGGTTACCAGGCAAAGAAAGCGTGAAGGTGGAAGAAGGAGAGCCAGGGGCAGAGTGTGTGCACAGAACAAGAGCTGCCAAAGGTCCTTGTGCATTTGAGGATGGGTGAGAGGTGCAGCCAGAAAGAGCGGGGCCACCAGGGAGGGGCCTTGAGTGCCTGTCCCAAGCATGTGAGTTATGTCCCGTAGATATCAGGGAACATCTCAAGACTTTTGAGCTCTGGGATTCAAAGTCGAATGTTGTGGTTCTTGCTGTCAGGAGCTCAGAGTTTGATGGTGAAATAGACAAAGGGAAAACCATCACTCACATTTACTGAGCCCTGTTTGCCATGCGTGGTCCTAAGTGCTTCCTGAGCATTGGCTTCCATCCTACCTTACAAGGCAGGTGCTGATACCAACCCCATTTTGCTCCTGAGTAAACGGAGGCTTGGAGTGCTTCAGTACGTTGTCCAAGGTCGTAGAACTAGTAAGGTGGAGGCCAGAACCTTTTTTTTTTTTTTTTTTGCTTTTGAATGATCATCTTTACAAAAGCAATACATTAATTTTATGTAGATTCTTTTTTTCATGCAAATGCTACAAAATTCACAAGATGCCCAGTGAAGTTGCTCTTGCTGGCATCCCTCCTTTCAGCCCTCCCTCCCAGAAGTGACCACTCCTACTAGTTTCCTATCCAGACTCAAGCACACAGGGCGAGCACAGACAAGCCCATGTACATCACCAGCGTGGGCTTTGGGGTCAGCCTGCAGGGGACCGAGTTCTGACTTTTTTTTTTGCAAGCTTAAAGAATGTTACCACTAAATTATAGTTTCAGCAAGGGAAGAAGGGTTTGGCAGGGGTGTGTGTGTGTGTGTGTGTGTGTGTGTGTGTGTGTGTGTGTGGTAGTGTAGGGCTGGACTGGGGCAGGTGTGGATGGAGAGGAGGGACTGAGGACCAGAGGGGCCTGGAGAGAGACTGAATGGGGGTGAGGAGGGGAAGAGAGGCTGCGGAGGGGTTGCCACGATAGGCTGACGTCTGGCAGGATGGAGGTACACTAAGAGGGACAGCGGAGGCCCATGGTGCTGGGACAGTCCCTGTGTGGGGCCTCACGCTCCTCCCAGTGCCATTCCAGTCCCTTCGGCTGCACAGTGGGACTGGGCCTCTGGCCTGGGCGGACAGGGAGGCCATAGACTCAGGAGTCCGGGAGGTCTGGCCTGCGTCGGGGATTCTGGGCAAGTCATTTCTCTCTCCAGGCTTTAGTGCCAGTCAGTGCTTACGAGGGTTCCTTCCCCCAGTTGTTGGTCCTTAGGGAGAGAAAGGCAGGTGGTGGGGCGTGATGGGGCTGGGAGAGGCCCAGGCCCAAGGTTTCCAGGCTGCGTCCGGGCAAGTGTCCACATTGCGCAGAGCTCTCCCAGGCAGAGCAGGGAGCCTGTACGGAGCTACAATATCACGTGCTACATCTGACCTCTGTGTAATAACATGTAATGTATATTATTTTGTTTGATTGTCACCCGCCCCTGTTTTGAAGCCAGTTTTCAAAATGTGTGGTTTCTTTGGCATCCTTCCATTCTTTCTGATGCTTAGATACTTCCTCTCCAGCCCGAGGGAGCCCCTTCAGGTTGGACACTGAGCCATGTGACCCGGCCCTCATCGTCTTTGGTAACTTCCTAGCTTTCTGGAAGAACACGATGTTCCAGTTTATCTTGTACGTTCCCTTCCCAAGTCCTGGAATCAGCCATTTCTCCCAGGAGCCCTGGTTCCCTTCCATGAGAAATGCTATTTGGAGGCTACAGTCCTCGGGTTGGGGGATGGAGGGAAGCGGCAAGCTCCGGAGGAAGAGCCCTGGATCTGAGCAGCCCCTTAGCTCTGGTGACCTTGAGCAAGTCCCCTGGGGCTGATGATTAGAGGACCAGTGTAGTGCTTTCCAGACTCGCCTGAGGCCAAGAACAAGATGTGGAAAGTATGCATGCTGTGTGCCTGGCCACAGCTGCACAGTGGAAGCCCACGGGCCTGGATTCCAGCCCTGGTTCCACCACTGTCTGAGTGACTCTGAGCCATTTACTTAACCTCTCTGAGCCTCAGGGTCTTCATCTATGAGATGGGGATCATACCACTTAACCTTGCAGGACATTCAGGACGATTATATGAGACCATACGTGTAGATCACTGACATATCTCACCTAGGGCAGGTTTTCAAATGCAGATTCCCTTCCTCTCCCTCCTCAGTCATGTGCCTTCAGCACCCCAGGAGGTGAGGACTGGATTACTGGTTGGTTTGGGAGAGGGGAAGAGAGGTGGGTAGGAAAGAGGAAGAAATTGGAAGAATCGAAGTTTGTGGACAAATAAAGGGGAGGGGAGGTTAAGTCAAAATAGGGGAGATGATTATTATTTTTTAAAATTTAAGTATAGTTGGTGTTACAATATTATATTAGTCTCAGGTGGACGATATAGTGACCCGGCATTTATATATCTTATAATGTGATCACCACACTAAGTCTAGTTATGCCACCATGTAAACTTGTTGGAATCTTGTTGTCTATATTCCCCTTCACCTTTTTCATCCATCCCCCCCACCCTTCCCATCTGGCAACCGTCAGTTTGATCCCTATTTCTGTGAGTCTGTTTTTGTTTTTTGTAGATTTCACATCTAAGTGAAACTACACGGTATTCGTCTTTCTCTGTCTTATTTCACTTAGCATGATGGGAAGCCAGTTTTAATCGTCAGATCAAGGAAGGCTTTGTTTGCTTGGGGGAGGTGGAGAGCCTTCTGTCCCTGGAGGTATGCAAGTGGAGGCTGGGGGATCATATGCCATAGAGATGTTCTTGTGCGGATTCCTGTGTGGGCCAGGAGGTTGATGCATTCCCTCAGCAAACTTTTGGAGAAGTTTGTCCTTGCCTGGCCCTATGATGGGACAGGGGATGCCAAGGTGAATAGGAGACCATCTTTGGCCCAAGGAGCTCCCAGTCCAGGGAATGAGCTGATGCCTAAGGTTCCTTCTACTCTGCGGTTCTTGCTCTAACGCGTCCAAGCTTTGGAGGGAATTGGCTGCGGACTTTCAGTGTGCGTCTCTTGGTATTGATCCACTGGAGCTGGCGCTGGCCGGGGAGCGGCAGGAGGAGGACGCCGCAGTGTTATTAGTGCGGAGGACACGCTGTAATCTGTCAGTGTCACCCTGGTCGCAGCTGGCCGGGGAGCCATCCCGCACTTAACTCCTCCCTCCCCAGCAGCCACCAAGCACACAACTTGTATGGCACCCTCCCCAGCACCTCCATCTATCCCTAGAGGAGGGGGAATGTGGGCGTCTCTTTCTGTTTCTCCCTGGGGTGAGCCCTCTGCCCCAGTCACACTGATATATTCATTGTTTCCTTAACACATCTTGGTCATTCCTACTTTTGTGCTTTCAGTTACCAGATTTTCCTACTAACTAGGTCACCAAATCTACTCCCATCCATCCATCCATCCATCCATCATCTTAACATCTAAAAATTCATTCATTTTTCCATTTATTCAACCAACTGTCCATCTACCCGTCCATCTAATCATCTATCCATCCTTTCACCCTCCATCCAATTCAACCTTGTGATTCTGTTCAGTCCAATTCAATTTATCTCAACTCAGTTCAATTCAATTCAGTTCACCTTTACTCATTTCATAAGATTATTAGGCCTTGCCATGTGCCAAGCAAGTGGTAAGTGAGTCATGTCTCTGCTGTCAAGGAGCCCGTGGGAAGAACCCTCCTCATCCTTTATGGCCAGCTCTGAGTCTCACTTCTGTTAACCCTTTGCCAGTCCCTTCAGCAGAAGCAATAAACTCTAAAGGGCTGTCTCATGGAAGAAAAATTAGTGTGGTTTTCACAAACTCTGCAGAACAGAGCTAAGACAAGACAGCGGCAATGTGTGGGAAGGAGGTGAGAGTGAGGTGAGCCAATAGGATGGGAATTTTGGCTCCATAGAGGGAGGAGCTCCCATTCAGCTCTGAGCGCGTAGCAGACTGAGTGGGTGTGTAGTGGGGGATGAAGGTAAAGAGAAAGGGACACGGAGAACACTGCTGGAGAAGTGGTTAGTGTAGGGGTGAAGATGTGAGCTCTGGAGTCAGTAGACTGCCTGGCTTACTGCCCCAGCTCCACCACATTCTTGCTGTGTGACCTTGAACACATATCTTAATCTCTCTGGGCCTCATCTCCTCATGTGTAAACAGGATCATAATAGGATCCATCTCATAATGTTGCTGTTAGCATTAAAATATAAAGTGCTTCAATTAATGCCTGACACAAGGGGAAGCTCAATAGACTCTAGTTTTGATTCTTCTTCATCGAGCACCAGCTACATCTAGGCGCTGTGCTAGGAGCTTTCACATTTGGTGTCTCCTCAGGGCATTCCAGCCACTAATCCTTGTAGGGATCATTGAACCCACTTTGCAGATGAGGAAATTCAGGCTCAGGGAGGCTGTTGCTTACTCCTGTTACACAGCTGGTGACAGGTGAAGCTGGACTGCAGATACAGGCCTTTCTAACTTTCTACCCATGCTCTCCCACCTGCCCGCTTCTGCTGCCCTTCAAGGGCCAAGTCCTCTGAGATTTAGGGTTCTAAGACTTCCAGCCCAGTTTCTGTCTGAGCACTCTTTTTGCCCTTCTCTACTTTTAGCTTTGAGTTGTTGATTATTGTTTCATATATGCTTTCTCTCTTCTCCAGAGATCATGAGAGCAAGAAAAAAATTTTCTCTGTAGCACCTACAGTGTCCACGTTGACAGCGAAAGCTGCAGAATTTATGGTGTTTCCCTTTTTGCCTTGCTTGCCAGGAAGCTTATATTTTTTTGTCATATTGATCCTCCTTTCCATGGCCTTGGTTTCCTACCTTTAACATTCTTTTTTATTTATGTGTCTTGTAAGATGTTTCACTCCTAGAAGGAGCTGCTTAACTAGAGGTTAATTGGATGGAAAAGAGCAGATCACAAATCACAAGTAAATAATTTAAATAAAACTATGAGCTTCAAGGGAAGAGACCTGGCTAACGTATATCTGTCCCCCCACCGTGTTAAGCTTAATGAGTTTTGCATGGAGAACTCAGGGGTGATTTTCCCTGTCATGTCTGGGTGAGGGGGTCTCTCCTTGTACTTAAATAAAATCCAAAGGCCTGCCCACAAGGACCAACCTCTGCCCACCTTTCCACCTCATCCTCTGTCACTTGTCCCTTGCTCACCAGTGATAACCATTGGGGTCATCTTTAGATCTACTCACAGGTCAAATTTCTTTCCCGCATCAGGAAAAGAGGCTTTGCACATGCTGTTCCCTCTGCCTGGAACCTGGCCTTCCCTTCCATCCCTGTTTTTGTCTGGCCTACCCTCCTGATCCTTCACATTTTAGCTGAAAATCAGCATCTCAGAGAGGCCTCTTGGCCGCTATGCCTAAGGGGTTGTGGTAGCCAGCCTTCAAGGATGTCCTCCTAGCGTTTCCTCCCCTCTCACACATATGCTGCTGCTACATCAGGAGGTGGATTTGGTTTTTCCTCCCCCTCGAACTGGCCTTGGGTCTCGATTTGACTAACAGAATATGGCGGAGGTGACTTGCTGACACTTCCAAGGCTCGGCCTTCCAATGACTGGCAGCTTTCAGTTTCTGCTGCTTGGAAGCCAGGTGCCATGCTGTAGGAGCCCAAGACACACAGAGGCCACAGGATGGGGGCTTAGGTCAACAGCCCCAGCTGAGCTCCAGGTGGACAGTGAGTGCTGACTGCAGCCCCCGACTGAGCCAGTGTGGTTGCTGCAGCCCAGTCAAGCCCCCGCGTGACTGTAGCCTCAGTCCTCACCGTGCAGATCAAAACTGCCCAGCTGAGCAGATAATAAATGCTTATTGTTTTAAGCTGCTACATTTTTGATACCCAAAGGAGAGGTCAAGCCCTGTTACTTTTCTAAATCAATTTACTTTTTACTTTTTAAAATGAATTTACTTCATAGCATTCATGACAGTTTGTGATCATATTATTATTTGATTCTTAACTTGCTAATTTTCCTTCTTCCCCTCTGGAATGTGATTTATGGGAGGCTGGAGCTCCGATCTGTCTTGATTGCCGCTACCCCCAGCATTGAGCATAGAGCAGCATGTAATAGGAGCTGAATGAATGGACGGATGGATGAATGAATGAATGAAAGGCATCAGAGTGGTCTCGAATGCTCATGAGAACCAGGTCGCAGCAGCACCAGGAGGGAGGTGGGTACAGCCTAAGCCTCAGCCCTCAAGGGCATTTACAACCCAGAACTGTGAAGCCTCTCCTGGTACCGCCTGTGCACCCCCAGCCCCCTAGCTCTGCCCAGGAGAACTCACCCCCCTCCTCCCTGCCCCTCTGTGCCCTGGGAAGCCTCCATTAAGGCACTGGTGATGCTGCGTGTGTTTGTGTATGTGGATGACGAAGGCCGGACAGAATGGAGGGTATGCATGAGGATCAGGGCACCGCTCTGCCACATTCTGAGTATGTCTTGGTGCATGGCACAGTCTTGAGTGTTCACTTACATAGAAAGTGCTGTAAAACTGTTGTTATGTCTCAGGACAGAAGCATTATGCTCTAATGCAAGCATGTCAAACTCGCGGCCCGTGGGCCACATATGGCCCACAACAAATATTTTTTGTAGCCCAGCCAATATAACAGTATGTAAGAAACGTCTTAATAAAAATTTCGTAACTTAATTTTTACAATATCCTGTTATACATAATTATTAATGAACTATAGTGTTCGCTAATAACTGATTATTATAATCGTGTTGCATTAATTTCCCTCATGTGTCTTATATGCGGGCGCACCATTTCTCTCCACTAATACTAGCAGTGAATATTTTAGCAGCCAAGTGCCACATCATTTGTCTTGTACTGACTTGTTTGGTGTGCACAACAGAAGTATTTCACTTTTGGAGAACAAGAAAAATAGGTTTATTTGCGTTACGCTTATTAATTTATGCAGTTATTCAGTGTCTGGTAAGCTAATGTTCAAGAAAAATATTACTTTTTATTAAAACGTTCTATTATTTGATGTTAACGATGACCTATTTATTTCAGCCCTTTGTATTCAGTATGTCTCTATCGAAATAAACCTATGTTCCTATGAAAATTGAAGCTTTTGTTTTTTTGCGGCCCACATAAACTTAAACATTGTTCATTTGGCCTCTGTGCTATCCTTTGAGTTTGACATGCTGCTCTAATGCTTTTAATTCATATACTCCGCATAACAACAGTGCTATTATTATTACCCCCCTTTCACAGATTAGGAAACTGAGGCATAAATAACTTGCCCAAGGTTGTGCTACTCCTAAGTGGCAAGAGTCAGGATGGAACCCTGGCAGTGTGACTCCAGAGCCCATCCTCTTAGCCCCTTTTTGCTTCTCTGAGCCTCAGTTTTCTTATCTGCTTGACAGGTCTGTGATAATATACGGTCTGATAGTTTGCTGTGGTCAGACAGCTAGAGCCCAGACGAGGGAGAGCATTAAAGACTTTACTGTGCGGGCACAGGGGAGCCACTGAAGGTTTTGAGAGAGAGAAATAGTGGTTTAGCTCAAGGCTACCCTTTCCCTCCTCTGGCTACCCTCTCCCCGCCTAGAGTCACCTTCTGACAGCTGACTACATCCTGCCTGACATCCGTGTTCGAGTTTCCTATCCCGTGAGAGTTTGAACTGTTTAGGGGTCATGACAGCTCATCCCGGACTCCCTGACTTGATGGACGGGAAGGGAGACTCTCCTCCTCCCCCTCATGCCAGGGGCTCTGCTCTTGTTCACCTCATCGCAGAGGGCTGCCTCAGAGAGCCCATCTGGGCTCTCTTCACTTCTCTGCTTTGAGAGCTAGAGGCTGAGAGAGGTGCCTGGGCTGGTCTCACCGCTTACTTTTTATTCCCCCTGGAATCCTTTGCATAATAGCAGTGTGGGTGAGGTGAGATTGAGACTGGTAACTGGGTGGGAGGGGACGAGGGAGAGAAAACAAAAGCCAGAGCAGGAGAGCGTAGAGGAGACTGAGAAAGAGATTGAGAGAGGCACTAACAGACAGAGAGAGAGAGAGAGAGAGAGAGAGAGAGAGAGAGACTGCTCTCATTGCTTCAGGCTAGGTGCCTGGTAATAAAAATGGGTCATCTCCCCTAGTGTTATTCCTTTGTTCTGGCCAATGTTTTGGGCATGTATAGGCACACCCATATATGCACGCACATGTACATGTGGTCCATGTGTCCACATAGATGCAAGCACCTGTGACAGTATACACACCTCCATGCTTACCTGCGTCTGCAAGTGCACGGACAGGTCTACGAGTGCGTGTAGACTGCGTATGTACAGAAATGTGTGCGGTGGGCGTGCCATCCTCGCCGAAGCCCCATCTCCTCTGGGTGCCTGCCCCATGTTAGTGTACCCTGCTCTCCACGCCTTTGTGTGGCTTTTCATCGTTCTCAGCAACTTTCGGGTTCCTGTCTGTGCCCCTGTCTCTACTGAGCTTCCTGAAAGAAAGTTCATGTCCTTGTCATGTCTGGACACTTGGGACCAAGGTAAAGACCTGGTAGAGGGGATGTGGTCAGTAAGCGCTGACAGACTGAATGAGTATGTTTGGTGAGTTGATCTAATTCTAGAAGTATGTGTGCATGTAAGAATATGTACATGGACATGCACACATGCTCCACACCGTGGGGGCTCTGGATGTGTCTCAAAGGTGTGCATCAGTGAACCACACCCACAGATTTGTGCAATGGTATGCTGGTAAATGTTTGACAATGAGCCCTTCATAAAAAAAAAAAAAAAATCCCTGATTTGTAGCATTTGCCCATTTCTGTGGTGTAAACACTCCCACCATTGCCAATTGCAAAATGGCCTAACCGAACATGGAATTGAGAAGAGATGGCTGTAGGAGGTGATCCCAGCACCCCACTGGGTTTTTGTCTGTGACAGCCCGTGGTGGGGAGGGCAGGCGGGGCAGAGCGCCTCATGCCTGGGAAAAGTCTGCACGCTGGCCCAGCAACATTTCTTTCTAGTGCCTGGGCACCAGGGGAGCAGGCGGTGTCTGGCTCCCTGCCAGCTTCTGCCATTGGCTTGGAAGCCAGTCCAAACTGATGTTCCTTGTTAGGCAGGTCTAGATACTCACCGAGACAGCCGCCTTCCCTCACTCCCTGCAGACACTCGGGGAGCTCTTGGAGTTTGGCGAGGTTAGCAGTACTACGAGGGGGAAACTAAGCCTGGGACGTGAATGGAGGATGGCGAAGGAATGCTGCAAACCTCCACCAGAAGAGTGGCTGGGACAGTGCGGGTCAGGAGGCTGGGGCCTGGAACCTTCACAGTGCCAGTCTGGACACGTAGTTTGTCCTCTCTGGACTCCACTGTGCCTTTTTGCCCAAGAAGGTATAGGTTTTCTGAGCTCTGTGGCTCCTTCCCTGACCCTCTGGGAGTCAGAGCCCTTATACAATCAAAAGCCAGAGAGAGGCTGTGCTGTGGACATCACTGCAGGAAGGGCTCTGGGCTTTAGGGGCCTTGCTCTGGCCTTTCTCTGACCATGCCCCTCCCATGGGAGGGGGGGAGTCTATATGCCAACAGGATATACTCCTCCCTCAGCCTGTATTTTGAATTCCTTCCCAAAGGCAGATTCTAGGGCTGGCTACCATCTATCTTGAGGTTGCACTGGTCTTAGGGGTAGCCAAGGAGCGGCTGTTTTGGGTGGCAGTAACTGGAACATGGATGTGCAGGCTGGGATGGGCACCCCCTGTGTGGGAGAGGCCTGTACATGTTGAGTGGAGCTGGAGGTGGGGAGGGAAGGGAGGCTGGGCTGGGTGCTGGGCGCCAGAGTCAAGGGCCCAGGACTGGCTTGCCTTATGCTGCCACTTTTGGGTATGGAAATTAGAGGGGGTTGAGATTTCCAAATTCAAACCGTCAGGAGAGAAGGATAGAGCATCATTTTAATGTTAGATTTTTAGCTATTAAATATTTAGATTTATGGTATGTGAGCCTCCATTTGTATTCTTGCCCTGGGATTATAAATGTTAGGAGTGAGCTTGGAGGGAGAGATGCTTGTGGGCCCCTGGGAACTTGGGCTGAGTTGAGCAGGGAGTTCTGAGCGTTGGCTAATTCTGGAGCGAAGTTTTCCAGGGTCCCATACTGCAGGGCTGGGCTCCCCTAGGCCTGCGTGGCTCCGAGTGTGCCATCTCTGGAGCCTCTGGGAGAGCTGCACAGTGACAAGCTTCCTCCCCCACATGGAGACAGGGTCTTCCCTCCTAGAGGCCCCGCCTCCTGGAGCTGTGCTGCAGCCCTGGTCTGGGTCCGGACCTGGGCCAGGACCTCTGGGACTTTCCCCTATGCCCCTCGCTGTGCATTGCTGTGGCTTTTTCGAAGGTGACTTGGATCACCTTCAGCCACTTCAAATGAAAATATTAAAATACCTAGGCCAGTGAATCCCAGCTTCTGTAGTGAATGAGACCTCCATGCTTTTTAAAAAAATCTATGATGAGAGATGTCAGTAGGGCAAAATGAAGCTTTTTTCCCCCTCTTTTCAGAGCAATGTATCATAATGTTTTCATTTTAAACAGGCTTTGGTCAGCTTTTCTTTTTCCTAGTGTCATGGATTGGTTGTGAGTTTACCCCTCACCTCTGAGTCAAGGATAATAAATTCAGTAAGGGTGGTGGTGATGGGAAGGTGGGCAAAGAAGGTGTTAGGAGGAGGAGGAGAAATATTTTATAATTTTCCAACAGACAAGTACTTTTCTGTTTGCTTTTTAAATCTTGATTTGATTTTTAAACACCTTCCTTCCTCCCATCTTAAGTGGCATGACAGTTTTTTAAAGTTAAAATGAACTAAGTGAAATGTGTTTCATGCCTTTGGGAGGCATGTACAGCTATCCTTCAAATAGGGCTGGACATCGGGGCATAGCTGTTTGGCTGCCTTGAATGGGGCCTTTCTTCACTGTCAAGGGTCAAATTCTCCTGTTAGCATCCTGTTATGACCTGCATTTTTGTGTTTCCCCCAAATACATATGTTGGAGCCCTAACTCCCAATGCGATAGTATTTAGAGGTGAGGTCACGAGGGTGGGACTCTGGTGATGGGATTGGTGTTCTTAGAAGAAGAGAGGAAGACCAGAACTCTCCTCTCTCTGAGAGAAGGTGCCATCTGCAAGCCAGGAAGACAGTTCTCACCAGAAGCCTATCTTTTGGTATCTTGATATTAGACTTCGCAGCCTTCAGAACTGTAGAAATAAATGTCTGATGTTTAAGCCATGCAGTTGGTGGCATTTTGTTATAGCAGCCTGAGCCAAATAGAACACATCCCATCTTGCCTTTCCCATCTCTTCAAGTCAGCAGAGTCTCAGGGCCCCTTCCAAAATCCTCCCCATTTGACTTGGAGGGGACTGTGTTTTGTGTCCCTCTGAGTATTGTGTCCACTCCAGACTGCACACTTTCATGGGGAAAATTGAAACCCTGGACTGTCACTGGTTTATTTTAGGCAGAAAACTCAAGGACATCATGCTCCAACCTTTTGAGGAACTGTTGAGCTGCAAAGGGAAGGAACTCATTCAGCGTTGCTGGAGTCAAAGGAAGAGTAGATTGAAATTCATTGTGCAGAGGAGACTTTCACCAGTGAGTACTGTCCAGCATGGGCTGGGGTGAGCCCCTTCCCCCTTCTCCCTCCCCCTACCCCATCATGGAGGAGTGCAAGTATCGGCAAACAATATTTATGAAAGGACTCATAATCTGACACTCCTGTGGGGACACTACTGCATGGCTTCTAAGCCTCCCATCCCTCATCTCTGAGAATCTCTGACTTTGCGATTGTTTGAAATGGGATGCTAGGAGTTGAGAAAGCAATGAAAGAAATCCACTGAAGTGAGGACCAAGCTATAAAAAAAATCTTTATTTCATGTACCAGGATTTTTTTCTTTTTTTAGTTTTCTGCTTTTTAAAATTTTTTTCTGTTAACAGTCTGGAAAAAAAAAAAAGGACCCACCAAGAAAATAAAATGGAGGTTGGTTTCTTGAACTGGTTTGAGCTGGACATGAGCAATCATCCACTCTGGCAAGCAGTGCCCTTGCCATCCCAGGCCTGGCTTCTTCCCTCTGGGCCCCCAGCCCTTTCTCAGCCAAGCTGGGTTCACCCACACTAATGGCCTTCTTCACGAGGACCCAGGACCCCGGCCTCCCGGCCCGGCCCGGAGAGAGCACTGATTTCCATCCCAGACACTCTGCCAGAACAAACTGGGGCCAGCTGTCCTCTTCAGACAGCGCCTGCTCATTTGTTGTCGTTTGTGGGCCTCACCCTTCTGTCTAGTCCTTGAGCCTTTCTGGTGTGGAATCTGGTGGCGTGGAGGGCCAGGTTGGAGTGGGGAGGGAGAGGTCGTGATTTCTGTCCAGACTGGAAACACTGGGGGGGCCACCACACCTGGTTCTGGCCCCCATTGCTCTGCCCTGGGGCCCTGGGGCCTCCCAGGAACTGCTGGGCTGGGCCGGCAGATCTGCCTTGTGGTTCAGGCTGAATTTAGGGTTCCAGATGCTGCTGACCTAAGAACAGAGCTTTCCTTTCCCAGACAAAAGATGGGAAGGGGAGCTGGGAGTGTGGAAACCCCAAAAGCATTGCTAGCCACTCCCCTCAACTCCCAGAGCTCAAATTAAGAAACTTCAGGCCAGGGCAGTGTCAAGACAGAGGCAAACCGAGACATGCAGATGGGGCAGCAGGGCCCCCCGACCCCCAGGAGGCTGAGCTGAAATTCAAGCTGTACAAAGCTGTTGAGTTTCTCTGAGTCTGAACTGGCCCCTGTCCCTCTGGGAAGAAGGGAGTAACACGGGATGCTGCAAACTCTAGTCTGTGGTGTAAGTTTAACTTTTGAGGTTGGTCCCCACCCTGGGACCAAACTTGCTAAAGTTCTCCTCTGCATCTCCTGGCCTTCACCACTCCCAGAGGCCTTGGAGGATCCTCTTTTTCTCTGACCCCTAAAGAGAGTGGCGGAAGCATGGTGGCTGATGTCTTCTCACAAGGAAGCCCCCTCCCCTTTCTGTGACTGGGTTATGGCATTAAAGGGGGCACAGAATGAAGAGTGGCTTTGGGGACCTCTGGTGCCTTTTCCCTCTCTGTCTGAATGGCAGAATACGTTTGCTCACGTGTGTGTAATTTTTGCTTTGACGTTGGATGTGGGGACAGGGGCTTGGGAGCACAGTGAGGAGGCATATGGTGTGTGTGTGTGTGTGTGTGTGTCTGAACAGCTGACCGATAATTCAGAAATGTTCTCAATGTTTTGGGGCTGGATGGCAGCTATTTTGGTTGTCTCTGGCATCTTCCTCTGGGCAGGTGGCATATCTTTTTACAAGGCATCAGCGCCAAGAATAAGAATGAGCCTTTGGAGCTCATCTGGGTCAATTCACATGCTTATTACACTGGGGAAACTGAGGCCCAGAGAGGCCACACAGCAAAGGATTTCAGAATTCAAAGCTGGATTCTAGACTGGTGCCCTTTCCATGCATGCAAGTGATGTGCATGTGTGTGGTGGGAGGGCACTGTGAACATACATGCCAGTGTAGAGCTGCTGTCCATGGCTTTGGAGGGCATGAGTCATCTTCTCTGAAGCCTTCCTCTGCCTGTGTATGGGGATGGAAGGGTTTGGATGGCACATGTATCCCTGTGAGTGATTCTAGCACTGGGCTTCAAGGACTGTGTGTGTGTGTTTGTGTTGTGTGATCTCCTTCGTGAAGAGAGGACTCTCCGTCGTGGTTCTCTCTCTCTCCCCCACATTAGCAGCGCCTTCCTGGTATAAGGAAGAGATCTTTCGTGATAGGAACTCCCTGCAGCTCCCTAGTGCCTTTCGTCTCTCCCTCCTGCTTTAAGCCCAGCTCTAATCTCTCACAATAGTATTTTTAAAAAATGGATTTGTATATTTGTTTTGTTTTCTCTTTACAGGTTCCCTGCTAAATTTTAAGTCCCCCACCCACCCCATTTTTTTTGTTTTCACAGTTTAAAGCTGGAAAAGAATTAAAAGAAAAATACTATCTGATTTTCTTTCGAGTAAATCCACGTATTATATATTTACATTTATTTATAGTCTGTGGTTTTTTTTATTAAAAAAAAATCACCACTTGTTTTTCCTTTTTCTTTTGTAAAAAGAAACCTTTTTGCAATTTCATTGTTGGACCCACTGAAGCCCAGGGGCTTCAGTGAGTCTAAGGACCCCCAAAGGGTCAGTGAGCCCCCTTCCCAGGGGACTGCGGGCCTATGAGTCTGGGGGTCCCCCATCGCCCCAGGGTCATTGGATGGCCCTGAGGTGAGGGGTGTGGAGGGAGAGCTGCTTTATATCCCCGGGGGTGGGGGTGGATTTCCTGCCCCCAAGGACAGGATCTTGGGGTTTTGACCCCAAGAGGCTCACCCTGAGGATTCCGGGGTTTCTGGGCATCTCAGCAAGCCACCAGCAGCCATCCCTCTCCTTCCTTTCCCTCAAGGCCTAGGAAGTCATCACAGTGGGTTAAGGACCATTAAGGACTGGGAACCTGGGGGCTGGGCAAGCCCCAAGTGCACCCCCCTCCAGGTACCTTTCGGACAGGAGGGACCAAGGACTCATGGGTCACCTGGAGGCCTATAACTGCCCCATTGATGCTGGGTGGAGTGGACTCGCAAGCCAGGAGCTTGCCCAGCATTCCTGGGGCACCCATCCAGAGGCTCCAGGGACCTGGCAGTGACCAAGAGGCTCACCTGGCCCCGGGGCCTCTGAGTCTCCACCCCCACTCACCCAGGGAGGCAGAGCCCTCTTGGGGTTAAAGGGAACAGAAAAGTAACTCTCCCAGAGCTTAAAAAAACAAACAAGCAAGTAACATAAAGCCCTGATTAAATGCAAAGAACATCTCCTTTCCTTTCTGTTCCTTCTCAAGTTTTTGCTTTAATGTTATCTTAGTTCCCTTTTATTTTTTCATTTAAATTGGTTTTTATTAAATGTTAAAATAATGGTACATGGGAAATCATGCATTTTCTTTTAGATTTATTTTCTATTTTTAATTTTTATCCTCTCGCTGTTTTTAAAGTTTGTTTTTCTTCCCTCATTTATGTGTTTTTCACATTTTCTGTTGTTTGGCTTCTTTGTTCCTCTTATATTTTGTTCTTTTTTTTTTTAAATTTACTTATGTTTTTCTCTTTTTTTTTTCTTTTTTTCTTTTTGAAGTCCCCCCCCCCAACCCCCCAGTGGATGGTTTGGATTCCCCCACCCTACCCCTACCCCCAGGCCCACCCCACGGCCCGGGCTGTGTCCCCACTCTTGGGCTCTGCCTGGGACCCGGCAGGGCAGGCGCTAGCGAGGGCCCCGTGGCTTCATACGGGGGTGGTCCGGCGGTTGGCTGTGTTGGAGTGGAGAGAGTCTTTGTTTTCCTTCTGGATACAGTTGTGAACTTGGAGGAAGCTGTTATCCCTGTCGGAGTTGTAGGTGGCGGTGGGCGTGGTGGTGGCCTTCAGGGGGTCCCTGCTGAGGGTGTACATAGAGATCTCCGTGGACGGCAAGGTGTTGAAGCCCTTGAGGCCCACGGGGGAGGCGTCCCTGGAGTGTGAGGGCTCGGTGGAGCGGGAGCTGGAGCGGCTGCGGCGCTGATAGCGGTAGCGGTAGCTGGGGATGCGGGTGATGGCGGAGGCCTGGAGGTAGTCCGTGGCGCGGGCCGTGGCCCGCAGCTGTTTGTGCCGGTCGATAAACATGTGCACGGCCAGCACACCGACCATCTCGGCAATGATGAAGGACAGGGCCCCGAAGTAGAAGGACCAGCCATACGAGTAACTATTCTTTTTGGAGTCGCTCTTGGAGGGGTCTCCGGCATTGGCAGATATGTACACTATGATGCCAATGATGTTACTCAGACCTGTGGGGCACAGGGTGGACACAGAGGGGGCGGGGCAGAATCAGAGAGAAGGATGTTAATTTCCAAGCAGAATGCCAGGCACTTGGGCAGAGTTAAAGGACATGGATGGTTTCCCTAGCTGGCGTGGCTCGGTTGGTTGAGCATCTTCCCGTGCACAAAGGGTGCTGGTTGGATTCCCTGTCAGGGCACATGCCTGGGTTAAGGGCTGGATCCCCCGTAGGGGGTGTGCAGGAGGCAGACAATGAATGTTTCTCTCTCTTTCTCCCTCTCCATTCTTGTCTCTCTAAAATAAATAAAAACATTAAAAAAAAGGGAGGGGGCAGTGACAGTTGGGCCTTCATTTTCACAGTGCATGGATAGGCGAGCATATAGGGATGCATCACCTTTATCATTTCATTTGGAGGGAGCCACAAAGGAGAGAACTAATGGAAGCAGATATGGAGGAGGGAGAGGAGAGGCATTCGACAACTACTGAGTAACAATAATAATAATAGACATTGTTTATCGAGCATTTACCACCTGCCTTCACTGCTAAGTGCTTTTCCAGGGGTTTGCAAATGAGGAACTGGATCACAGAGAAGTTAGGTAACTTGCTCAAGGCTGTCCTGGGATTTGAAGCTGGTGTGTCAGGGGATTAGGACTGGTGCCCGGAGCCAGACTGCCTGGATTCAAAGCCTTTGGCCAGGTAACCTTAGTCTGAGTTTCCAGGTCTGTGGAATGGGGATAATGATAGACATGCCTTGTAGGGCCATGGAGAGGATTAAGTGAATTGATACATAGGAAAGCTGTTAGAGTCTGGGACTTGGTAAGTGCTACTTAAATGCTAGTCATTCTTATTAAATGGCTCATGCTACAGCCCATGTCCTTTTTCTGGAATTGGAAGCAAATGTGACTTGTCATGTAACTGGGCTGAGAAATGTGGTTTTGATTGCCTGCCTGCTTCCACTGAGGTAGGGCAGGGAGGGGAGAGGGTAGGCCCAGTACCCGGGGAGGGCCTAACTTAAAATTCCCTTGTCTGTGAACCTTCACTGACATCCTTAAGCAAAGTTTTTAGGTCCTTCCTCTGCTCTTTGGGATTTGGGCCCTTTTCTAAGAGGTGGGAGGAAGATGGGCCATTGGGCTAAGGGACAGGGTCTGGGATATTCCTGGAATCAGTAGGGGGGGAGGGGGGTCAGGCAGGACCCCTAGCACAACCTGTCTTCCCCTCAATATGACCTGTTGCAAAGCCCAGAGATTCCTCTCCTCCTTCTCCTCTCTGGTTCAGGTCCTCCCAGCCCGTGAGCACCCAAACCTCAGCCTTCTCCCCACTGGCAGGCCTGGGCTCTGCCTGCCTAGCTCAGTGATCATTACCTGCAGACACGAAGAAGATGCCAGCACTCAGGATGATGTTGTGTCGAGTCTTGTAGAACTCGCTGGCTGCAATGCAGAGTCCACCCATGAAAAGTAGAATCACACTCAGGATCGGGAAGATGCTTGAGGCCCTCACGGCCCCTGCAGAACATGGAGGGTCAGGGAGAGAAAGAACGTGGCTGTGAGGCTGAGGCGTGGTGGAGGGAGGAGACGGCGGCACATAGGAATGGGGTTTTATGGACACAGGACGCAAGTCGAGGTTGCTTAGCAATACCAGGGAGGAGGGAGAGGGAGTGAGCCACTTCCCAGCTCACAGCCCTGCAGGGGCTCATCTCTGCCTACAGCCCCAACTCCGGTGCCCCTTGAGGCCCATAGGGCCCTGTGTGACTTGGCCTCTGTCTATGTTCCCTCTTGTCCAGCCACAGCAAACTTCCCATATCATGTCATTGCATGTCTCTGACTTTGACATACTAGGCTTTTTTATTAGAATATTTTCCCTGCTCTTTTTAACTCAGTAAACTTCTATTCATCCATCAAAACCTAACTTAAAATTCCCTTGTCTGCGAAACCTTCACTGACAACCTTAGGCAAAGTTTTTAGGTCCTTCCTCTACTCTTTGGGGTACATTGAGAGGCAGTACATTATAGTGGCCAGGGAATCATATGACCTGGATTTGAATCTGGCTTTTGCATTTATCAGCTGTGTAAGTTTGGGTAAATTATCTCACCTCTCCGTGCCTCAGTTTCCTCATCTGTAAAATGGGGATGGTAATAGTGCCTGCCTCCTAAGGTTGTTGTGAGGATTAAATGTCTAGGTGACAATGCACCTAGACAAGTCTTTGAAGGCATACAGTAAACATTTGATGAATGGGTGTATCCAGGTGGGCATGCGTGGGGTGAACCCTAGCTGGGTGAGAGTAAGAGGGCAAGGGGTAGGGGGCAGCTGGGTTACTCTGTATTCTCAGCACTCTTTCCCTTCTGCCCCCAGGTAGGGATGGAAGCACCTCCTCACCAGACCTGGATGGTCTCTCCCTGCAAGTTGTTTCTAAGATAAGGTGCTATATCCCCATTCTGAGCCTCAGCCACACATCTGCACACACACACATGTATCTCAGATGTGCACAGTCTTTCTCATCTTCATAAGCACACAGGGTTGGTGAGAGCTTCTTGAAGACCCAGGAGGAGATAATGTTTGTTGGGTCTTGAGTAGGTACCTAACATACATTATATAACCCTCATAATAGCCCTTATGTGCGTTTTTTAGCTCCAGTTGATAGATGAGAAAACCGAGGTTCTGAGAGGTGAAGTAAGTTGCCAAGCCCATCCAGCTAGTGAGTCAGAATGGGGATTATGCAGTTAGTCTCACCTAAGTTCAAATGTCTGTGTGACCTTGGACAAGAGTCTTTACCTTGCTGAGCCTCAATTTCCCCCTCCTGCAAAGTGGGAAGAGCAATGATAATATCCAGCTCACAGGACTGTTGTAAGGCCCTGCGCTCAGAGGGTAATCTGTGCAGCAGCACAGACCTCATGGGGAACTTGCTAGAAATGCAGGTTCTCAGGTCCCGCCTGACCTACCTACTGAACCAGAATGTACATGTTAACAAGACCCTCATAATAAGACTTGCATGTGCACAACAGTTCATAAGGATTAAATTGAATAATATCTGCATTGTTTCTGACACTTCAAGGAATACAGTAAGAGAGAGAATTGTTATGATTTCTGATGCCCCTCCCCCTTCAGTCCAGACACAACTTCGCCATGAATTGTCTTGACTTTCCACTGAAGCTGGTATGATCTTAGTGCTAAAATCTATCACAAGAAGCAGAAAATATCTGATTTGCTCCATGAACAAGTATTTATTGGCCTGTGAGCATATGGAAGTACACAATAGTTACTAATATTTAGGGAGCTCTTCCTATGTGCTGGGCCCTCTAATAAGTGCCTTCCGTGAGTTAACCCTTCTAAACCTCATACCAGCCCCATGAAGCCATGGGCCTCGGCTTTGAGAAGATTCCACATTCCGAAAACAGGCGGCGGCAAACTTTTTCTATAAAGGAACAGATAATAAGTATTTCTGGCTTTGCTGGCCATACCGTCTCTGTTGCAACTACTCAGCTTTGCTATGGTAGCATGAAAATAGACAATATGTAAACAAACGAATGTGGTTGTGTTCTAATAAAACTTTATTTATAAAAGCACTTGGTGAGCCAGATTTGGCCTGCTAGTTGCAGTTCAGCCACCCCTGGCTGAGACCCTGGTAAAGGCTGCAAGGTCTCGAGCAGGGAGATGTGTTGCTCTTGACAACTGGAAGTCCAGTGAATAAATACAGGCCGAGTGCTGGCCACTGTGCCAGGTTCCAGGCTAGGCATGAAGACAGAGGAATGCAAAACAGGCCTGGCCCATGTCTTTATAAGGCCTACAATCTCATGGAGAAGATATATGTCAGATAATAACAGATAAATAGTTATCAACTAGGATAGCATTGTGAAATAAAGATGCCGTGTGGAACCATGAAGGCATGGGACAAGCTAATGTTCACTCAGTGTAGCCATTTGCCCAAGGCCACCCAGCAGAGACATGGGGGACCTGGGTTTTTGAACCCAGGCAGTCTGCCTCTAGGCTCTGTGTGCCTACCACTGCACTCGCCTGCTTTCATGCCTCTCAGAGCCTCTTCGGAGTCATGTGGGGATCAGGGAGGGCTTCCCCGAGGCAGTGATGTTGGAGCTGACCTCTGATGGATAGGGGGAAGCTAACTGGCAGAATAGAGGCGGGATGTGGAGAGTGTCCCAGGGAGAGGAAGCAGCATGAGGGAGGGCTTGTCCAGGGAACTGAAAGGAGCTGGATCACTAGGAGCTGGTGGAGGGGCCGGGGGAAGAACTGAGGGAGATGGAGCCACTGGGGCCAGACCACACGGGTTCGTGGGCCACTGGGGACCTGTGGGTCATGCTCCAGAGCTTACCTTTATCCAGAACAATGGGCAACATGAAAGGGCTTAAGGTGGGCAGGACTGTCACAATCTGATTTGCATCTTAAGAAACACATCGATTCTCAACAATAAAGATATAAAAAAATACATATCCTCAGGTGAGGATTAAAAACACATGGATTAAGAAGAGGCCAAGGGTGAGTACAGGGAACCAGTGAGAGGGCTATTGCAGTGGGAGGGCTCTTGTGGCTGGCCAGACAAGTGATGGTGCTTGGACCAGGGGGGGCACAGAGGGTCTGGCAGAGCTGGGTGTGAGGGGTGTTGAAGAGGTGAATTAAGACTTGGTGATGTGTGGATAGGGACATACTGGCTTGGGAGGAGCTTCCAGGCTCTTGGTCATCTCTCCCTCTCTCCTCCTTCCACACTGTGCTGGGTGGGGTCACCAGTGACTGTGAGAGGGGATGGGCTGCAGCAAATGCATGTATGAGTGCATGTGTGTGAGTGTGTGAATGTGTGAGAGTGTGTGTATGAGAGAATGTGTTAGTGTGAGAGAGTATGGGTGTGTGTATGTGCGTGTGTGTGTGTCAGAGTATGCGTATGTGAGTATGAGTGAGATTGTGAGTGTGAGAGTATGTGTGTGTGTATGTGAGTGTATGTGAGAGTATGTGAGTGTGTGAGATAGTATGTGAATGTGTGTGAGAATGTATGTGAGTGTGAGTGCATGTGAGTGAGAGAGTATGTGAGGGTGTGTGTATGTGAGAGAGTATGTGAGTGAGATGAGAGGAGAGAGAAAAGGGAGAAGGAGAGGAGGTGGGAGAGAGAGAGAGAAGGTGTTTTTGGAGAGGAGAGAAAGATAAATAGGAAGAGGAAGAAGAAGATGGTGGATGAGGAGAAGAGGGAGAAATCGAGAGTGGTGGTTGGGAGCATGGGCTCCAGGTGTGGGCTGCTTGGGTCCCATCCTGGCCCTCCCCGTCTTTGTGGCCTCTGTGCCTCCCCTTTCTCATGTGTATAATGGGACACGAGCAGTACCTTCCTTTTGGGGTGGTTGTGCAGATGGATGAAGATAATGCATAAAGTGCTAGGCCTGGCCCCAACACAGCCGGGCATCCAATGAACGTTTGCTGCGTGTAATGACACGTGAACGGAACTTGGAAGCTCACCGAGCGTCCTTCGGGAGCACCATCTGTGCAGGTCCTGGGAGCCTTCCCAGTTCCTGTTGTCTGGGGTTGGTGGAAAGAGCGGCCTGCACCGTCTCCCTCGCTGTGCTGCCTGCCCTCCCTGAGCCTCAGTTGCCCCCGGTGCCGCAGGGAGAGGGTCAGACACCGGCTCAGTGGGCTGCCGTGGTGTCCTGAGTAAGCGCACTTTAAGCAGTTAGAACAGTGCCTGGTACTGAGAGCACCGGGAAATGCTGGTTCTCCCCAGCGTCAGCAGTAGAGCTTATTGTTGCTGTTCCCCCTAGGCCTGCGGTTACCTGGGTTGGTGTTGGTTCAAGTGCAGGTTGTGACTCATGACTAGCTCTTGTAGTCAGCCTGGTGGCTGCAGCCAGCACCTGAACGAGGGCCCAGGACCGAATAGAAATTGCCACCTGTGCACAGCAGGCAGAGGGCAGGCCCTGTGTTGTGAAAGGCAGGCTCTGGTTGCATGGATGTGAGCACCAGCTGTAGCTCAGTAGGTTCCCTAACTGCAAGGATCCGTCACCAGTTTTAGCCATGCTGACCATGGTGACCTCTGGTGGGAACAATTTTGCTAGAAGGGGCTGCAGGGCTCGGACAGTGGACAGGAGCACTCAGCACTGCCTAACGTTCTGGGGGGCAGGGGGCATCCCAGGTAGTGTGCTGGGCTGAGGTAGGCCATTTAACCTCTCTGGGCCTCGGTATTTCCTTATCTGTAAAATGGGAGTTGTGTGTGCAGGTCCAGCATTTCAGGAGCTTGGAGGGTGTATCACTGTGCTTCTGTCCTCTAACCTGAAGCGGGGTGATGGACTTCTCTCATGTGATACATGGGCAGCGGGGAAGCTCTAACAAAGCACCGTCCTGGCCTTTGTCTCATCGCTCCTCAGAGTCCTTCCCAGGGACTGATATTCATCCAGGCTCAGAGAAGTTGTGTAACGTGCCCAAGGCCACAGAGCAGACCTCACCTTGAATTCAGGTCCTTTCCCTCTAAATCGCAAGCTCGGACCTTGACACCTGGTATTTCCCACACTTACCACGCTTAGGTACCTAGGACCCTTGGTGCCTGGTGGGCCCAGCATAGGGAGGCGGAGAAGGAAAAAAAGGGAGGAGGGGGTGCTCTGAGGCTGGGAAGGGTGGCTTTGACTCAGCTTGAGACCTTGCATCCACCTCTGTCCTCATTCTGGGAAGAGGGTGAATGTGCCAGGGGGCCCTAGGAAGGGTGGGTTCTCATTTACTCATTCAGCAAACATCTCCAGCTGGCTGAGGGGTGGAGAGAACTGTCTATTGGCAGCTACTCAGAGGAGTAGCTGTTCATGGTCCAAGGGACAGGGAGAAGAATCCGTAACAAATCATGACCTGCAGGGTGGGGCAGAGGATCCTTCAAGAATGATCCCTGTCTTTTAGATGCTCTAACCAACCAGGTTAGAGCTTAATAGAGAATGATAGGAACTCCCATTTTCCAGAGTAAAAAGTTACTTTTCTTGTCTAGCTCAAGATTATAGATCAGGGGTCAGCAAACTAAGCTGCATGTCGCCGCTGTCTGCTTCTGTAAATACAGTTGTTTCCTTCTGTTTATCTGTGCCTCTTTTGTGCTCCAAGGTTAGTTTAGTAGTTGGGACAGATTGTACAGTCTGCAAAGCCTAAAATATTTATTATCTGTCCTTTTACAGAAAAAGTTTGCCAACCTCCTATTATAAATGCTCAAAAGTATTGTTGGATTTAGTCAACTCAGACACTCAGACCCTGCACTGCTAATATATGTTCAAGTCTTTTGTCCAGGGACACCAGAATGAACCCAACATTTGAAGTTCTTCTCTCTTTAAGAATTAGGAAATTAAGGTATAGAGTAGTTAAGGATAGTCACTGAAGAATCCTATTAGTTTTCCTTTATTTAACAAGCAGCATTGATCGAACACCTACTATATTCCAGAAGCTGTTAAAGGCACCACAAAGAATGAGACAGAGTTCCTGCTGCAAGCACTTGGCATTTAGCCGTGCTCGGCCATTGGGGCTGTGCTGTGGGGCTCAGCTTTGCCCCCTTCCACCTCTGTGTGCAGGATGCACCTCTCCATGCAGGTTTCCCAGTCCAGCTATTTCCCTGAGGGTCCTCCCCACGTGGTCTTCCCAGGGCCACAGACTGTCTCTTTCATTCCTCTCGATCTCCTCAGCCCTGAGCACAGGGTTACCACACGGGCAGTGTTCAATCAGCCTTCTCACTATTGCCAGACTCCTTCGGGGGCCCCAGACGTGGTAACGGAACACAACCAAATGGCCCTTTAGGAATTCCATTTATGAGCAGCGTCTTGCAGGACTTCATAAAAATAAATGATGAGCATGGTCAGATATTCTCCCTCATTTAAAAAGAAATCTATAAATTGCATCATGCTCCCTTCCTTCCTCTTCCCAGCTGCCTGGCTGACGTCATGTTCTGTGGCTTCTCAGCGAAACCCGATTCCAGGCTGACCTGAGATTGGCTTTGATGTGAGGAGTATTTATTGAAAGAGATGGGTGATCCATAAAATAAAATGCCTCCTACATTTTTCATAAAAGTAATCCGAGGGTAAAGCTAACTCCTCTGCCTCAGGAGAGGGGTGGGGCGGGTGGAGGGGGCGTTCCTGGGAGGGGGCGATGGTGGGAAGGCAGGCCCAAGAGCCCCAGCAGAGCCTTCAGCCACTTCTGCTCAGCGGCTTTGCTATCCCAGGTGTCAAGGACCCTCAGCCGCTCTCTTGGAAATCCATTTTTCAGGGAACATTTCATCTTGTTAGTTTTTGCCTATTCTTGAGAACTTTTTTGGGGGACTCGAAGGCTTTCTCTTGCTAATATGTGTCAGGTGGATTTAAGATAGCAGCTATTACATCAGGATTTAACTTTGACTTGACTTGTGGGGGAAGAAAAAAATCTCACATTGTTTCAGTAGAAGTTCTAATCTGGCACTGCCTGATGAGTGTCTTCATTCAGTTATTTAAGAAATATTTACTGAGGGTACTGGGCTGAACATATAACGCAAACAAGATGGGAAGAGCCCTGGCTAGCAGCGTTGGTAGGACGGTGAAGGAGGTGGTTGCTCAAATAGACAAGGACTCTATAGCTTGATGAAAGTGCTGTGCTCTGGGAAGCTGTTCAGGGGCAGGGAGGACTTCCTGGAACAGGTGATGTTTCACCTGAGACCTGGTGGATCAGTAGGAGTTTGCCAGACAAAGAAGGGAGGGAAAGGTGTTGCAGGCAGAGGGAACAGCATGCATGAAGGTTTGGTCTCTGGACAGGAGGGAAGGAGGCGGGCCCTCTGCTGAGACAGGGACCTCTAGATAGTCCTGGTATTTGTGTCCTAAAGGTTGGAGGGCAGAACCCATCACCATGAAGGAGATAAAGATGGCTTGCACTCACGGAGGAAATATTCTGCTGTGTCAGCTTCGTAATCTGTATCCTCTGGGAAGTGATCAATTTGCTTGCAGAGACCTTTGAAGTTCCCTGGAAAACAAGAGGAGAAAGGACACATGAGACATCATAGTTTCTGGGGTTCAGACCACTGGCCTCTTCTGAAGCTGGCCCAGCTTCTCCCTCACTCTTGAAGGGAGGTATTGCTTTGTCTGTGTGGACATCCTCCCGGTGAATCAAAACACGCAGTGCTGGAGAGAGGATCTAAGGCCTAGAGCTTCAAAACCCAGCCATCCAAGGAGGCTTCTGAGGATTCGCTGAAGCTTGGCGGGTGGTGGAGTTTTGATTCGGGCCTGGGGACTGCCACAGAGGAAGCCCATGGATGATAAACTGGGTGTGGTCACCTCTGTGCCCTAGCTCCCCCACAGTCACCCCACAATCTGCATGAGAGAAAACGGATAGCTTTACAAAGAAGGCAAACCCTAAACTGTTGCTGACAAACATTCCCCCAGCACTTTGGGTAAGCTTGCAAAGCGCTATCCCATCTGCAGTGCATGAAATTCATGACACCCAGCCACCAACAGCTCTGAAATCCAGGGGGTGATCCCCTCACTGGGGGCTGGGCCCTCTGCCAGGGCCTTGGATTAGACTCATTCTGAATCTACTACAGGCCTCTGAGAGGGTATTTTCATCCCCATTTTACAGATGAAGAAACCGAGGCTCAGGGAGGCTAAAATAATAAGTACTTGTGCCAGGAAATTGTGGAATCAGGGCTTTTAACTCTAAATATTTGCTCAGTGAGAAGGTGAGAACTGGCTCAGGTTAATACCCCATCCCAATGCCACAGCAGGTACTACCAACAGTCACTAAGTGAATGAGTGAACTATGCAATGCAGTCTCCGTAAAGACAGATGCGCAAAACAGGATATACAACCATGTCCACTTTATGACAACAGGGACTTCTGTGTCCCCAGCACCAGCATAGGTATGACAAGTGTTGGCTAACTTCCCCTATCCTGGAAGATATGGTGCAGGGGTGAGAGGCTGGGTGATATGGTGCAGGGATGAGAGGCTGGGAGATATGGTGCAGGGGTGAGAGGCTGGGAGGTATGGTGCAGGGTGAGAGGCTGGGAGGTAAGGTGCAGGGTGAGAGGCTGGGAGATATGGTGCAGGGTGAGAGGCTGGGTGATATGGTGCAGGGTGAGAGGCTGGGAGATATGGTGCAGGGTGAGAGGCTGGGTGATATGGTACAGGGTGAGAGGCTGGGTGATATGGTGCAGGGTGAGAGGCTGGGTGATATGGTGCAGGGTGAGAGGCTGGGTGATATGGTGCAGGGTGAGAGGCTGGGTGATATGGTGCAGGGGTGAGAGGCTGGGTGATATGGTGCAGGGTGAGAGGCTGGGTGATATGGTGCAGGGGTGAGAGGCTGGGTGATATGGTGCAGGGGTGAGAGGCTGGGTGATATGGTGCAGGGTGAGAGGCTGGGTGATATGGTGCAGGGGTGAGAGGCTGGGAGATAAGGTGCAGGGTGAGAGGCTGGGAGATATGGTGCAGGGGTGAGAGGCTGGGTGATATGGTGCAGGGGTGAGAGGCTGGGAGGTAAGGTGCAGGGTGAGAGGCTGGTAGATACGGTGCAGGGTGAGAGGCTGGGTGATATGGTGCAGGGGTGAGAGGCTGGGAGGTAAGGTGCAGGTGAGAGGCTGGGTGATATGGTGCAGGGGTGAGGAAGGTTCAGCCTCACTGATATGCCTCAGTTTCCTCACCTGAAAGTAGAGACCTTCACAGCCAGTCATGGGGATTAGATGAGCTGACATATATAAAGTGCTCAGAACAGCGCCTGGCACATTAGTGAACGTGCTCGAGGGCATTGCTGTGAGAGAGAAATGGATTTGGACTATATTCAGCCACTGACATTGGGGATTTTTCTGTGACAGTAGCTAATATAACCTAATTAATACAGCCCTCAGTACATGCTAGCAATTTATTTTCCTAGAGCACTCTGAGCTGCACATGCCATAAAGAAGGCTTTGTTGTATGCTGTGGAAACTGTTTATGAATTTTAAAGCATTGTAACACAGACCTGTTTGTTACATACACCTGCATCTATAGGACATGGGTACACTTACATGAAATAAGTGTTTTCTGTATTGCTAGCTATTGTTATATGCTACACATTACAGAGAAGATGGTTGACCCTCCACACCAAATTCACCTCTTTTCCTAACTTCTCTGTACCAAATTCACCTCCTTTCCTGACTTCTGCAAGAAAAATGATTCCCTAAAGCATTTCGAGATTTCTGGCAACTTGACGGAAGCTTTGTGGGGTCCCAAGAGCACAGAGTTTCACCCCAAATGCTCCCAAGGGCAGCTCTCTTCTCGGAGTGCCTGGGCCGTCCCTCTCCTTGCTCCCTTCTCCCCCGGACCTGTTGTCTCCCAGCTCTTTGTCCTCTGGAGCACACCTGCCCTGCCCTCGTGCATCTTGGTTCATTAACCAGTTAACTGCCATGATATTTTGAATTTAATTAAAAAAGGTCTGCCGCTTGCGTCTGTAGATGCTTATGGTGTACAAATGGTTAACAGGAGGCCTCAATCCCTTGCCCCTAGCAGCTTCTCCCCTTTCCAACCACACCCCCCTCTCTCCTGAGAAGTGTTTTTATACCAGATGCTAAGAGGATATACTATCCTCCTAGTGTTAAAATTACAAATCAGTGTGTTTGAAAAGCACTTTCATTTTCTCTCAATTCAATATGACAAATATTTCATCGGCGCCAGCTCTATGCCAGGCATCTTTCTTTATAAGGAAGCCTGCAGGAGCTGAGGTGTGGAGAATGGTCCTGACATGCCCCCAAGTCTCCTAACAGATCAGGGACAGTGCTCAACCCCTCGCAGGTGGATCCTCCACACCCCTCTTCTGAGAGTGCATGCCCGCACCTGCTCTCCATGCAGCCTGGCTGCCCTCTGCACAAGCCTGTGCCTCAGCCACCTTTGTACTGACGGTTGGCTCCTAGCACAGTGCTGAGCACAGAAGAAGGGCGAAGAGATGCTTGTTGGAAGGCTGTGTGAAATAAGCATCTGCATGGACCTCTCCTGTGAGGTCCAGACCTGGGTAGTCAACTGCCTATTTGATGTCTCCTGGTGGATGTCTTAAAGGCATCGTATGCTCAGCAGGTCCAAACCTGAACTATGATCTTTCCCTCAAGCCTGGTCTTCTGGAGGCACCAACTAGCTCAGCAAATACCTCTTCATTGCTTCCTGGTGCAAGTTTGAGCCCAGCCATCATTGCTGACATCTCCTCCTCCTCACTGCAGATTCATGACATCCTGCTATATTAGCTTCTCAGTATCTCTCAAACTCATTGATTGCTCTCCATCAACAATATCACCCACTTCCAGGCCACCTTCCTTTGCTTCCCTGGAGGACTGCAATAAGTTCCCCACTGGCCATTTTGCACCCACTCTTATCCCTCTCTACAGAGTTATCAAACTGGTCCTAGGAAAATGCCAATCTGATCAGGCCATCTCCAGCTTAAAATACGCAACAGCTTCTCTGTGCTCTCAGGCGAAAGTGTCAACAGCCTCTGTCTGTCCTCACCTCTCTGTGCACATGCTATCTGGGCCTTCCTTCTGGCATGCTCCTTCCTACCACAGGGTCCTTGCACATGCTGGTCTGGCTGCCTGAGCCTCCTCCACCACATCCTTTGTTGCCTCCTTCCCTCTACCTCCCAGTGAGATGTCTACCACCCTGCTGGCTATTGTGTGTTGGGGGAGATGTTAAGGCATGAGTAATGCTGGTGAGAATGTTCCAGTAGAGGAAAGAATTGGCCCAGAAAAAGGAGGGAGCAATGTACAAGCAACGTGAGTGGGGGATGAGGTCCAGGACACAAGTACAAGGGTGGCCTTTGATGGGGTGGATGATGGCCTGTTCTGTGCACCAGGAGGGCAGGAGACACATGTGGGTAGACATGGTAGGAGCTTGTGACACTTCTCTTCTGGTTGCTTCTATTTTATTGATGGAATGGGAAGCAGGATTATCAACTGAGAATTAGGAAGAGGAGGCAGGGTTGGAGATTCGAGGAAGGAGGAAGGGAATCAACTTTTTCTCCACGAGAAAGGGAGAGAGAATGGACCAGGCTTGAGACATGAAGTATGTATGTCAGTGGCTTCAAGGTCCCTCTTGAGATTCTGTGGTTTTCTCAGGCCACATTTAAGCATGTTGCTGCAATTTATCTAGCTGGAGGGTTGCCTTTAACCAGGATGGGGGTCTGTGAGGAGAGTGCAAGAAGGGGAGGGAATGATTATGAAAACGGACAGGCCTGAAGCCGGGTAAAGAGGGCAGTGGAAAGATGGGTGTCAATGCATTGGCAGCTAGGGTGGGGCTCAGAGCGTTGTTAGAGTCGGGCTCGTGGGAGTGAGCTGCAAGGATGGGGCCTGGGAGTCCAAGAGCGGATGCAAAGGACTGAGATTGTGGAGTGTGGTTGTTGGTAATCTCAGGGCCAAGTGTAAACCCATGAACTGTGTGGCTCAGGTTGCAAGGAGGTAGGGGTGACATTCAAAGTATTTAGCAACTGGAAAGGGCATCCAAATTAACATACAAGACAAAACTATAGTTCATGTTCATTTTCTGTGTATGTGGAGTATATATTACAAAACTGCTTACTAAGTTAAAAGTTGAAGTACAAATAATTCATCACATTATCCTAATAAGCCCCAAATTATCGGTTGGCTTTTAGAAATTATTGGTGTGATCTTTTGATGATGAGGCTCTTACAAGCTAAATGACAGCCCTGTCTGGACCACGATTTGACACAGGGAACCACACCAGATGCTCCTGGCCCTTCTCTGCTGCAGCACGAGTCATTTCGTCTCAGTGAGTACAGAATCTTAGTACTGAGTTTTCTCCCATTCTGGTCGGAGGACTTCTCTGTGAAAACGGTCCTCTATCCTCAGCAACCCAGCAGGTGGGATTGATGGTGGTGAGGGGGAGGGCGGAAACCTCAGAGGTGGTGCTCTCAGAGCACTAGTGTGAGCACAGCTTGGCCTGTCACTCAGGGCTGCAGGAAGGATCTGCTCTGCTTGGGCCCTTGAGCTTGTGCTTGGGCTGGGCTTTGGGGTTGGTAGAGCTGCAGGGCCTGAGATTCAGAGCTCACCCTTTTGCCCCTCCTTGGGGAGGAGGGAGAGTAGATGGGGTTTCGGTCCCAGCCCCTCCCTCTTCGGCCTGTCAAACAGAGAAGCCAGTCTCTTCCCCAGACTTCTTGGGGCTGATCGGTGTGATAGGTAGCATTTCAGTATTTAAGGACCAGTGACCAGACCAGCAGGGTAGGACCAGCGAGTCAGGACTAGTATCTGCTGAGGCGGAGAGCGCGGCGATGTGCTGTGGGGACTGTCTGCCTGACTGTGAAATCTCTAAGAGGACTGCCTACAGGAGTGCCTTGGTGAATGAGGCAGGCAGTACTAACTTCCCAAAGCATGAGGTGTGCTGGCAGTGAATGGCGGCTTAGGAAGTCAGATGGAGAGGGCCAGGATAATTTTCAGAGAGGCAGGGAGTTCGGAAAGGAGGCTGAGGAATGGTCTGGAAACAGCAGCGAGGAGCAGGGAGTGTGGGCCAAGAAACACCCTCACATAAGGGGTTGCAGGGGAGAGAGCCAGGCTTCCATCAGAGCAAGAAGAGAAGTTGAGAGTATGGGTAGTTCTGTTGACATTGGCACACATTTCCAGAGAGTTCAGGGCAAGGACTTGGGAGGCTGGGGAGGTTGGAGATGGGTCAGATTAGGGGAATGAACAGAGTGCTGAGGGACAGATGATTAGTAGTGAGAATGACTGAGGTAACCTGGGTCCCAGGCCATAACTGGATTGGTCTCACTGGTCTCTGAGACTGACGGTGGCGATGAGGCTGTGAGGGTCGGCTGGATGTAGCAGGATCTCCAGGGGCACGTGGAGCTCGGTGGCCCTGGACTCAGTCTGACTAATGTGATGATGAGGCTCATGAGAGGAGGTGGTACCAATGTCACTCAATCACCTTGGGTGGAATTTAAATTTGGTAGAACCTCCATGTCAACAGATATCACTACAGTCAGTGGAGAGTGGTGTACTCTTGTTTTCCTGATGCCAGCCTAGAGTTCTGCTGTACTTCCCTTAGGCTGGTGGTCATCAAAGCCCAGTGTTTGTATGGCTTCAGGCACTGATGGATCCAGGTGCTCAGAAAATCTGGTGTTGGCTTTCCTCCCAGCTGGCTTCATTCTCAAGCAGGCTCTCTCCCCAAGAGGAGACCAAGGGCTAAGTGCCTGGCCTGGGGGTGGTGGAGGGAAATCTACCTGACCCCTTCCCTTCAGGGACACACAGGTTGGAGGGAAAGACAGAAAGTGCAGGATGTAATAGAATTTACTAGAATATAATGTCTCGCATACTATATTAGAGGGAGGTCAAGCCTTATGGGAGCAGAGTTGTTCAGCTAACATTTATGGAGTGCTGACTGTGTGCTACGCTCTCTGTGCAACCCGCTGAAAACAGAGGGAAAAATATACTTTCTGTGCAACAGAACTTGCAGTCTATGGTGTTGGACAGAAGGCAGATGCTGTGGTGTAGCAGGATATGTGTTGTGACAGAGCAGGGTCTGTCTGGGTGCATACAGTAGGTGCATATGTCAGTGTGTGAGTGTGTGGGTGTTGACACAGGCCTTCTGAGGCGGGGTGGGGCGGGGGGAAGGGAGGGCGGGGTGGCTGAGCTGCTACAGAAGGTGCCGAAGATGGAGGAGTTAGCCAGGAAAAGCAGGCCGAGTGTGTGTGTGTGTGTGTGTGTGTGTGTGTGTGTGTGTGTGTGTGTGTGTGTGAGAGAGAGAGAGAGAGAGAGAGAGAGAGAAAGTTCCCCAAAGCAGAGTCAGGGTCATGAGGAACCCTGAAGGTAGTGGATGCTGGAGCTGGCCTATACCGGCTCATGGGACCCGACGGTTGGTGTCTTTTCCTAACTTACATGAGAAGCTTGAAGTCAGCCACGGTGGGAGTATTTGCACCACAGGAATTGGCAAATAGTACAACTCAAGGTCCCCAGAGAGCCAGCTGTTAGACATCTACCAGCACACCACTGGATGGAGGGCCGCCCTTGTGAGGGATCGGCTGGTGTAAAGACGTGGCATCCTAGGGGGGTTAAAGATTTTCAAAAACATGGCTTCCACTTAGAGTGCAGGGTGGGCAAGGGGAGGGCAGGAGGTGGCTGGAGAGGGACAGGGGCCAGATCCCACAGGGGCCCGTGGTCCAGGCTGAACTGCCCACTCCCCCCATAGACACTGGCTTTGAGCTTTTGGAAGATGAGGAGAGAGTGAGGGGAGACACTCTCACCATGAACTAGGGGCTCAATAAGCACAAAAATCTCTGCCGAACCTCCACCCCAGAAGGGCAGCAATACCGCACCAACCCCAGAGCCAAGAGACTTCAGGACAAGTCAGCACCGAAAGGCCACGGGCTGTGCCTGCGGCTGCTGCAGCTCTGCCTCCAGGAATTGACCGGCTCACACTGGAAATTTCAGCTTGCAGGCATTAAGTAGTTTAAGAGGAGGTTTCATCAGTTTTGTAAAAAGCACATTAATATCTCACAACATCAACTGCTGCCTCATGTCTTTGAATTCAATAAACTCTTCATAAACCTGGTCATTAGGGGCTGCACAGAGCTGTTCTGTTTTCCACTTTTCTTGAGGAGTTGTAGGAACAGCATGGGGGGGGGGGGGGAGGGTGGCGGGGGGGGGGGGGGCTGAGGCGCCAGGTGGAGGCTGGCTCAGTAATTTTTTTAAGTGAAGCAAATGAAGGGTTTGGTGGGAGCTGCTTTCTCCGTGTTTTAAACCTTTGCTGCTCCTGGCTCCTTGTTTTGCTGGCAGCGCTCTCCCTGAAGGCAGGGATTTAGGAGACCTGAGCGGGTGAGCATGCTGGCTCGTCCCTCCTGGAATGCCAGCCCCGCCCCCCCTCCCAGAGTCTGCATTTCTCACAAGCTCCCAGGCAGTGCTGACACTGCAGGGTTTGAAACAACAGCCTGTGTGGTTCACTCGTTTGCCTGTTGTTCATTTGCTCATCCATCCATTCACTGGATTGTTTTGAATGCCTACTATGTGCTAGGTCCTGTGCAGACACTGGGTGGGGTTAGAATGGGTAAGAAGCCTGTTGTGGCTGCCTTCCTCATTTCCCCTGAGTGTGCCCTTTCCATCTGCCCTGAGCTCTCACCCGCAGAAGTCGTGACCCCACAGCGAATAGTTGCTCAGACAGTAGTATCCTGTCCTCATTCTTGTCTCCACAGCTACTTCTTTAGTTCCCTCCATGTGATGCAGGGGAAGAGATTGTGCTCAGACGCAGAAAGATCTGGCTTTTAAGCCTGGCTCTGCTAGCTATCTGCTGTGTGGCCATGAGCAAGTTATGTGACCTCTCTGTGCCTCAGTTTCCTCAGCTGTAAGAAAGGGAGGTGATTCTGAGGACTCATTGAGATGACAGAAGTGAAGGTCCCTAGTGTGTTCCTAACCCAGAGCAGGCACTCAATGAATGTAGACCTCCCTTCTCTTTCTTTTTCAAATGACACCTCTTTCAGGAGGCCTTTCTTGATTGCCCTTAGCAAGAAAGACTCTTTCCCTCCCATAGCTCCAATGCAGTGCTTCTGGATTGTAATGAGCACAGGAATAAGATGGGGATCATGTTAAGCCAGATTCTGACTCAGGGGGGTCTGGGCTGGGGCCTGAGAGTCTGCATTTCTCACAGTTCCCAGGCAGCGCTGACCCTGCCGGGCCCTGATGGACCACACTCTGGGCTGGCTCGTGAGGCTTTCAAGCACTTTGTATCTGTTTTGATCACATTCTGTGTCCTGGCAAAAGTGTTTAGAAACAAATGGCTGCAATCTGTAAGCTCCTTAAGGGCAGAACTTTCAGTTCCCTGAACATACCACGTTTCCCTGGATTCTGAGAGGCTCACAGCCACGTTTCAGTGTTTCTGAAGGGGTATGTGCCTTATAAATAGATGGGTTCGTTTACTCATTGTTACAGTGACGGCGTGTTATATAATTAATGATAATGGCTAGATGACAAATGTTTATTGAACAAACAGACAAATGAATGAGTCAGTGTGTGTGTGCACATGTACATGCACCTGTGTGTGGGCAGGGAGTGTACTACACATCCCCTCCTAAACAGATGAACATTATGTCAACTATTAGAATCCCCAGGGCACAGGAGATTTTGTACCTCTCTTATTAAAAGCCTATTTGACAATATCAAAATATGTGTATATCCCAAACCCAGCAGTTTCTCTTAGAAATTTGCCTTGAAGTAGCACGTGTATGTGTGCACAAGGAGATGAGTCTAGAATGTCTCTAGGCTCTAGAAGTACTGCTTGTAACAGCCAAACACTGGGGACAGCCCACACTTGTATTGTCAGAGAATGATAATACCTGGGAGGGTATTACTGTAATGGGGTCAGTGAAGGTGAGTGGACCACAGCTACACATGTAAGCACAGGTGAGTTCCACAAACATAATGTTGAACATAAAAAAACCAAGCTGCAGGAAAATGCATATGGTATGGTTCCATTTCCCCAAAGGTAAAAACTTGTACAACTAGATCATAGATTGCTCAGAAATGCATACAATTGTGGTGAAACTTTAAAGTCAAGCAAGGCGATGATACACACAGGATTCAAGAAAGTGTTGACCTGACCTGGGTGGGGGCAAGGGATGTGGCAGGGAGGGCACACGGTGGCTTTAATGTACTGGGGATGCTCCATTTCTTAACCTGATGGCGAATGCACAGGCACTCATTTTATTGTTATTCTCTATGCATCACTATGGCAGAGCCTACTGGCTGTTTCCTAATACCCTGCTACCTCTATCTTCCCATGTTTCACCTGGATATATGGCTTTCTAGAATGTAGACTTTAGTTCCCAGCCTCTCTTGCAGCTAGAAGTGGCCATGTGACCAAGTTCTGACCAAGGGATGTAAATGGAAGTGGTGGGAGCAACTGCTGAGAAATGTCCTTCATGGGACATCCCGTTCTCAGCTCTTTTCTCTTGGTATATGGACTATGGAGGTCCAAGGTTGCCATCTTGGAACATGACACAACCTTGAGAATGGAGATCTGTATGATGATAGAATAAGGTAAAGGCATCTGGACCACACCACCGTGGAGTCATACCAGCCCTGGACATCTTATCTCTAGAGTTGTACAACGAGAGAGGAATAAACCATCTTTTTAATTGAATTCTCAGTGCTGGCATATAAAAGGTGCTCATTAAATATCTATAGAATAACCTAATGAATTAAAAGGTATCTCTATGTTCCTCACAAACTCTTCGTTCAGGATAAACTTTTCTACTATTCAGTGCTAGCTGTGGCCGTGACTATGGGAGATGTAGGTGGGGGCATTGCTGAGACATAGGTGGGGTACAGCAGCCTTGGACTAAGGGAGCTGGGAAGGGCGTAAGATGATGGGTTTGACCTCAGACAGGAGGGATGTAATAGATCCCAGTGACAATAAGCAAACTACAATTATGGATTGTCAGTTTAGAAATTATGGAGGAGACCCCTGAAGATGGTGGTCAGGGCCCCATACTGATGATCTGGGTGTCATAGGGAGGGGTGTGCTCATGGGCTGGTGGATTGAGATGGACCTGACTTCACCAAGACAGAGAACTTGAAGGATCTGGATTCTGAACTTCAAGGCACCTTCATCACAGCCTTGAGCTCTGAGTTGCGCTCCCCCATAGTGCTGACACTGGAGCAGGCCCCAGGGACAGGAAAAACTCAGGTCTACTTCACACCACAGTGTGATTGAAGGCTGTTCCCATGAGGTTAAGGACCCTTGGCACAGGTAACAAGCTAACCTAAAACATACTCCATGAAGTAGGCTATGAAGGAATCTTCCCTAAATACAATTAATTCAACTCCTACTACTAAAGAGGCAGCGAAGGTCAGCGGTTAGCCTCAGAATCTGGAGGTGGGACACTGGATTTGTATCCCAATGAACTTCTCTGACTCTCACTCTTCTTGTCTGTAAAACGGGGAGACAGAAAGACCTGCCTCACAGGATTGTGAGAATTGCATAAAGCACTGCATTGAGAGGGCTTAGCACAGTTCCTAGCACCATAAAGGCTCAATCAGTGGTAGATGCTGTTTCCCATTGCTGGGCCCCAGGCTAGGGGCAAAGGTGGGTCACATACAGTCCCTGTCCTCAGGAAGCTCACAGACTAGTCCAAGAATGGTGATAACACTCTGACGTGTCAAGAGAGCTCCCTGGTGGAGACTTGCCCAGGGAGTATGCGGACCTGATACGATTAGATCCTACAAGACAGGACTGTTCAAATGACTGTGTCAACCCCAGAGCCCCAGGAGCAGGCAGATAATGAATAAATACTGTCATCTGCCAACAGCTCCACATTCATCTTGAGAAGCCTGTGGTAGAGAGGAAAGATGGCCGTGCCACTCAGTGAGAGAGCTTGTCTCTGAGCTCTCCTTCTGCCATTTGTTACCCATGTGATCTGGGGCAAGTCACTCACTTTTGATTCATTCAGGCTTTCGGCTAGTCCTCTAGTTCACTGGGGGTCTACTAGGTGTGGTGGTTGAACTAGGCGCCACCATAGAGAGGGGATCAGTGCACCAGGATTTTCTGTCCCCAAGAGCTGTGAGTCCAGGAGACGCCTGGACAAATAATTAAGTTCTATGATGCAGAATGAAAACAATGGGAGGGCAGGTGTGGTGGCACATTACATTTCATCCTCAAACACCTTTCATTGTTTTTTCCACTTCAAAGGTGCGGAAATGGAGGCACAGAGAGGTGAGGGAATGCATCTAAGGATTCACTGCCAGTGTGAGAGAAGGAGCTGAGATTTGACCCCAAACAGTGGGGCTCTAGGTGACCCTGTGCCCTGTTGTTACAATAGAGCACAGGACACTGGAGGTGGGTGAGGGGATGCATGGCTTGGTCTGGGTGGTGGTGGGTTGCCAGGAAGGCTTCCTGGAAGAAGCCCCATCTTAGATGAGCCACAAAGGATAAGTAGAAGTTGGCAGATGAAGGGAGGACAGAGAGGTGCAAGGGAGAAGAGCAAGGGTTATGAGAGAGAGATGGAGAGACAGAGAGAGGGGGAAGAGAGAGAGAGAGGGAGAGAGAGAGAGAGAGAGAGAGAGAGAGAGAGAGAGAGAGAGAGAGAGAGAGAGAGAGAGAGAGAGAATATGAATGAATGAGAATGGGGTCCTGAGGCCAAGAGCATGTGTCTGTCTGAAGGACAGATGGTTGGTCTGGATGTGTGTGTGTAACCAGTTGGGAGAGATAGTAGGTAGTTGCAATCAGATTATTTAGGGCCTAATAAGCCATTCAAAGTATGAATTTAGGAGCCACGGGGAGCCACCAAGGGGTTTTAAGCAGGGGATTAATGTGACCAGACTTGTGCTTTAGGTTGATGGCCCTGGTGGTCTACTGGGGAGTGGACTGGAGGGGAAGACTGAAACCACGAGCCCCATCAAGGCCCTCAGGGTCTCTTGCTTGGTCACACTGACAGGAATGGTCCAGGAGAGAGCTGGAGGTGGCTTGGCAGGGCAGGGGCTGTGGGAGTGGAGAGAAGTGGATGGATATGAAGTTGCTTGAGATCACTTATCTGTAAAATGGGGAAATGGGCCATTGCTGCTTCTCTGATAGTGTAATTGAATAGGTGAAATGAGAGCTAATAAACCCATTTTGTAAATTGCAACTCCCCCTCCCCACCATGCAGAGCTGCAGGACGGTTAGCACCGCCATCCTTCACGGAGTGAGTCTGTACCAGACTTACACCTCTCCCTCTGTGTGTGCACTTTCTGAACCCTGGACAGATTGCTGCTCTAACTTGCACTGGTATGTGACCTTGGTCAGGCCACGTTCCCTCTCTGAGGCTTGATCTTCTCCTTGTAAAACGGGAGTAAGATTTTTGTAAAAATGAACAAGATAATGTACAAAGAATGCTGGGTGGATACCAGGCCTGTCACATCATAAGTTCTAGGGAGGTAAACATCTCCACAGGGATAGCGTCTCTTCTGCTACTCTACACACAAAGATCACGAGGCCTGGCTGCCAAGGACGTGTCCTGCAGACTTTGCCTTCTGAGGGACACTTCTTGCTAGCAGTCATGAAAGTCTCCAATATGCATCCAGATTCATCAATGGAAAGAAAAAAAATGCCAGTGGCCTTTCCTGCTTCACAAAATGCACCTTAACTTTCTGAACATTGATTTTTTTCCCCAACTCCCCTTGGTTTATTTCTTTTATCTGTTTTGGCCCATTCAATTTCATGGCAGAGATCCAGGCCAAAGTGGTCAAATGCCACCTAAACCGCTGACCCACAGATGGAAATGTTTCATGCGACAGGATCCATAGGCCTGGGGATCCATCTAACCACACTCTTGTTTCCAAGCCAAGCCCACTGGCTCACTCAGAAACCTCCAAGACTCCCATTGACTGGAGCACAGAGAGCAGATGCCTTAAGACCCAGACATTCTCAGCTACGTCCAGTTGGACCCAGGCTTCCTACCTCATCTGCTCTGACTCTTCTCTCCCCACTACTCTGGTCTCAGAAAAGCATTTGCCCATTCCCCGCTCCTCACCTCTGCTCACACTTTCCCTCCCAGCCACACCAAGCCCTCCCCTCTTTTCTGTCTAAAACAATGCCTGTTTCACCGGGCTAGGAGAGCTGGGAGCCATTGGTGGGAATTCTACAAGCAGGGTCAGACCAGGTGAGGTGCCTAGGTCCAAATTTAAGGAGGCACTTGCTCTCAGGGTCATGCAGGTGCACCAAGCACCTCCTTCAATTTGCACCTCACCTCAGTTGGACCCTGTCAGGGGGAGAGTGAGATGTCAGTTTGGTACCTGAGTGAGTGTTGTGGTTTTCCAAACTGCCCCCCAAGGTAGTGAGCTCCCTGTCACTGGAGGGGTCCATGCAGAGGGTGGTCGGCTGCCTTTTAAGGATGCTGCAGAGGGCATTTCTGGGAGGTGGAATAGATGATTCTGAGGTGCCTTTCATCCCCTGGAAGCTAGGATTTAAGGAGCCCTCACTGATCCCTACAGCTCAGAGCTGCCTCCTTTCAACTCTGCTTTACCCCCATGATCATTCATCTGGCAATTAACCACAAGCTGCCTTGTGACAGCTCTTGTATTGCCGCCCTGTTTTGTTATTTCTAATTTCACCAGTTTATGTGCCACTTTCCTAACAGTGTTCTATGTGCATCGAGGACAGGAATTGAGCTGTGCATTTTCCATTCTCTCTCAGGGCCTGTGAGGCACTGTGGTATTTCTTAAAGATTCTCTCTGTGCCAATACTTTATATCTCCCCTGATTTACCTACCACATTAACCCCTTGGGTGAGTTCTATTCATGACCCATTCTACAGATGAGGGCCAGGAGCTTGATAAATATCATAGAGCTTGATAAATATTAGCTACTTTTTAAGAATAGAAACTCAAGACAGATGTTATCAGAATACCTGGGTGTGTACCTTGGGGAAGTTGCATAACCACTTTGGGCCTCAGTTTCCTTCTGTGAAATGGGATAATAATATTTCCTATTTTCCAGTTTTTGTGAGGGTTAAGTTAATCTATGTGTGAAGCTCTTAGAACGGTGCATGTTATAGGCTCTCAGTACACATGATATATTATTACTATCTTTGTTACGATAACAGGAGTGGCAGGCCTTGTCATATCTAGAAAAAAAGAATGATCAGAATGCGAGTCTTAGAATTTCAAGGTGTTTAAAAAGATCATCCAGGTGGGAAGACAGGCATCTCCGCTTCAGAGTATGTGGTTTCCTCAGAATTGCCCATCTCCCCAGAAGAGAGGTTCCTCCCTCCCAAGCCACTTGTAGAAATGAAAACAGGGGTTCCCATGAGTCTCACTGGCAGGAATCAGTTCCTGAGGACCTGATGTCCTTTGGGGAAAATGCAAAGAGAGTTCTCAAAACCATAAAGCTGAGGGCAGCACTTGGTCTTTAATGAGCGATAGATGGATTGAAAACACATTGGCAGCCTTCACTGTGCTAGGCACTCTGCTGGGGAAGCAGATAAGGATGAAAAAGACAGAATCTTTGCTCTGAAGCCTTCATAGTCTGGGGGACTGAAGGGAGGATGGAGAATTGGACACAGTGAGCCCTGGCCCCCCAAAGCCAGTCTGTACTAACAGAGGAGCGGATGAGGCAGCCAGGCCACTTCTGCCTCTCCATCACAATCCCCAGGCGGAAAAGGGTTCTTGAGGGATGAGGAAAATCACTGAGAGACGGTGCAGCTGATCCAGACAGCGTGGAGAGGACGAAGATCAGCAGGGAGGGGGAGTTGGCTGTACTAGTTGATGGGTGTGTGAGGAAGAGGTGGAGGCAAGCTCTCAGGGGACCACAAGGCCTCTTCCCACCACTGAAGAAGAGCGAGCGGGCTCTGGAAAGACCTGCCCTGCCGGCACCTCTGGCCCACCGTTGGCTGCTCAGAGCAGCACTTTGTTTGCTGTTGGGAAGCCAAACACGGTTCGCATTTCTGTCACTTAAAACAATGTGGTGTTGTGACACTCTGGAATCTGAAGATAAATGTTTAATAAAAGGATTCAATTTGATATGATGTCAAAACTTAATTAGATCCATAATGCACAGAGGGCTCTGCAGGCCCTTTAATTAGGAGCTACTTCAGAGTCTTGCATGTGTGAGTGTGTGTGTGTGTGTGTGTGTGTGTGTGTGTGTGTTTCTTCAGCACTGCGGAGGGGCTGCCTGGCTGGGATGGCGCCTCCCAGCCTGGAGGATTGCAGATTCTAGCTCAAGGGCACTGCTTTTGGCAGCGCTGGCAGCAGTGATGGAGGGTCCGGGCCCATTCTGTGCTTTGGAATCTTGTATTTTCTCAGATTGGGGCTGCAGCCTGTGATTGTAAAATGCTGCACGTGAATCTAAACTATTTGAGGCTCAAGGTCATGACCCCAGGCCAGGCGAGGACTCCTAATAGGAGGCCAGCCATGCACAGGGGAACTGTCTGTAAGCCCAGTTGGCCCTGCACCCAGGGGCATTGAAGATCAAGGCTGTTAGACACTTGAACAGCCATGTTTTTGATTCCAGCCAAGACTGACATTCCACAGGTATGTGCCGGTATAGCTACACTGACTGCCAAATATGACTGCTGTTCAAGCACACCCCTTCCCCCACAAATTCCTCTTCTTTCCACTGTCCTGGCCATGCCAACCCCTCCTTCAGGATCTTCTCAACACCCCATTTCTTCCATTCCAGCAACTAACATGGGACCTGACACGGGTGTCTCCGGGATGCTGTTCCAGCACCATGGCCAGCACCCCACTCTGCCTGGTCAGGGTCTAGACCCCAGCAGCTGTGCAATATACTGATTATTGCCCAATTACAGCCTGTAAAAATGACAGCAGTCTTGCCCTGACCGGTTTGGCTCAGTGGATAGAGCATCGGCCTTCGGACTGAAGGATCCCAGGTTCGATCCCAGTCAAGGGCATGTACCTTGGTTGCGGGCACATCCCCAGTAGGGGCTGTGCAGGAGGCAGCTGATCGATGTTTCTCTCTCATCGATGTTTCTAGCTCTCTATCCCTCTCCCTTCCTCTCTGTAAAAAAAAAATCAATAAAATATATTTTAAAAAATGACAGCAGTCTGATTGATGGTACGAGGTTATAGACCATCAGCATGAGCTTTGAAGTCAGACCCCACCCCACCCCCGAATTCAGGAGTCTCAGTGCTGCCTGCTCTGAGCTGTGTTAATACTCTGAGCCTCCATTGTAAATGGGGTTAATAACACCTATGTCAAACTGCTGTTGTGAAGACCAACGAACATAAATAATGTGAGTGGTTCCAGGTTGGCACTTTAGATTCAGATTCCAGAAATCCAAGTTCAAGTATCAGGGGAATGTTTTAAAGGGTGTAGAATGTGGACTTGAAGAGTATACTATCTGGAGCAGACTGTCTAGGTTCAAATCCCAGCTCTGCCACCTAAAAGCCATGACCTTGGGCAAGAAATGTCACCTTTCAGTGTCTCAGTTTCCTTATCTGGTGAATAAGATCATAAATGTCTTCTGAGTTGTTGGAAGGATCATAAACTAACAGACTTAAGAGAGCATTGGGGTGCATAGTAGGAATTCAATAAAAGTTAGTTATTACTATATTATTATTATGTAAAGTATCTGGCACATAGTAGGTGCTTAGCAACTAAAACCACTTTGAGAATGGTCCTCACTAGTGTTCTTTATTACCCTCATCACCCAGGGTTTTCCATACTGTTTTTAGTCCCCCAAATGTCACACTTGGAGAAGAGAAGGCCACCTCATGGTGTGGCTTCTCCCTTCGTCCCTCCCACTTGGCCAGCATCCACCTGGTTGTCTGGCCAGCCATATCCTCACCAGGAGCATGCAACGCATGTTCAAAGAATGCTCTCCCCGAGTCTCTTCAATCCTCCTTTCCCCAAATGTACCATGTCTCCCACCCTCCAAGCTCTGCCCACTTAGTAGGCACCCAATACACATTAAATCAATGACTAAATGAGGGAACCCAGGCCAGGAAAGACTTCTGTCTTAAGCTCGGGACAGGATGCTTTTTACCAGTGGTTTACCAGCTGCAGACATTTCATCAGACATGCCCTTTTCCCTTAGTACTGTGCTTTCCAGAGTGTGTTTTGCTGCTGCCAGCTGGAGAAATACTGGTACGGGATACACCATAATGGGGCTCCATTACCAGATAAGTTGGGGGGAATGCTGGGTTAACTGAGGTGAAACCGGTTTTCTTACTGCAAGGCTTGTCAGAGCCTTTCCTACACTAATTGCGTTGTCGAACTCTAATGTAGGAGTATAGTGCACAACCTCCCCAAAATCTGTTTCACTCCAGACTGTGTGTGTGTGTGTGTTTTTTACTTCAGGGGCTACAGTCTTTTGATCATCCTTTGGGAAACATTGCACAAATGAATCTTAGATTCACTCCTGTACATTCATGTAGAGCAGAGGGTAATGAAGAAGTAGGGTACAAAAGTTTCCAACACCTTGCCCCCCCCCCGCCCCCCCACTTGAGTGCTAGCATGGGAGGCATTTTTACACATGTCCCTACTATATTTGCTGGCCTCTGCCGTGCCCTGTTGGCATCATTTGTCCCAGCCGAGCACTCTAGTCCCCTGATGTGCCTCTTCCCTTGGCGCCTGGGACCCTCCCCTCACCCTGTGGCCTGGTTTTCTTCCTGCTCATTTTAAGATGCCTTTGCAAGTTCCTCCTCTGATTATCCTGTAATTTGGTGTCCTGGGGGCTCTCCCCTTGGCCCTCCTCTTCTCTTTTCACGCTGTGTAAGTTCCTCCTGGCTTTAATTTTCCTCTACATCCTGACGATCCACGAGTTTTTGCCTCCAACCCAGGCCTGTCTTTTTACATCTCCCTATGAACATCCCACAGATACCTGGACCTCACCCTGAACTATTGTCTGCTCCCCGCAAGACTCCCTTTCCAGAGACTCTCTTAATAAACCATGCCTCATTTGGCTGCTTTCCCAAGCTGCAAATCTGGGAGTATCCTTGGTTTCTACCTTTCCATCCCCACTCTCATCGCATCGCCAATTCTTTAACACGCCTTAAACCATTTGTGCTCTGGTCCAGACCACCACTGAACCTCCCTGTGCTATTAGAACACCCTCCAACCTCAGCGGCTCCCCTGCTTCCCTCTTACCCATTTCCAATCTACTCTCCACCCTGCAGCCACTGTGATTCGCAAAAGGTGAAATCTGGGTTGCCTCTTCTCTGCTTGAAGACTCCCAATGTCCCTGTCTCCCCCTCCATAGGATCCTTTGGCACGCTCTGGAGGATCCATCACAATTTGCTGTTCAGATCCCCGTCTCATCTATCTTCAGAAGCCACACTTCAGCCATCCTGAGCTGCTGTGACTCCTGTGATCTACTGTGCTGGCTCCTCTCTTCGACTTTTCCACCTTTTCCATGTGTACTTCCTTTCCCTCTTCCCTACCACCCCCTCCTCCCGGCCCACCCCCTGGATGCCTCCTATCGGCTCTTCAGCTCTCAGTTTATGCATAATTTCCTCTAGGAAGGCTTCCTTGGAGTCCTGTTCTTTCCCCACATCACCCCAAACAATGGGTTGGCCCCTCTTCTGCTTCCCACTGTACTCACGCTCCCCCATTTGGTAATACTTCCCACACCACACTGAGACGGTACATTGGCCTGTTGACTCTGCTGGAGTGTTAGCCTCTTAAAGAGCTGCTGGTTTACCATCGTGTCCTTAGGTAAAAGGTAGCCTGCCTATCATCTTGTGTCTCCAGTCGTGCCCACGTACCCTCTCAGCCCTTGCCAGAGAGTGGGCAAGGTGGTGGAAGCAACAAGTAGTGGGAGCTACGATGCCACAATCAATTTTGCTGGGTCAGTGTAGCTAGTGAAAGGCTGGTGGAGGGAAATGATTGCAACTATTGACTCAAATGAGGTTGGGGGATTTTCAGTGGTTTGCGATGATTCATTTGCCCATTACCAGCTGTGATGTGAATCAGCAGCACTGACAGACGGCCTGGGCCTACTGCACAGGAGGGAGGGCGCGTCAGAGCCTGGAGGCAGAGTGGGGTTCTCCTTTCCCAGCTTCTTGGGTGCCTCCCCTCACCTCCTGAGCAGTGCCTGACTGGCAGCAAGGGGCATCATGACTCAGTTTACTTCCTATCTCCCTCACTAGAGATGCCCCAGTTGGAGCAGGAACTATATATATTTTATTTACAGTGTATCCCCACCACCCACAAGGGCCTTGGCTTACACCAGGTGCTCAGTGAATGTCTGGGGAATGAATGAATTGAATGAATGGTTTTGCAGCCATATGCCCATTCCAGCATATGAGGCTCCATCAGATTGGTTTGAAGGGAAAGATTGAGCACAAAGTTTGTGGTGATTGTCTGGAATCTCACACAGAGAAGACCAATGAGCAAATGGCATGAATTGCCACCCACTGTACCCATCTTTGCATATCACCTACAGCCGCCCCTGGTTTAGTCTGTGACACTAGGCTGTCACTCTGTACCATTCATTCTGCTTCAGACACACAGGCTTCCCAGTTTCTCCTTAAACACACTAAGCAGTGCCTCCTCCCCTCCCCCTTTCAGGCTCGCTGCCTGCACCACTCTTGCCCTATCCACGCGGCTGCATCTCTCACTTCATTCAGGTCTCTGACCAAAAATCGTCTGATCATTGTCCTCTGTTCCTGTAGCTGGATTTACCTTTCTTCTTATTTAATCTCTAGCTAATGTCCAATTGCATTTTTATTTGCTATATGTTTGCTCGGTTTCGCCCTTGCTAGAGTGGAAGATCCACAAGGGCAGAGTTTTGCTCTGCTCACTGTTATAGCCCAGTGTTTAAAACAATGTGGCACATAGCAGGTGCTCAATAAATGCTTGTGAATTATGTGAATAAATCTTTGCATGTTCTGCTTTAGCCTTTTGCTTTCTAAAGAAATGTCACAATAGGTATCAGGCTTTTTAAAAAGACCTTACTGGCATCCTGCATTTAAAGGTAAGAAAGCGTATTTATGTTCATTCCCCATTTATTCCTCAGAACTACCTAGGCTGTAGGTGGAATTTTCATTTCCCATTTCTCGAAACCAGGGCTCAGAAAAATAAAGTAATTGCCACAAAAGGCTCCAAATTTGGTATCCTCCGAATGACAATGTCCTTGAATTACTTAATCTCTTGTTGCCTTGGTTTCCTCATCTGTGATAGGGAGATAAGAAAAGTTTATGCCTCATTGAGTTGCCGTGAAGGAGTTAGTTTGGTTAAACGCTTAGAGAAATGCCTGGCACATACTAAGAACCCTTTAAATGCTAGTTATTCTTGTTGAGTCATTTTAATATTGAATTTTTATTGAAATCCCCCCTTATTAGAATTCCATACTTGAACTTCTTACGTATTTTTTATGCAGTTGCATTGTAGGCTTATTATAGAGACAAAAGGGTGACATCTAGGAAAATCCCTATTCCTGGCACCTAATAGGTGTACGATAAAATGTCAGTCTCTGTTTCCCTCTTGAGTTCAAGAGGCAGTGTGGCATGGTGGGACAGATGTGAGCTTGGGAATCACAGTCCAAGGACAGAGCTCTGTCTTCATCAGCCCTCTGCTTACCTACCCTCTCTGAGCTGTTTGCTCACCTGTGGAACAGGAGAATGCTCCTGCTGTTGGGGATTTCTGAGATTAGTTGTGATAGCTTATGTCGAACCCCTGCCACATTCTAGGGTCTGGTAACTCTGTTAGCCTTCAGTGTAAAACTTAGGAGCCCTGCATGTTTCAGCTGCTTGTCTAGAGCAGCGGTCGCCAACTGGTGGTCCACAGACCACTGGTGGTCAGTGAGGTCCGAAAGGTTGGTGACTGCTGATCTAGAGTATAAGCATGTCTACCCGGCCATAGTGGCTGACCAATACACATGTGCTGAATGACTGTCTCTGATTTTATAAGGCTAAATGCCACCGGAGGCAGAGGTTGAGGGCAGAAGGGAAGGGGCGGGTAGTGACTTCTGAGTTGTGTGCTGGTGATACCTGGAGGTTTTAGGATGGTTCCAAGACTCTGGGCCCAGGGACACTCCCAGCCTCTTCTCTGTGACTTTGCTCCCTTGGGTCTCAGGAGGACCAACCTCCCTTTGCTTCCCAAAGAGGAGCCTGCTGCCATATGGCCGTGTCTTCAGCTGGGCTGGAGCCTGGGTGGAACCCAGAGGAAAGCAGCCAAGTGTGCCTGCAGGGGCCCCTCGGAGGCAGCTGCTCCTCTGTCACATCCCGGGCTGCAGAGGCTGCCCCGAGTTGCTGCCAGGTCTGCTGACTGCCCTCACACGAGTGCCTGGCTTTCCCCTTCCTGGGGAGACAGGTGGCAGCTCTATGTGCTCCGTCTCCCTCCACTTCTCTGCCTTCCTGATGGCCACCAGGACTTGGCTGCTGCTGATCGAAATGAACCAGAAAGAGTAAGATGGACATGGCTCAGCAAGGTGGTCACTGACAGTGGGTGTGGCAGCTCTCTCTGGCCTGCCCTCCACTTGTGAAAATAGAGGAATAACAGAGTGGCATGCATTCGGGGGTAAAATGTAGAGAAAAGGGCAGGAAGTTCACTTAAATTTAAATAATTTAAGAAGTGAAAATGATATTCTAGGAGTCTGACTTTGCATTGCCACAGACCACAAGAGAGTTTAGTCTTTATAATGTAACTAGTGGCCTGGTGCACGAAATTTGTGCACGGGGGGAGAGGGGCTGGTTTCCCCTCAGCCCAGCTTGCACCCTCTCCAATCGGACATCCCTCTTGCAATCTGGGATCTCTGGCTCCTAACCACTCACCTGCCTGCCTGCCTGGTCACCCCTAACTGCCTCTGCCTGCCTGCCTGATCTTGCCCCTAACTGCTCTCCCCTGCTGGCCTGATCGCCCCTAACTGCCTCTGCCTGCCTGATTGCCTCTAACTGCCCTCCCCTGCCAGCCTGATCTCGCCCCAACTACCCTCCCCTGCAGGCCTGATCTTGCCCCCAACTGCTCTCCTCTGCAGGCCTGATCTCACCCCCAACTGCCCTCCCCTGCCAGCCTGATCTTGCTCCTAATGGCCCTCCCCTGCCAGCCTGATCTTGCTCCTAATGGCCCTCCCCTGCCAACCTGATCTTGCCCCCAACTGCCCTCTCTGCCTCGGCCCCCACCACCATGGCTTTATCCGGAAGGAAGTTGGACGTCCGGAAGATGGCCGGTCGACCCGAGTCTAATTAGCATATTACCCTTTATTAGTATAGATAGATTATATAAGATAGGATTGCTTAAATGCGGGGGGTGGGGGGATGGGAGCCTTTTTCGGCAGGAGGAGATGCTCTTGGCAGACAAAAATACATAATCTCTATATCTGGACTGATACTCAGTTATATGCACTATGCTGCCAAACTGGTCATTAAAAAATTGAACCACTTTCTTACACCTTACACCAAATAGCTGTTGCCCTTAAAACCCTTCCTCAGCCCCCACCTTAGGTTCTGCCTTCACAGTGCACCCAGATTAAGTTCTGATTGGTCAGTGAGGAGGAATCCAAGATGGTGGCGTAGGTAAACACCTAAACTGCTGCCTCACACAACAATTTAAACTGCAAAACGTCTATCACCCAGAACCACGGGAAAGCTGACTGAGTGGAAGTTCTACAACTAGAAGGAAAGGGAAAAGAGCATTGAGATGTGCGCAAGCGCTGAAAAGCTGAGGTACGGAGGCGCGGGATCTGGGCTGGCAGCAGGCGTTGCTTTTTTCAACCCAAAGGGGAGACAAGCCCCCGATTACTCTGAAATACAGTTTCTGGGGAGACGCGGGGGACCCAAACTCCTACGGGGAGAAGCTGGATTGTCTGCTCCCGGGTCGGAAAGTGAGGGGGGCCTGCTTGCAGAGCTGCACACAGGAATAATTGTTTATCTGTGCTGGGGCACGGGACGGGACGCAGTCGGAGACACAGAGCAGGCAAACTAGCAGCCATTGCTGTTTGCCACGCCCTAGCCTAGTGATGCCCTGAGACCCCGCCCCACACAACCTACAAACCCACCCAAGCTCCAAGCAGCAGCTTTTGCATATGAATGGACTGCCCCGCAGCTTAACCTAACAAACTTGCAGCCCGGATCAGACAGCTCCAAAACCTCCAAACCCCAAGCAAAGAGGAGAAAACTGTAGCTCTCGCTGTAGCTCCTGCTGGGTGGACTCAGACAATAGCTGACCTGCACCCCATTGGAGATCCAGAAGCCAGTATACCTAGTGGTCAGTGTGAGAAACCAGATTTCAACTCCTCACATCCATAAGTGACACATTGAAGAGGCAGACTCAGCGAGCACCAAAGCCCCACTGAAACAAGTCCTGCACCATAAGCGTGTCTCCAGCACAGCAGTTCTTATAGACACAGCGAGTCCTCACAGCCGATTGGCCTGGAGGTCAATTCCTCCCAGAGTACCAACAGCAATTAAGGCTTAACTACACCAAGACTTTGCACTCAGCCCACAAAGGGGTGTACCAAGAGCGTCCACATCAGGTGATTGGGTAGGCTGAGCTACTGCCCCCTATAGGCCACCTACCACACAAAGCCACTCCATCAACACAGGGAAGCAGCCAAAATGCAGAAACAAAGAAACATGTCATGAATGAAAGAAATGGAGGAAATCAAACTACTGGACGACATAGAGTTCAGAACCACATTTATAAGGTTACTCAAGAATCTTCTAAAAACTGCCGAGAAACTTGAAGACACTTCTGAGGAGCTCAGTGAGACTTTCAAGGACCTTAATGAGAATGCCAAAAAAATGGAAAAGGACCAGTCAAAAATGAAGCATACACTGTCTAAAATAAAGAATATACAGAAACTCAACTGTAGATCAACATACCCCAAGAATCAAACCAAAGATCTGAAATATGAGGAAACAAAAAACACCCAACCAGGAAAACAAAAAGAAAAAAGAATCCAAAACTATGAAGATAGTGTAAGGAGCCTCTGGGACAACTTCAAGCGTACCAACATCCGAATTTTTCGGGTGCCAGAAGAAGAGGGAGAGCAAAATACTGAAAACCTATTAGAAGAAATAATGACAGAAAACTTTCCCTACCTGGTGAAAGAAATAGACTTACAAGTCCAGGAAGTGCACAGAACCCCAAACAAAAGTAATCCAAAGAGGACCACACCAAGACACATCATAATTAAAATGCCAAGGGCAAAATACAAAGAGAGAATCTTGAAAGCAGCAAGAGAAAAACGGTTAGTTACCTACAAGGGAGTACCCATACGACTGTCAGCTGATTTCTCAGCAGAAACTATGCAGGCCAGAAGGGAGTGGCAAGAAATATTCAAAGTGATGAACAGCAAGAACCTACAACCAAGATTACTCTACCCAGCAAAGCTATCATTCAGAGTTGAAGGTCAGATAGAGAGCTTCACAGACAAGAAAAAGCTAAAGGAGTTCATCGCCACCAAACCAGGGTTACATGAAATGCTGAAGGGTATTCTTTAAGAAGAGAAAGAAGAAGAAAAAGGTAAAGATAAAAATTATGAACAACAAAATGACATCAAATACATACTACCAACAAGTGAATCTAAAAATCAAGTGAATAAAAATCTGAAGAACAGAATGGACTGGTGAATATAATAGAATCAGGGACATAGAAAGGGAGTGGACTGACGACTCTCAGGGGAAGCAGGTGTGAGGGGTGCGGGAAGAGAGTGGACAAAAATCTTACTCCTATGGATGAAGACAGTGGCGGGGGGTAAGGGCATGGGGTGGGGTGGGGAATCAGGTGGAGGGGAGCTATGGGGGGAAAAAAAAGAGGAACATCTGTAATAATCTGAACAATAAAGATTTATTAAAAAAAAAAGTTCTGATTGGTCAGTTTCTATGCCAGTCAGTGTCAAAAGCTCTGCCTCTTAGGCAGCCATTGGCTCCTCACAGTTCACCCAGATTTGCTTCTGATAGGTTGGTTTCTATGCCAGTCAGCGTCTCCGGGCCTATCTCCGGGCCTGATCAGAGCGGCGGGGCTGATTAGCAGCCCCTGTGGAGGCCCGGAGAGAAAAAGAGGTGCGGCTGCTGGCCAGGCCCGGAAAGAAAGAGAGAGGCAAGGGCTGATCAACAGGTATCATGGAGGTTATGGATCAGACCCTGCTTCTCTGTCCAAGCCTCTCTCTGGGCTGGATCCGCAGCCCCCTTGGCAGTGTTGGGTCACTGGGCCCGCAGCGGCAGCAGTCAGTGCTGGGTCACCACAGCAACCCTGCACTGACTGCAGGACTGACTTCCAGTTGGTCGAGCCTTCGGTCATTATGGACCCTGGGTTTTTATATATTAGGATGTGTAACATGCATGGCACTTTCCTCAAAACATCTTTTTAAATCCTCACAGCTGACTTGTGATGCCAATGTTATGATTCCCATTCAGATGAGGAAACTGAGGCCCAGAAAGGTTAATAGGGAGTTGCCCAAGATCTTGCAGCGGCTACGTGGCAGAGCCAGAATTTAAACACAGTTCCATCAGGTCCCCTGATTCTGTGCTTGTCTCACTGCTTTGGGGTTTCTCAAACGTGAGTGGTTGTAGGGTGCATGAAATGTACATGATTCTCATGGCTTTCAGGATGACTGACTTAAAAACACTCCGATGTTTAAAAGGTGAAAACATTGCTAGGTACAAATTTCTTATGCTCCCAATTTATAGCACTTATATGATTGTAAAATATAAACAAAATTACCCAGGAAATACAGAGTTGCAATACTGATCAAATTCAAATTGACAACATCGATGTCATGCGATGGCTGTTTTCTGCAGGAGCCTCTCTTGAGTTCATCATGCCCTGGCCAGTATGTGCCAAGTGATTACTCTGTTGGCCTACCTACGTCTTCACTGTGCATTATCTCAGGACCCTCATGCATGCGGGCCACCACCCTGTCATTTGACCTCAGTTCGGGGGAGCCCGCCATCCACAGTTACTTCTGTTCTCTTTAGTCTGTGACAGTGAAGGCAGTAAATTTCCTGCCCAGTGATACTACTCTCGTGATGTAATATCAAAGCCTCAATCTACTAAATAATTTAAGAAGTGAAAGTGATATTCTATGAGTCTGACTTTGCATTGCCACAGACCACAAGAGAGTTTAGTCTTGATAATGTAAAATATTTAAATCTGAGGGCCTATGGTTGTCACTTGAAAGCTGGACATACCTGCCACTCCAGTGGCAGCTGGACATGGCTGTCAATCTGTTCAAAGTTAAATGCTGTCACGAGGGGCCATTGCTTTGTGTAAACACAGAGGCAAGTTCCTGCACTGCAGTGGTGCTCACAGGAGCCTCACAGCGCTGTGTAAGCCAGTTATGCGTAAGTGGATTTGAAAAGATTATCATCCACTAGAAAACACACAGAAGCGTGTGCATACAGCACACACGGCCCCTGGACCTGCGGTCTTGGAAGGACTTCACTCTGGGAGATCCTCCCCTGCCTCCTGTGACTTCACTCAGATTAGACCAGCAAAGACAAGTAATTGGACACTCACCTTTCAGCACAAATCTGCCCAGTGTGTTTGCAGAGGGCAAGTGGCTCAGAGAAGGGTTCCCTCACTGGCATGAGGACTTAAGGCAGCTGGTCCTCTGGGAGGCAATTGAATGACTCTCAACCCAGTGACAGCAAAACCCTCACTCCAGAGTGAGGCTTGCCGTGTAGGCGGAGAAATGTATTCACCCAAATGCGCTTGGAGAAAGAGGCCTCCAATGTTTTTCTCCCTTTCCTTCAAATAAACAATCACCACCTAGAAAATCTCTTCTCATCCCTCTGCCAGTTCATTTGTTCTAACGATATAGTGGAATGTTTCAGAGCATAGTCTTATGAGTGACACTCCCCACTTTTGAATGCCAGTAACACCAATTATTGGCTGTGTGACCTTGGGCAAGTTATTAACCTCTCTGTGCCTCTCTTTCTGTGCGTCTGTAAAATGGTGCTGGTGGTAGTGGGTTTGTTATGGAGCTCTCAGGAGGCTTGCATATTAAACCCTCAGCTTGGGGCCTTGCATCAGGGAGTCCACACCAGGGCAAGGCCACATTTGCAGTATTCACCAACTTCTCTCTTGCAGCTGGCCAGTAGGAGCCCAAAGGAAGGAGCTTTTTTCCTTGGGTTGCACCTCCTTTGGGAAACCTTCCCCACTTCCAGAAGCCCACAGCGAGAGCTGCCTTCACCGAGCCTTCTCCGGGCTGCTGGGTTTGCTACCCAGTCCATGCCTGTCTGTTCTGGTCACATATTTTGTCTGAAAGAATTTTATATCTTATGAGATGGGGAGCAATTGGGGCGCAAAGATGACTTTTGTTTATGGATTAAGCTTGGTGCCTGGATGAATGATAAGTAATGATATCGCATAGGTATTGAGCTCATTCTTGAAAATGATAAAGAAGTCAGGAGAACAGGATAAATTCCATCCCTAATGCCCATATGTGCTTTTCATTAAAAAGACAACGATTAAGTAGAATCTGTGTGTGCACACACATGCTCCGGAAGCCTCCTTTTTCCATCCCATGCACCCTTGGGTGCTGTGACACATGCCTGCCCCCCCTTCCCTCCCCACAGGGCAGTTGCGTTTGTCTCTTGGGACAGTGTCTTGTTCATCCTGGCATCACAGAATCGTAAAGGCACTGGCAAATACTAGGTGCTCAGCAACTATTTCTTGAGCTGAATTAAAAAGGCAACTGGAGCTCTAGCCATTTAAGACAAGCTTGAATGTTTGCAAGGCAATCCACACTTGTTTTCCATCATGTCAAACATGCAGGTTGGTTCATGCATTTGCCAATGACAACAGCAATGAAACAGCACGTGCCATTTACTGAGTACTCGCTCTCTGCTGCTTACTCTACTCAATGCTTTATCTCTATAATCTCATTTAACTCTCCAAACACGGTAACGAAGCAGGCACTGCTCTTGTTCCCTGTTTAAAGACAGGAAACGGAAACAGATGTGACTTGTCCAAGGTTGCTTAGCTAGTTGGTGGAGGGGCAGGATTCAGACCTGGCGAGTTGGCTCAACCTGTGTTTCCTGCGTTCCTATTATGCACTGGGCACAGACTAGGCATGATGCAAATTACTACGTCAGTAGTTCTGAATCGTCAGTGTGCCCCAGAAGGCCCTGGAGGGCTTGTTGAAACAGATGGCTGGAGCCCAGCCCCAGAGTTTCTGATTGAGTGAGTTTGGGGCAAAGCCCAAAAATCTGCCTTTCTAAAAAGTGCCCCAGGTGTTGACAGTCTGGGCATCCTGAGAGCCATTGGTCTAAACCAGTGGTTGGCAAACTCATTAGTCAACAGAGCGGCAAACGGCAGCTCGCGAGCCGCAGTTTGCCGACCACTGGTCTGAACTCACTTCCTTGGCCTTAAGATAGGGAAAGCGAGTTCAGCAATGTGTATAGACACAAGCCATCTGTGGGTGGGACCTGGTGACAAAAATGCCCAGTGAAAGCAGAAATTTAGCTCTGGAACTCTAAGGGGGAGAGTGAACAACTTTTAGGCCCTGACTATATGCCATTCCTGCTCTGACACAGATTTACTTAAAAGACAAGGTAAGACATCCTTTTCAATCAGCTGCAGAATTTGGAGAAATAACAGAGGCATGACTTTGGAGAAGGTTGAGGTGTTAAGGGCGTGCATTTGACGTTCCTGTGCTGGGGCCAGACTGCTCAGTAAAAATCACAGCGCTGCTCCTTCCTGGTGGCGTAATCTCAGGCATGGGACTTACTGTCTTATTTATGCTCAGTGTCCCTCTGTGGGAAATGGTAAACAGGAGTGTCTACCTGATAATGTTTACTCTGAGTGTCAAGTGACTTAGAGCAGCAGTGCTTGGCCCAGAGTTTGTCAGTGACTTTAACTGTTGGTTAATACAGCAAGACTGCCTGGCCCGTGTGGCTCAGTGGTTGAGTGTTGACCTATGAACCAGGAGGTCATGGGTTGTGGGCTCCATCTCCCCGTAGGGCGGGGTTTGTGTGCAGGAGGCAGCTGATCAATGATTCTCTGTTACCACTGATGTTTCTATCTCTCTTTCCCTTCCTCTCTCTGAAATAAATCAAAACTTATTTTAAAAAATACAGTAGGACTGAATCTGAAAGAATGAGGTTCAAGCCTCTGAAGGGAACTGGGCTGAGAGTAGGGGGAATTGCTTCAGAACTGATGATGATGATATTGTTGATGATGATGATGATAGTAATAATAATAATATTTGCTGTTAGTATTATTCATTGAGATATTTTTGGGCCAGTCATTGTACAAAATGCTCTACTGCAAAATCTCACTGAATCCTCTCAGTAATCCCAACTGTTACCTTTGCTGTTGGGATGAAGAGGCTGAGGCTCTATCTGGTTGACCCCATTAACTCTCAGCGACCTGGGCAAGTGGCCTGACTTCTCTGGGCCTCCAGGATGGAGTTGGTCTTGATGTTCTCAAAGGGCTGTGCTGCTCCTACCTGGTGACTCCTCATCCCACGTCATTAAGACGTATCAGTTCTTAAAGCCTTGGGGATCCTCAGCATGGGAGGTTCTTCCCTCTTGAGCTTCAGGTGTTGAAACGCCAGGCTTCTTGGAATTGGTGATCTGAGTTCTAGACACTCCATGAATCATTTCCAAGCTATGCAGAACCTTTGAACTCTGGGATTCTCTGTGGGAAGTGGTGGAAGTGGCCCGAGGTGGAGCCGGGCAGCAGGCAGAGGTTTCTGGGCACCTTCTCAGCCCACCCTGATGGTGGGAGCACCAGCTCTCCTTTACGTAGCACTGGCTGCGTGTCAGGCACTGCACCTTATCCCCTGAGCTCCCTGAGCCCCTGCAGCAAGCCTCAGGTAGGGAGATGCAAAGGTTTCCTCTCTAGATGAGGAAACAGGCCCAGGTAGGTCAGACTGCTCACCCAAAGCCACCCAGCTCGAGGGTCAGAGCCAGGATTTGAACACAGGCCTGTCTGCCTCCCAAACCCACACCAGTGATCACCACCCTATCTGTCTCCCTGTGTCTCTTTGTTTCTCTTTCCCCGGATTTCTCATCATCCCTCCCCTCTGCTGGTCCCTCCCTGAACCTGCCATAGTGTCCCAGGTCAGGTCTGATATGCACCTTCACGGTATTAAGAAGCACTGAAGCCCTGGCTGGGTGGCTCAGTTGGTTAGAACATCGTCCCGTGCACCAAAAAGTTGCGGGTTCGATTCATGGTCAGGGCACATACAGGAGGCAACTGATCAATGCTTCTCTCTCTCTCACTTCCTCTCCCTCTGAAATTAATTTAAAAAAAACCACAAAAAACAACCACCCAAAACAAGGATTAAAAAATAAATTAAAAAAGAAGCAGTGAAGACACTGACCCCCATACTCTAGTTTGGTAGCTCTGGGGTGATGTACCCTCTTGATCATGAACCAGAGGCCCCTTCTGGACCCAATGTTCTTTGAGGCTTAGGTCCTAAAATGTGTTAAAAAGGGCTCTCTGAAGTTCCACTAGGCTGTGCACAATGGCAGGTGTGGGATTCAGCATATTTCAAAAACTACACTAAAATCTATTCTTTAAACAGAGGAAGGCACTGGGTATGGAGTTTGAGAACTCATTCTGGCTCTCCCAATAACTCACTCTGTGACCTGGGGCAAGGTCCCTCCCCTCTCTGTGCCTTGCTTTATTTTATTTTATTTTTTAAAAAAAATTTTTTTATGTTTTTATTGCTTTCAGAGAGTGGAAGGGAGGGAGAGAGAGAGAAATAGGAGCATCAATGATGAGAGAGAACCATTGATTGGCTGCCTTCTACACACTCCCTACTGGGATGGAGCCCACAAACTGGGTATGTGCCCTGACCAGGTATCAAACTATGACATCCTGGTTCATTGGTCGACGCTCAACCACTGAGCAACACCGGCCAGGCTCTAGGTCTCATTTTTAAATGAGGGTTGGATGAGATGATCCTTTTTGGCTGTACAATTTGGAGACTACATTCTGCCTTCACATTGCTTGTGTGCCTGCCCACCCCCTTGCTGAAGGTTGGAGTCTTTCAGGACAGAGCACTGGTACCCCTCGTTTGCCTTAACTGGTGTCCCCAGGGTCTAGACAGCTCCTCTCACAAACTCTGTGTTGAGTAAATATTGTAGAAAGAATGAACAATGCTTCACAGTGTCTGGTTGGCTGCTCCATTCTGCAAACTGTAATATTACATTTAGATAATCACCAATGATAGCAGATAATCTGGGTTCTTAGAAAGAAACTGCATTATGCTTTGTCTTATTTGATAAAGTAGCACAGCTTTGGAGACTTGTGTTTATCTTTAACTACAGTTTTAAAAAATAATTTTTAGTAAAACCTTCTGAAAGTAATTTGATTATATGGGGTTTTCTACCTCTAGCCATTTTCTTGGAGAAAAGCAAAAAAATGAAAACAAGTGCAACTCAGTCATAGGCAATGCTTGGGGATTTAAAGACACAGGCATGAAAAATTTAGCAGAATGAGCTAGCTGCCTGAAAACCTCACTATAGACTGCATTGCCATCTTTAAAACTAGTGTCAGTTGCAGACCAACTAAGAGCTTCCAATTCTAATCTAATTTCTGACCCCGACTTGTGTTAGTCTCTGAACAGGTCACTGAAATACTCGGCCCAAGCTTGCTCCTATGGCAAAGGATGACAGCATCGACTTCTTCAGTCTTGCCTACTGTTTCTTTCTTTCGTCTCTGATGTCTTTTTAAAGAATCATCTGATCCATATCACTCTATTTTATCCTCTTCTTCCTTCCTTCTTCTCCACCATTCCCCTCTCCTCCTCTTTCTTCTTCTTCTTTTAATTGGATGAAATGTGAAATTAGAAAATAGAATCCATCAGGGTTTTGTTGGTCTGTTTTGCTCTTTATCAATGAAGACAATATTTATGAAAGATCTTCGTGGGTTTCGTGGCAAAGGCAAGCTGAGAACCTCAACCAACTAGGAGAGAGCTTTCTGAGAGTTGAGTGACATTTTGGTTCTTGTCTACTCAATGTTTTGCGTTTGAAATCAAATCCCCAGCCCTCTGTGAGGGTTCCTGCTCTAACATTAAAAAGTACCCCTTTGTCCAAGCAGCAAAGTCTCAGCTGATTAAAAGTCTGCAGCTATAGCCAAGGAAATCTTGGCCTCTGCCTTGGTGAGAGGAAGTACTGACAGTTTTAGAGTAAAACTCAGGCCCCAAGATAGTCAGTGGTGAAGGCTTACAGTGAAGGCATTTGTTTGATGCATGTTTTTGTCAGAGATGATTTAATTTAATCACAGTATAATCCTGCCAGCTGGTCTCCTTATCCTCGTTTTACAGATGAAATTGAGGTTCAGGGAGGTTAAGTGACTTGGCCAGGGTCATATAGATAGGAAGTGACACAGCCCTTCTGACATCATAAGCCTGTTCCCATCAAAGTTTGTTTCCGTTCTGCTGAGCAATGCTACCTTCTAGCATCAGACTTGAGATGGATGGATTGGAGCCAGACAGGAAGAGACTGGGGTTTGAGGTGCAAGCTCCCTGCTCTCTCTCATCCCTGCCCACGCAGGTGCAGGGAGGGAAGTATGAGCAGGGATGGAGGCTGTGCACTGGAAAAATGGGAAGTGGGAATGAGACTCCTGGCCGTGTGTGTGTGTGTGTGTGTGTGTGTGTGTGTGTGTGTGTGCGCGCGCGCGCGCGCGCGCCGCGCGCAGGGTAAATATATAATTAGATATTGTTTGCTTCCAAATGAAGATAGCATTATGGTTTATTTCCAATTTTAAAAGCAAGGCATGCTTGTGGTAATATAATTTAGTCTGTACAGAAAGGGATAATAAAGGACGTGAAAACCGCCCATAATCCTACAATCTAGAGATAACTGTGCCCCATGACAGCTGGGCTCTGAGCTCCACATTCTCAGATTTGCTACCTTAAACTCACCTCAGTCTTGCCTGTTGGTGAGTTGCCATGGAGACCACCAGAAAATAGTTAACATGAATAACTCTGATTTTTGAAATTTGAACTCACTTGTCACTGGGAGGTTGTAGTGTGGCTAATAACTTCTTTGGGTTTATTTGATCTAAGATGGATGTTAAAACTAGCAAAACACGATTAGCTCATTCAAAGTATGTTTTCAAAGGCAAGAAATGTGGGGAAATTTTCGATATGATGTTTAGACAAAAGAGAACTTGTATTGAATGTTGAGTCTTGATTAAGATATATAACTACACTCAGAAAAAAAGGACAAAGAAATATCAGTATTTCTCCTAAAATGTTATCAATGCTTATTTCTCAATGAATTATTTTAATTGTCTTCTTCATATTTTTCTGTACTTACTAAAGATTTAATATTTGAGCATGTTTTGCTTATAGAATCAAAGAATAATATATGCTATTTTTAAAACATGTTTGGAGACAAGATGTTTTTGAAATGCACAGTGATTAGTAAGTATGAAGAGACAGAATGAAGCAGAGTATTAAGCAGTTTCCCATTGACCTTAATCAACATTCTAGCCTGGATGAATGTGGGCAAGAGTGACTGGCTGAGGGAATGGAATGTTCATTTGAGTCTCTGAAATATTCATTTTCTGCAAATGCCTTAACTCAGCACCAGCTCTTATGAGTGGAATCAGTTAAAATGAGCAAGAGAAAGTCTCTCTCTGCAGGAGCCTCCCAAGTCCTCATTTATAGTTAGGGTTTTGCTTTCCCAGTGGAATTGGTGGTTTTACCAATGGACAGCTGCCAGAAACCAAACAGAAGGGACAGGTAGGAGAAAATGGCCTGTAACTTTGGTTCTATGGATGTGTGTCATATAGTAAATCCCCCAGCTTGCTGTGTTATGGGTATGAAACTGTCAAGAACTTCCTTGAAAGCTCCCACTATTTGGGTCCACTGGTAGGAAGAGAGTGAGCCCACAGTCCCTCCTGGGTGGAGCTAATGAGCCTCTCCAGCCTCCTCCTGCTCTGTCCTTTCCAAACGAGTGGTAAAGATAACAGTAAAAACCAAGAATCCTTAAATCTCCGGGGACAGTGCGGAGGTGAAGGAAGGTCTGTTTTATGGCACACCTTCAATAAAAAAAGATTTACAGGTAAGTCGTTTTCTCTTCTTTCTAGGCGTTAGATTGAGAGGCTACAGTAAACTAAGCCCCAAAGAGAGCTTGGTATAAATAAAACAATCTGACAACTGTCAAAATGAATAGCAACCCATCAGAAACACAATGTTGAGGGAGGCTTTAGTTCCCAAATAATTCAGAGAACTGTTAGCCAGTTACAGCAAGAGTAAAGACTTAAAGGGACATTTGGAGGGTATTTAGGATGCCCACCTCCCTGCTCCTGCCCCCCAAGTCTCAAACTTTGAGGCTGACTGAGAAAAATGTGTAGCATGGGTCTAATTTTCTCTCTGAAGGAATAATCAAAGTCCCAAGATCAGAGGAGAATACATTCTTTTCTTCATTCAAGACCTAGTCACTGAGTGCCTCCTCTGGGCAGGCGTGAGCTGGGTGATGGAGATGCAGAGTGCAGGGACGAGATCCTCCCCAGGCAGCCCAGACTGGGAGGAGCCATAGCTATAATGCAGGGTGTTGTATACAGTGGTGGACATAAATGCTGGTGTTTATTATGTTAGCTAGAGAAGAGGCAACTCTGTGTGTGTACTGATGATTGGCAGCCTGAGCTTGAAGAACACAAGGCTGTTAGGCAGGTAATGGAGGCCCGGTGATGAGAAGCAGGTGGAATAGTCATTCATTCATTCATTCATTCATTCATACAACACATACAGAGTGGGGCAAAAGTAGGACTCTGGTGTAGTGTATACAATGTATTATTTCCTTAGTACATTCTTGGCTCTTCCTCTTTCCTCTGAACACTGATTTGTTCACAATTGCCTCCCTTCCCTTCCCTCTCTGCTGACCCACCCCCAGTGCTAGGGATGGTCCTCCTGTCTAGACAGGTAACCCATCCCTGGCCAATGATTAGTATGAGAATGATCATGTGATCAACTTGGGCCAATGAGACGGGAAGAGTGGTTTTCTGGGGACTTCTGGGAAACGGCTCCTTGCTTTTACCTGGAAATGACACTTCCTGGTTGTCTGGGTGTTGTGTTTTGAGGCTGAGTAGTCCTATATCACTGCAGCTGTCTCATTACCACCGTAAGGAGGACGAGAAACCCAGGCCAATAGGCTGGAGCCACCCAGTTCTGTGAGCAAACCCATTTCCATACTGTGAAGCCAGTTTGAGTTGCATTTTCTCTTACTTGCAGCTCAAAGCATCTAAACAGATACAAGGGCCAGTGGAACATTCAGGTGGAGATTTTTAGCAGGCACATGAGCTTTCTTTCTAGGCCTGGAGCCCATGCTAGGGTCCAAGATAGAAAAAACTCTAATGCTCACACTCTTCTGAAGTAGGTATTAGTAATAGGATTAATAATAGGATTGTTTTCCTATTTAAATAAGACATTTTTTTTTTGCTTTAAAAATTATTACCTTTGTTTTTGAAAGTATTACAGATGTCTCCCTCTCCCTCCCCCCCCCCACACTTACCCTTTCCTTCCCTCCTCCTTCCCCTCCCCAGGGCTTCACTGCACTATTGTCTGTGACCATGGGTTATGCATATATGCATATAACTTCTTTGATTAATCTCAAATAAGACTTTTTATTTATTATTTAAATTTTAAAAATATTTTTATTGATTTTTAGAGGGAGAGGAGAGAGAGAAACATTGATGTGATGGTGAAACATCAATTGGCTGCCTACTGCACGCCCTCTACCAGGGATCGAGCTGAAACTGGGGCATGTGCCTTGACCGGGAATTAAACCGGCAATTTTTCAGTGTATGGAACAATGCCCAGCCAACTGAGCCACACCAGCCAGGGCAGGCTTTCTTTCTTTTTTTTTTTTTTTTAATGAGGAAGGAAGTAGAGTAATAAAAGGAAGAACTTCCTTGAACAACACACTCTCCGGTGAGGTAGTACACAAGGTGGATTATGGAAGCTCTTTAATTGAGAATTTAAAGGAGAGATACATCATTAAACTATTCAGACACTCTTCAAAGAGAAGCTGGATGACCTATTTTCTGAGGTTTTTTAACAGTGGGGAACTCATTTTGTATTGGTTGTCCCAGATGACCTCTAAGAGATGTGGACTAGCCCAGAGGAAAGAACATGGGAGCTTTGGGGTCTGGCACACATGAAGGCCAAGTCCAGCTTTCACACTTAGGAGCTGCATTATCTCCCTGAGTCTCATTTGTAAAATGGAGAAAACAACTGCTCCCCAGGGTGGCCCTGTGAATGAAATTGGCAAACTCATATAAAGAATCTCTACTGTGCCTGGAAAATAGTGGAGGGAGGGAGGGAGGGAGGAAGGGAAGGTGGGGGGAGAGAGAGAGAGAGAGAGAGAGAGAGAGAGAGAGAGAGAGAGAGAGAGAGAGAGAGAGAGAGAGAGAGAGACCTTTTCTTCTCCCATTGTCTCTAGATCTCTCTCTATTAGGCATTAATCTCCAGCATCCTCTGCTCATGCTATGGTTACCAGGGACCTCTACTTGTCCTATCTGATGGTTAGTTCTCTGTCCTCAGCTTGTGTGACTAAGCAGTGTCATTCGATCTGGTCAGTCACTCCCTCTTTAAACCCTGCCTTTAGGCATCCCTTGCTTGGTTCTCTTCCTACCTCTTGGACTTCTCCTTCTCAGTCTGTTTGCTGGCTCCTCCTCATCTTCCTGAACCGTGAGTGGTGGTGTGCCCCAGGACTTGATCCTCAAACCTCCTCTCTTCTCTAGCTTTACTTAACCCTTCAAGGCTCCTTATCGCAGTTCAAGTAAAAAGCCCAGCATCCTTATCATGGGCTACAGGCTCTACCCAACCTGTACGCTTTCCCAATTTCCTCTGCCATCTCTACTACCACTCTCCCCCAGCTCAGCTGATCTCCTTGCTGATTCTGGAAAACGCCAAACATATTCTCCCTACATCTTCATTTACTATCTCCTCTGTCTAGAGGCTCACTACCTTGCTTCTTTCAGGTCTTTGTTCAAATGGCATGTTTCAGAGAAATCCTCTCTAGCACCCCGTGTAACTTAGCAACTCTCACCTCATCAGTGTGCACCTTCTCTTCATCTGTCTTCATAGCACTCAGCACCACTCAGTGCATTATGTATTTATTTGTGCATTAGCGCTTTCTCCCTTTAGAGTGTCAGCCTCATGTGGTCAGGAAACGAATTTATGCACTGTTCTATCTCTAGCTTTTTAAATGGTGTTTGGCACAAAATGGGCTCTCAGTAAATACTTTTTGGATGAATGCATTCATTGGGGGTTACTGCTATTGTTATTACTAATAGCATTATTTTTCCCAACTTTAAGACTCTGTGGTTTAGAGGGATCATAGTACCAGAGATCAAACTATACTACAAAGCCATTGTAATCAAAACATCCTGGTACTGGCACAAGAACAGGCATATAAATCAATGGAACAGAACGAAGACCCCAGAAATCGACCCACACTATTATCATCAATTAATATTTGACAAAGGAGGCAAGAGCATATTGAGTAATGACAGTTTCTTCAATAAATGGTATTGGGAAAATTGGGTAGGTACATGCAAAAAAATGAAACTAGATTATCAACTTATACCATATACAAGAACAAACTCAAAAGGATAAAAGACTTAAATGTAAGTCACAAAACCATAAAAATTCTAGAAGAAAACAGGAAGTAAAATCTCAGACATCTCTCACAGCAATATGTTTGCCAATATGTCTCCAAGGGCAAGGGAAACAAAGGAAAAGATAAACAAATGGGACTACATCAAACTAAAAAGCTTCTGCACAGCAAAAGAAACCATCATCAAAAATGAAAAGGGAGCCCACTGTATGGGAGAACGTATTCACCAATGATACATCTGATAAAGGGTTAATTTCCAAAATATATAAGGAACTCATACAACTCAACAAAAGGAAAACAAAGAATTCAATTAAAAAATGGGCAAAGGACTTGAATAGATACTTCTCCAAAGAGGATATACATGCCCTAGCCTGTTTGGTTCCGTGGATAGAGCCTCAGCCTATGGACCGAAGGGTCCCAGGTTTAATTCTGGTCAAGGACACATGCCTAGGTTGTGGGGTTGATCCCCAGTAAGGGACGTGCAGGAGGTAACTGATCAATGATTCTCATCATTGATGTTTCTATCTTCCTCTCCCTCTCCCTTCCTCTCTGAAATAAATAAAAAGATATTTAAAAAAAGGATATACAGATGGCCAATAGACATGAAAAAATGCTCAATATCACTAATCATCAGAGATGCAAATTATAACTACAATAAGGTATCACCTCATACCTGCCAGAATGGCTACCATCAATAAATCAGCAAACAACAAGTATTGGTGAGGAGCTGAAGAAAAGGAAACCTTAGTACCCTACTGGTGGGAATGCAGACTGGTGTAGCCACTGTGGAACACAGTATGAAAATTTCCTAAAAAAATTAAAAATGGAACTATCTTTTGACATGCTGATCCCACTTCTGGGAATATATCCCAAGAATCCTGAAACACCAATCAGAAAGAATATATGCACCCCTATGTTCATAGCAGGGTATTTATAAGATATGGAAACAGCTAAGATATAGAAACAGCCCAAGTGTCCATGTAGGTCTGTGGATAAAAAAGCTGTAGTACATTTACACAATGGAATACTCTGCAGCTGTAAAAAAGAAGGGTCTCTTACCCTTGTGTCAGCATGGACAGACCTGGAGATTATTATGCTAAGCGAAATAAGCTGGTCAGAGAGAGACAAATATCACATGATCTCACTTATATGTGGAATCTAATGAATTAAATAAACTGAATGAATAAAATAAATCCAGAGACATGAATGCATGGGACAGACTGATAGATCTCAGAGGGAAGGGGGGAATAGAAAGAGATTAACCAAATAATTTATATGCATATATGCATAGCTCATGGACACATATTAATGCGGTGAAGATCTGGGGTGGGATGGTGCCGAAGGGGGGGGGGACAAAGGGGAGGAATGGGGGACTTCTGTAATACTGTCAACAATAATAAATAAATAAACTATGGTTTATGCTTGCAAAGCAGAGTTAGAGCCAATGAACTCCCAAGATTCCTTTCAATTTTGCAAACCCAAGATGCATAGCTCAGCGGGTGTTCTGTAAATTGCTTACATGGGAACAGATCCAAACAGAATTACTGATCCTCTAGGGCCTCAGATCACCACACTCCTGGACGTCCTACGCTTCCTAAAAAGCCATCCCGAGCGATATGGTTAGACAGCTATTTAAGACATGTCTGTTTTGGAGGCAGTTTGACCTATGGTGAGAATGTCAAATGAAACGAAAACATTCTGACATTTTAAAAGCTTTAATTTACTCAAGATAAAAGCCATGGCATCTGAATATGTCAAGCTTATAAGGCATAGGCTTAAGAACAGGAATATGTGCCCACCTAATGTGAGGGCATGTCAGCGAGTTGATTGTCTTGTTGAAGGAGCACACTGGTAGCAAAGTTGAAAGAAATGGAGGATGCATCCACAAAATACATCTGAACCTTGGTTTTAGGGTGGCTCTCTCACTCCCATTGCATTTTGGAGTTAGGATATATGTGAAATCCAATGATTGCCATGCTAATTCAAACAGATGCATCTCGGAGGCCCCAGAAGAACAGCACCACAGAGTTGGCCGTCAATTTGTAGGGTGTGGTGGGGAAAGCCTGGGCTTTGGAGTTGTACAGACCGGGGTGTGAATCCTGGCTCTGCTGTGCACAGACTGAGTATCATCAGGAAAGTTACTTAACCTCTCTGGGCTTTGGTTTCTACCATCACACGACAGAGATTGCTATGAATGACCCAACCACCGTGTAGCCAAGCACTCAGCCGGACTACATTTCCCAGCCTTCCTTGCAGTTATGTTTGACAGCAGGACTGAGTCCTGGCCAGTGGAATGTGATGCGTGTGATGTGTGCCACTTTCAAGGGTAGCCCATGGGAGTCTTTCACAGGCCCGCTGTCATGCCCTTTCTGCTCCTGGTTTGAGGCAGAGGAGCCGGCACCTCCAGAAGCTGTGTGCTGAAGGTGGAGCAACCACAAGATCAACAGGCCCATATCCCCGCGTCAGTGCTTGGAGTAGAGCTGCCTGTTTTGAACTTTCAGTAAGTGAGAAGCAAATTCGAGTGAGAAATCAACTTCTACGTCTTAAGCCCCCTGGGATTTGAAGATTAGTTGTTATATCAGTGACTGTTACCCTAATATCTTGGTAAAATGCGAATAAAACATTTTTTTTGGAGGTTTGGAATATATGTGTTATGTTTAAAGCTCCCAGAAGAGGCCTGGGAATGTAGCAGGGCTTTAATAGACATAGTTCTTACCATCTCTTGCCCAGTTAGTTTATCTACAGTAGTTGTTACACATCGACCCTGGGCAGAGTTTTACTAGGCCCCCAGGGGATGTCAAGAAATATAAAACAGTTCCAGCTCTCAAGTTCCAGGCACTTACAATGGGAAGACAGTTACCTTTCTTGTGTATTTTTACCCTAGAGTATTTGGCCTATGAAGGACAGGAGTGGAGTGAGTGTCTCTAGGATTAGCCATTAGAATTCAGTGGAAGGTCCCCTTTTCTGGTTAGATAGGGAAGACAGTAAATCACCAGATATTTATAATGGTCCATTAAAAAAGAATTTATGTTTTATTTTGGATGCATAATATATCAATTCTCTTAGCAGTTATCCATTGCTAATCATGTTAGAGATGTAGGCTATTTAGGAAATTAACCTAGAATATGGATAAAGCTATAAATTAGGACTAGGATATTCATTACTGGGGCATTTATAATGTCAAAAGACCAGAAACAACTCAGATGTCCAATAGCAGGAGAACGCTGGAAGTAAAACATGTTGCATCCTTTTGATGTGTGTCCCTAGGAGATCCACGGGTGTCCACAGACTACATTCCCACCTGGACATCAATGACATCTTTATTTATGTCTCTGGTTCTGCCTTCTTCACATTCTGTTCCCCTATCTCCAACTGCCAACAGAATGTCTGCACTTGGATGTCTCAAAGTCATCTCAAACTCAGTGCTCCCAACCCTGAGCTTATGATTCAAACCCTTTCCCTGTCCCTCCAACGTGTCCCCTCTTCCAGCATCTTCTGCCTCACAATCTCCAGTTATAAGAGTCAGGGTTATAGGAATCTTCCTTGCTATTCCCCCTCCCTCATCCCCATGTCTAATTATGATGTCTAATCTATTAGGTCCGCAGTCTGTTTAAAATCCATCCTTTTCTCTTCATCTTTGCTGCTACCTCCTTGGTCTAAGCCACCATCTTCTTTCACCAGGACTGAGGCTTAGCTTCCACACTGGCCTTCCTGGGCTCCCCTCCAGTCTGTTCAGGACCACCTCTGCTCATCATACTCCTGCTGGTCCTCAGCCTCAGCACTCCTCAATGACTTCCCACTGAGTACCGCATTGTCTGAGCCTTGCCTTTCTCTCCATCCTCATCCCATTCTCTTTCCCACCTCCTTCTCTGCGATCCAGCCACAGGACGTTGCATAGCTGTTCTCGCTGCTCAGAACGCACTTTCCAAACTTGCTCCCCTACTCCAAACGCACCATTGCCAGGTTCTCATCTGCATGTGTCCTGGAACTCAGACTCAGTCACCTCCAGGAAGACCTGCATAGGCTGGCATCTGTTAGGTTCCCTCGGGACCTGCTTCTGTGGCTCACACAGACTGGACAAAGGAAAAAGTGGCGTAGGGGCACTCTGGATGGTGAAGAGCCAGGTATTAAAAAAACATTTGTTGCCCAACTGATGTGGCTCAGCGGTTGAGCATTGACCTATGAACCAGGAAGTCATGGTTTGATTCCCTGTCAGGGCGCATGCCCAGGTTGTGGGCTCAATCCTCATTGGGGGGCATGCAGAAGGCAGCCAATTAATGATTCCCTCTCATCATTGATTCTGTCTTTCCCTCTCTCTTTCTCTCTGAAATCAATAAAAATATAAAACAAAACAACACACTATTTTTCATTGATAATGTAGGGTGGATCGTCTACCTAGAGTGTAGTCTTGATACTGGGTTTGAGTCAGGGCTAGTCTTCCAGGCCAAAAATATTTACTGTGTGCCAGACACTGAGCCATTTGCCTTATTCGTATAGAGCTTGCTATTTATGTAACACGTTTCAAAAACCTGTGTATCAGGAAAGCACATTTGTATTCAGGGAGCTCCCACCAACGTGTTTTATTTCCTTGAGTAAGACATTTAATTTTCTGGGTCTCAGCTGCAATAACAATCCTTGCTGACTGCCCTGTGGTGACTGGGCTGGCATTCATACTGCTGAAATACTTGGACATCTTCAGCCCTGGAGTGTGATGCAGAGAAGTCCGGCTTTGAATCTGAGCTGTTGAAAGTGTGGCTTTCCCAAGACCCTTCCTTGATCCCCCCTGAGGACTTGTGTTCTTAAACTGGAGAGCAGAGCAAATCCTGGCTGGCAAGAACTCGGGGATTAATGTCCAGGCGTTAACATCATAATTGGGCGGGCATTGAAGGTGGCAACATCTGCTATGTGAGGCTTTGATGCCAGACCCCACGTTGCACCTCTCTGCTGGCCAGGACCTCGGCTGGGGATTCAGCGTGGGTGGCCTTAAGGCTGTACTTAGCACATGCTCAATAGCTACTGTCAGCTGTTGAAAAGCTCGTATTAGGGCTGAGAAATTGACTTGTGTCCTGGGCTTCACAGGAAAACAATGGGGACCCATGGGAGAAGCTTCCTGCCTGAAGGTGCGCAGGCACTGGTAATTGAGTTACTGCTAAAGCAAGGAGAGGCTGTGGTCAGTGACAAGTGTCACTGGTAGGAGGTTGGCAGGCTGTGGGGAGGCCATCCTGCATTTTCTCTTTAGCATGGAGTATATAGGGATGAATTCTTTCTTTAAAAGTGATTGCTGGGAGCAATAGAGCCCAGGAATCAGGAGGGCAGTCCACAAGTCAGACAGCTGGTGTCTGGAGGTGGCAAGGGGATGCCCACTTGTCCGGAAGGTCACTGTGCTGCACACTGTCACATGCATTGTCTCATTCAATGACAACATTCCCGGGAGGCTGGGTCTCTTATCCTCACTTTCCAGATGTGGAAACTGAGGCTCCAAGAGTTTCAAAGATATGCCTGAAGCTACAGAGCCATAAAGATGGGTTGTGGACTAGAATCTCATCTGCTTCCAAGGCCACACTGCCTTTGTACATCACAGGTCCATTTGCAGACATGACTGAGGCATGTCAATACTGTCTTCTGTGTTTGGTGTCCTGCTTTTAGAAGGGACCTTAAATCCATCCTCTTCACCACCCTGGCTTGCATGACTGTTACCTGTGCCGTGACAATAGCCTCCTGACCAGTCTCTCTGCTTCCCCCTCTGCTCCCCATGGCCACATAGCACAGACAGATGGAAGGATGGCACTCTCTTGCTTCACACCCCTCAAAGGGTTCCCGTCACAATTAGGCTAGAATCCAAAATATTTAACGAAACCCATAAAGCTCTGTGAGTGTTCCTTGCTCTGTTCCCAGTCTCTCCCACTCTTGGCCCTCTCCACATGAATCTCCCTGTACTTTCTGGAAGGCTCTAAGCTCTTAAAAAGTTCTGCCTCAGGGCCTTCAGATATGCCATTCCTTCTGCCCGAAACACTTTCCCCCAACTTTTCTCCTGGATGACTCCTGGTCAACCTTAAATATTCCTTACTCAGAGAATGTCCCTGTCTTAACCATAGCTCCTCCTTAGTATCCTGCACTCTCTTCATTACCATCTAATAATTTGCAAATATCTCTGCCTTTGTGACATTATAGACCGTTTGCTTGTTTTTGGTTAGGGATCAAGATGGTCTGTTCCCCACAATTTCCCCAGCATCTGACACACTCAGTGGATATCCAGTAAGCACTTCAAGAAATTTTTGTCAAACGCATCAACGGTTCTCAAAAACTGTTGGCTTCATCCCTGACAACGTGAGTGTACATGAGCGTATTTATAGAAGCCAGGTCATTATAATTTCGCTTCTTCCATTTATTCACCTATGAATCATTTCCATTGATGTTTACTAAGTACCAACTGGGTGCTGAGGATGCACAAGTGAATGAGTAAAGCGCCAGCCCTCCGGTGACCCAGTGGGGGTGGGGCGGGGTGGATGTGGGAATGTATAAGGGCAGAGGCCTGCGTTGTGAGTCTGTTGTTCCACCTTTAGGTCACTGACCCTCTAGTCACCAAACTGTGTGACTTTGGGCACCCCTCTGAGTTCCGGGTCATCTGTAAAATGGAGAGGGCCATATGCATCTTGTAGGGCTGTTCTGATGCTAAATTGAAGGAGAGCAAGTATGTAAAAGCAAATCTCTAGAAAGAGAAGATGTTTTGCTGTTGTTATTATGTGAGTGGGGCATAAAGGTGAGTTAGGTGAGTTCTGCCTTACATTGGGATTTCAGGAAAGCTCTTATAAATGATTAAGTGCCTTCGAGGCAAGGTGGATAAAGGGGGAGGGCTTTTGGGGTAAGGCAAAGAGGCACTTCTGGGGGAACTAGGGGTGTGGTATTTTGAGAATCAGCATTCCCCATGTCTCTCTCTCCCTCAGGGGCAGAGACCACCCTCACTTTTCCCCAGAATAGTTGAGTCTGTCCTTTGGGAAGTCCGCACCCCGCCATCCACTCTTCCTCCCCGGTTCTATCCCTGTTCCCATCCTTGTCCTCCCCATATAAGCCTGTACCTCCAGTTTTTCCTCTTAAAACTGGGAAGAATGAAGGATCGGAGACATCTCTGTCATCCATCAAATAAAACTGGGAGTTGGCAGCCATGGTTTATTAATGACTACTCAGCTCTTCTCTCTCAACATCTGGAAGACTTGTGCCCCAGGAGGGACAAGCCAGTGACATGCAGGGACAGACTTATCACAACTTGGAGATGGATGGGGACCCTGAGGCCATCTCATCTGGCTTCCATCCTGGGCAGGAAGTCCCTGGCAGCACCCTTGAGGAGGGGCCACTTAGCCCCTGCTGCCCCTGTCCAATGTGTCAGCAGTGTGAACTTCAGTCTCCAAGGCCAAATGCCAGCACAAGAATACTGAAATGTAAACATCTCTTCAAGGAAGAAACATCTCTTCAAGGAAGAAATAGTTCAAGAGTCCAGATTCTTGGAACCAGACTGCAGGGCTCACATCCCAACTTTATCCCTTGGACCAGTTAATATAGCTCAGCTTCGGTTTCCTCATCTGGGAAATGGGAATGGGAATCGTAATTCCTTCATCATAGTTGTTATGAGGACCAGTGGGGAGCACTTAGAGTCTATAGTAATAGCTTGGAAAAGTATTGACTATTATTTTAACTTGTGGTGGAACCCTTTCCAAGCAAGGACTTGAGTGGGATTACAAGGGCCCAGAAAAATCACCAGCCTCCCAAATCCTTCTGAGGAGTAAACGTCCTCCACCAGAAAACAGTGCCTTTCATCGCATGGGAGCAGAGAAGCTTGTGGCAGAGCAAAGAGAGGCAGTCAGGCCTCTGCAGTTGGGCAGCCGGTAGGACTTGGTTGGCTGCTTACTAACCAACTAGCCTTGGCAATTACCTGCCCTTTCCGTACCTCAGTTTCCTCTCTTGCACGACAGGGAGCATTATCCGCACATCAGAGGGTGGGGTTTGACTGGCATCATCTCCCCTGGCTCACTCTTTTTCCAGGCCGCCTTCATTTGTTGTCTTGGTTGTTGCAGTTGTCTCCTAATGGGCCTCTTTGTTGCCACACCCATTCCCATCTAGGCTGTGCTCCACTCCGCAGCCAGAGCAGCTTTTGAAACCCATGTCAATGAATGGCACCCCTTTTCTTAGACCCTCCAGTGCTTCTGATGTCCCTCAGGGCAAATGCCTCATCCTAGCCCACAAACACTTCCATGCCTGGCCCCACTTCCTTTCTGTTCCTCTCTCTTCTATCTCTGCCCCTCCTTCACTCTGCTCTCTCCCACCTGCCTCCTTGGAACACACTGAACTCTCTCAGGGCCTTTGCATTGGCTGTTCCCTGAACCCAGAATGTGTTTCCCCAGAAATCAAGACGCTTGTTCATTCTGTTCAACTGTCACCTCCTCTGAGAAGCTTTCCATGGTTACCGTCCTCTGTAACATTCCCTTTTTGTCATTCCCTCTCCCCATACCCTGCTTCATTTTTCTACACAGCACTTATCACTGCCTGGCAAATGTTCATGTATTTGTTAGTTTATTGCTTCTTTCTTCCCATTAGGCTACAGAGCCCATGAGGGGAGGATCTGACTTTGGTCTCTGCTGGATCTTCAGTACCCAGCACAGTGCCTGGCTCAGTGTAGACAATCAATAAGTATTTTTTGAATGAACAAGTATATAGTATGCAACACAGAAGAACATTGTTTATGAAAATGTGCCTGGTCCATTGTAGGTGTTTGATAAATGTGAGTTTTTAATTCCCTTATTACCAAGCCAGAAAGAACATTTAAAAAGGAAATGTTCTTTGGGAGGGAAAATATGTTGATTTGAATTCACATGGGATTCCTGTAAAAGGGAGGATTGAGTTGGGAGGGCAAAGAAAGCAGGCCAGGGGCCCTGTAGACAAACTTCACTTGCTGGGCAATTTTGCCCTTGGCCAGCTCTGTTTATGTCTGTGTTTACGACGATTCTCTAGGCAATTGAATTGCATTACCCTTTTCATTCTAATAAGGTGAACAGAATTCAGATGTGGTATTTGATGATGTCTTGTCTATTGAATGACTTTAGGACTGCCTGGCACGCTGCAGCAAATTACTGTCAACTTGAGGGCCGCCGTGCCTCCACCAAAGTGCCAATATTTCTGTGGAAAATCCCGGTCATTTACAGTTTATGTCTCAAAAATGAATTTTTATTTCATTGGCTTAATCTTTAGAGTTATCAGAAACGTGTGTTTATTCCCAGCAAGACTTCAAATGCAAGATTCTTATAACAAGACCAGAGCTGGAAGATTTCCTGAAGGGAGAGAAAGAAAAGCATTCCCTGCCTGGCTGGAATTGCTGTGTGTATGCTACCTGCTGGGAGAGAGAAGAGGGTAAACTGGATTCCTTCCAGAAATCGGAAGGGAGGGTGATTCCAGCTTGGGAGGATGTTAAAATCTTAAGAGCAAGGCTGCCCTAGAGAAGGGAGGAAGTAGAGGAGAGAGGGGAATGCGTGACCATCTTTCCCAGCTCTGTTATATATCTATATATATAAAAGGCTGATATGCTAAGTGTCTGACCGTCTGACCGGTTGCTATGATGCGTACTGACCACCAGGGGGCAGACGCTCAATGCAGGAGCTGCTGAGCTGCAGTGACTTGGCAGTGGCGGTTCTCAAGTGATGCACCCTGAAACCAGAGAGGAGGGAGCCTGATTCCTCACAGGGCCCTCGCGATTCCACCTTTGGCAGTGGGTTATGTTGTTGCTGGGGCACTGTCGGTCCTGAATCTGGTTTGCTGCACACTTTTTGTGTTCTACACCCTGTGCAACAGCAACTTTGCAGAGTGCCCTCTCGCACTCCAGGACCCTTTGGGGGATGTTAGAGAGCCGGTTTTGGCCTGATTCCCACAGGCCAGGTCGAGGGACCCCAACCTGCCAGAGGGACCTGCTCATTCCACAGACGCCCTTTGAACCACAGCACCACCCCAGGTGCGGCTGGCTGGGGAGGGGCTGCGGGAGGTTGGCTCCAGGGTGTATCTGGCCCGTCTAGCCGAGTGCTGCCCCTCTGGCCACCTTCTAATTAATTTCCTTTCAATGTGCACGAATCTGTGCACTGGGTCACTAATTATATATATATTTATTTCATAGAGGAAGGGAGAGGAGAGAGAGATAGAAACATCAATGATGAGAATCATTGATTAGCTGCCTCTGGCACACCTCACACTGGGGATCGAGCCCACAATACAACCCAGGCACGTGCCCTGACTGGGAATCGAACCGTGACTTCCTCCCTCATAGGTCGATGCTCAACTGCTGAGCCACACCAGCCTGGCTCTAACTGTATTCTTAAAATCAAATACCTGGACATCCACTGCTGCAGCCATTCCCTGGGCCTGGCACATAGTAAGCACTCAAGAATCCTAAGTTTAATTGGAACTGAACTTAGCTGGTGAGCGTTTGGAGCTACTGTATTTGGATGGGAAGTCGACTGAGTCTCTCCCCACAGCCCTCCTGTGCATTCAGATTGCCTAATCATCTGCCATAAGAAGCAGCAGTGTTGAGCCTTTGGCTGTGTCAAAGCTTCCAGCCCTTCCCAGGGGAATCTCCCTGTCACAGATAGGCACAGCTTCCCCCACACACTGGGTGTCTGAGTCAGAAGGGCATGTTTTTGCTGCGACTAATTTTACTACTATTATTTCTATCAAATTGGTAAAAACTCTGTTAGCTTTTGAGGGAAGGGGTCCACACCAGCTAAGACCTTGAGATTAGTTATTTTGATAAAGAGGAATTTTCCTAACCAGCCCCTTACCCTGCTTCCTCATTTCCTGTCCTTAGACAATGGGGGAAAGACAGGCTGCACGGTGAACACTGTCATCACAGCAACTCATCCTGCAGCTCGTAGGCCTGGCAAGGGCTGGTGGAATCCTGGGTAATTAGTGAAGTTGTAGCAGCTAGCTAACCCAGCTCCAGTGCAAAGCGATTGGCTTAGTGATTGTATTGAATCCCAGTGAAGGGATTATGCTGAGCAACAGATATGGGAAGATGCCATTGCCTTTTTCTGTCTGTCTTTCAGCAACAAACAAAACAAGCAAAATGCTTTGCTCACTTGGGGCTTGTATTCTAATGATCCACAGCTGTCTAGCCATCTCATGCAGTGACTTGAAATGACACAAACAATACAATCACAGAAAGAATCAGACTCAAAGAATATGTCAATCAGAAGGGAAGGTGAGCACCAGAGAAGAAAAGAAAAACCAGTGAGCAAGTCATAGGGTCTCATACAGTTGACAGTGCTAAATGGAAACATTGGTCCACAGATCCAGGATAACCAAGGCAGAGAAGGAAAGTATATCAGTCACAAGAATTTCATTGTTCAGAAAGGGACATTACTACTTTCCCTATTTCTTCTCATAATCATATCTGTTACTTAATTATAGTACCTTATTTAATCCTTAGAACAATCTTACGACCATAGTGATAATAATGATGATGATCATATCGTTATTATTAGCCTTGCTTTACAGTTGGAAAAAGTGGGGCTTAAAAAAGTTAAGTACCTTGCCCAAGATCACACCTGGAAAACGGCAGAGCAAAGATGAATTCTCAGGCAGTCTGAATTCAGAGCCTGTGCTCTTAGCCATAAATGTCACTGCCTTTTCTGCAGGGCAAACTGAAAAAGTACACTGATGGTCCCGGGCAGAAGCCTAATTGCCCTGAGAGATATTCTCCTGCCAGGGATCTGGGAGGGAGGGGGAAAAAGAGAGGAAATTGGATGTTAATTAAAAACACACACACACACACACACACACACACACACACACCAGATTCCAGAGAGGAAGGGAGAGGGAGAGGGAGATGGAAACATCAATGATGAGAGAGAATTATTGATCGGCTGCCTCCTGCACGCCCCCACTGGAGATAGAGCCCACAACCTGGGCATGTGCCTGGAGCGGGAATCGAACAGTAATCTCCTGGTTTATAGGTGGATTCTCAACCACTGAGCCACACCGGCCAGGCAGGAAATTGGATATTAAATATAAAACTCATCAGCTTTTAGGCCTAAGATATTCCAATAGCCCAAGAATGGGAAAACCAGAGCTATTAGGTCCCAGGCTCAATCAAGATGACCTGGCTTAAACTGGTCTGACAATTGGCACCCATTTTCTGATGTCATAAAGGCCTGATCTTAGCAAGTAGCAAAAATTCCCTTTTAGTGTGGCTCTTGTTGTCCTCAGGCTCACCCTCTTATCATGGAACCTCATTAGGGCTCCAAGAGCTGCTGCTCTTCCCCGAAAAGCAGCTGGGAGGCGCTCTCCAAGGTGCTGAAGCAAGAGGTGCTTTTCTTCTTTTTAGATTGGCTTCTTGCCTCTGAGTAACTACTCCTGGTAACCTACGAATGGAGGGCTGGGGGGTTGGGCGGGGGGTTGGGGGGGGGTGGGAGGAAGCACACCAAAAACTCTCCTTGAAAAAGGAGACAACCCACATGACCAAGCTGAGAAAACATGCCAATTTGTAAGCATTCAAGTTTATTTTCAGGTGATGTTGACCCTAAAAGGGAGAATAGGGTAAAGGATATAGTGTAGACTCTGGAACTAGACTACGTTGGCTCAGCTACTCACTAGCTGGGTGATATTGGGGAAATTTCTTAAACCTTCAATACCTCAGTTTCCTCAAATGGTAGTAACAACAATAATAATGACAATACTGATTTCGAAAAGAGTTGCTATGAGGATCAAATGAGTTAAAAGTTACTAAATGCTTAAAACAGTGCCTGGCAAGTAAGAGGTCCTATATATGTGTTTGTCAAGAAGGTTAGTTACATTCCTTGGGGCAAAATAGCTTGGTAATTAGGTCATCTCTGGAGTGATGAACCTCATGCCATGGGCTAGATCCAGCCTTAGGGGATGCGGTAATGGCAGATGGCACAGAAAACAGTATCTCGCTCTCATCCCTCTCTATCACATTTACATGACAAGACAAAAGCCTGCACCAAATCCAACGTTCTGTTGCATCTTGGAATACTAAGTCCAGTCATTTTCTAAAATGTTGAATTCTGTTTGCTATCCACTTCTTAAACAACAGCTGTTCATCCACCCCAGAGGTGATAGCGAGTCAGTATCGGGGATTGTTCCATGCATATCCACATCTCTGGTTTTCCTTGTGGGGATGTTAGAGGCTCTAATTAATTACTGTTTGCAAAGTACTGGGAAATTCTCTAGTGAAAGTTGCTATAGAAATGCAAGTTGCTGTACTATTATATGTGCTTGTCATTGTTTTCAAAGTTTACTGGGAAAGGATGGAGAATTTCTTTTTTCGTGGCAGCGGATTAGTGCTGTGTAAATTGGCATTTATGGACGTTGTCACTTTATGGAGACCTTGTATCTCTGGAGCTACACGGATCTCATCTGGGCAGTGTACATGAAGCATGTCCTCTTTTAGTTTTGCACCCTCCCCTCATTCAACTCCTTTATTTCCCACAGTCAAACAGATGTGAAAAGAAATGTTGTAAGAAGCCACTGTATACTAGTATATTCAAATTTAAAAAGGTCAAATACATATTTCTCTATAAAATTTCCTTTAAAGAGTCAGTTTTTTGCTTACAACACTCCTCCCATTAATTTATCATAAAATTTGAGCAACATTAGCTTGAAATAAAATTTTAAAATAGAAAGAAAAGAAGTTAGAGATAGACATAAACTCCAACATTAAAATCATGTGTTGGGTGCCTCCACCTACAAATCTATCAAAAATTTTGGCTTGACTTGATTTTGTAAAAGTGTGAAATGATAATAGCAAGCTCACATCTCAGAAATACCTTTCCAGGGTTATAAATATATATGCTTTTCTTTTTTTCTTCACTATTTCTCCTACTTTTCAGGGAAATACCTGTTTTATAGGTATGGTTGGCCACTATTGATGAAATGTACCCACTTTCCTTTAATGTTTCTGTTTCCTTACTCTAGTTTGAGATAATGACATCACTCCTGGTATACTGGAAAAGCAGAATAAAACAAAGAACACACACCAAGTTCACTGGAATGAAAATTGAGCATTACACAGAGAAAGAACACAAGATCATGTTTGCAAGCTATTCAAGTGGTGATGAAATCTGAATCAGATAAGATTGCTATCTTTGTACTATTAGCTGTTCCTCGGCCAAGTTTTATGTATAGCCTCACAAAAATTGATTTGCAGTCAGGTATATTTGATTTTAAAAATCTTACAAAATCTGCCCTGGCTGGTTTTCTCAGGGGTTAGAGCATCAGCCCATGGACTGAAGGGTCTTGGGTTCAATTCCTGGTCAAGGGCACCTACCTTGGTTGCAGGTTTGATCCCTGGCTCTGGTTGGGGTGCATTTGGGAGGCAACCAATCTCTCTCTCTCTCTCTCTCTCTTTCTCTCTCTCCCTCTCTCTCTCCCCCCCCCTCTCTAAAAATCCATGGAAAAATATTCTTAGATGGGGATTAAAATAAATCTCACAAAATCTAAGAAATGTATTTTAGTTTATAAAAAAGAGCAAATAGTTTTCTCTTGTATATGAATAAATGTAAAACCATTCTGGAATAATGGCCATTTTCTTACTCCCCAACAGGCACCCTGGGTGCCAGTCACACCACATAACCTCCTAGATATTCCAGTGGTATGCTCTTATATTCAACTTGGGAATCTCATCAGCTCTCCCCACCCTTTTCTTCCCCCTGCCTACCTCTCCCAGCTGCAGACATGGTTCTCCTCTGGGCTCCCATAATATCTGTATGCTATGAGATTTCTCACATAGTAATCAGTAAAGGAAAGGATGAATGAATGAGGTGGGTATTACTACATGAGGGTAGGGAGCCTTGTCTTATATTTTCTTACAGCCTTTGGTGTGGTGGTCTGATTGCAGGGGCAGCAGTGATACTATGTATTCCAGCCACCCAGTCATGGTCAGCTCACAGCAACAGCTCTGGATAGCTTTTGCTCCTAGTGGATTAGTTATATTGCAAGTGATCAATAAGTCAAATGATTCTGGCATGTCTTCATTTAAAATTCTTAGGGATGCTCTCACTTGCTTAGCTGCATTCAGTCCTATTGATTTACCTATCAAATTCTTCCGCTCTACTCCCTCTCTACTCACCATTCCAGACCAGGCCACCATCGGCTTTTATCTGGACAGCCGCAGTGGCCTCCTCACAGGTCTGCCTCAGTCATCCTTGCCTATTCTTATCTTTTCATCTGCACTTTAAATTATTGGAGGGGTAATTTAAAATGGGAATCTTAAAAACAGACATCAGGGGCACTCAGGCACGGTGGGGCAGCCATGTGAGGACACAGTAAGAAAGTGACCCTCTGCATGCCAAGGACAGAGGAGAAACCAAACCTGCCGATGCCTTGATTTTGGACTGCTGGCCTCGGGGACTGTGAGAAATAAATGTCTGTTGTTTAAGCCACCCAGTCTGTGGAAGTTTGCTGTAGCAGCCTGAGCATACTAACACAGAAGCTCAATCAGAATTACACCCACATCCTGAGAACACCCCATCCAGAGCAAAGCCCTGCTTCCTTGAACCTTCTCCAAAGTCACCTAAGAACACAAGCAAAATCCCGCACCAAGTCCTCAGAGTAGCCTCCTACTGAGACGCTCTACAGTCCCCCAAGGAGTGTGGCCTGAGCACTGGGGCCACAGGCCTGGCTGGTGCTTCCCGAGAGATGCCATATGCTGTTGCACCCCAGCCACTGTCTCTCTGCTCTCTGTCTGCTGTGACCCCCCACCTGGCCCCTGAGGCCCCACCAGCCTTGGGAATGCCACCTGGCATCTGGCAACTGATACTTTTATGTCAGAGAGGGCGGCTTCTCTGTCCCCGCTTCTTTCATTACTTGCCAGAGGCCTGTTGTTCCTCAGAATAGCAGGTTCTCTTTGCCCCATGAATGGCCATTGACCTGGGGCCAAGCCTCACCAACTAATGTCAGTAGCCTTAGAGATGGAGACTCTCTGCCCAGATCCCCTCCCACCTGCCAGCCACAAGCCATCCGGGCCTGGGGATCTGAGATCTGCTTTCCTTCTTCCTAAAGAAGCGGTGGAACTTCCCTGTGGGCCCAGAATTCCAGCCCAAGCAGAAGCCCATCTCCAAGTGTGCATGGCATGCTTATTCCGAGGACAGCTCTGTCTCTACAGAGAAAATTATTTTATAGTCTCCCAGAAATGAGGCATCAGTAAGATGATTTTTTCCCAGTTGGTTTATGCACACATCTATGTACAACTATTAAAATACATTTTGAGTTTTATTTTACTCAAAATAACTGCCATGGCCATGCCAGCCACTCAGTGTCTCCATTCACCAGGAGTCTCCCTGCCCTCGTTCAGGGGAGCAGAAGGAGGTTCAGTCACCTGCCCACCTAGTAAGTGCTGACTCAAACTCACACACTCTAGGATCCAGTCAAGATGGACACTGCACTCACCTCCTCCCATGTCCACATGAAAATTACAACTCAGTTATAGCACAATCAACCTGGACAACTACCTGAAGACTAGCTGAACAGAAGTCCTATAACTTAGGATATAAAGAAGAGGCCACATCAGGACTGTATATATCTCATTTTTGTCATAAATAACATTAATGAACATTCTTTAATGTGAAACTCTCTACCATATTTTATTATATCCTTAAGCTAAATTCCTAGGAATAGTATTGAATTAAAGAATATTAAAAAAATAAGACACAAATCTTATGACATCAATTCTTGGTTTCTTAAGATCCGTCAGGTTCCCATTGCTTTAAGAACAAAAATAAACATCTGCCTTGGTTTCACCTCCCACCAGTCTTGCTTCACTTTTTTTTTTGTTCCAGTCACTCGCCTTCCTTCCTGGTCCTTAATTATCTCAGTTTGCTCTCAGGACCTTTGCACACGCCCATACCTCTGCCTAGAACACTCTTTTCTTCCTCACCTTTTACCTGATTACCATGTCATCCGTTAAAGCCCAGCTTCCTCCAGGTGAGCTAAACCTCTGGTTACACACTCTCCTCATTCCCCAGGCTTTGTCTTCACAACACTTAGCAGTGTGTGTGTGTGTGTGTGTGTGTGTGTGTGTGTGTGTGTGTGTGTATTGTTTGCTCCCCACTTGATCCCTAGAGCTTAGGCTCTCCTGGAACAAAGTAATTATTTTTAAAAACTTGTTGAATAAATGAATGAGTAACTCTGGGATAAACTTAAGATCTCTTTCTAATAAAGCAGAGCTAGAGGAAAAAAAATCTACATGCTCAAACATTTATTTTTTAACTACTGGGCAGGTGTGCACCAGCCACGTAATAGCATTGTCCATCTCTTCTCCCAGCAAATCCTTGGTATCAACTTGAGAAATAATGCAGTTCCCCCCAACCCCCCAGTATCAGTTAAGTCCTTTATGAAATGATTCCATCAAGTCATGGCAAGTATCCAAGAGGCTCATAATGAAATGCAAACAGAAAATGTAAAAAGAGCACATGATTTCCAAATCAAGCATTGGGAAAAAATTACCATGCAATTGTACAATGACAGAACTTTATCAGTGAAATAAATAATCCAGAATCCATCCATTCAGAATGTCCTAGACACCCATTGCTCTTGGTAACATGAAATAAACAACCCTCCCCCTCACAGGGTTCCTGCTGTCATTTCTACCTTGTCTTGCCATTCATGGTTCATATCTTATATTCCAGCACAACCTTACTTAGAATGCCCCAAGCAAGTCCACACTGGGAACATGTCTTCCCTTTGCCTCAAACTATCTACCCTTCACCCATCTCCCTCTTTGCCCTCCCATTTCCAGGACCCCCGGGAGAGCATTTGTTATAATTTCCCTGCCCAAGTAACACCTTATTCAACTGCATTTCCCAATGCAATTGAAGTTTTAATTTTTCCTTCACCATCTCAGTAAATAGCCCCCTTCCACAGCCTCCATTTCCTCAAGACAGAACCCTGGGGATCCTCTCTGCTTCTGTCTTCTCTCCTGTACCAGCCACGATGCATCCATCAGCAAGTCTTGTCCCAAATGTATTCCTTTTCTCCAACCCAATATCCTAATCTTAACCATCATCTTGCGTGCAAAGGTTTCCCGATGGGTCTTCTCCCTTCCACCCATCTCCTCCATTCCTCCCTCAGTTGTCAGCACAATCTTCTGGAAGTAAATTAGGTCATACTAAAAAGTCTTCTGTGATTTCCCATTTTACAAAAATCAAAAAAATCCAAGCTTCATTCCATGGCCTGCAAATCCCTATGCGAGTTGGTTCTTGCCTTCTTAATTTTCAGACTGAATACACCTCAGGGCCTTCTCAACTCGGTATCTTCATTTTGGGCATCTCAAACTTGACATGTCCTCAGCTGTGCTCCTGACCTCCTCTAGCCCCCAATCTGCTCCTCCCCGGCCTCTGACTCTCAGAAAATGCCATCCTTCCAACTGGTCTCCAACATCCCCATACATCCCCTGCAAGCATTCCCCATACTTACTGCCTTCTAACCATAGAGCCCAGAAAGAAGGTCAGAGTTCTTAGCATGACCTCAAGGACCTTCCTGAACTGGCCTTGTCCAACTCTTCTGTGACATCCTGCCTTCCCTCTCTGTAATGCAGCCTTCCGGCCTTCTTTGGACCTTGCTAACATATGTTTGTTTTTTTGCATTCAAACCCTTCTATCCCCTCCTTCCAGAATACCCTTTACTCCTCCTAACTCACATATATATATGATTCATTTTTTTACAGAGAGGAAGGGAGAGGGATAGAGAGTTAGAAACATCGATGAGAGAGAAACATCGATCAGCTGCCTCCTGCACACCTCCTACTGGGGATGTGCCCGCAACCAAGATACATTCCCTTGACCAGAATAGAATCTGGGACCTTTTAGTCTGCAGGCTGGTGCTCTATCCACTGAGCCAAACCAGTTAGGGCCTCTCCCTAACTCTCTCCTTTTTAAAAAAATAAATCTTTATTCAAATTATTACAATTGTTTCTCCTTCCCCTCCCCCCCCATAACTCCCCTCCACCTGGTTCCCACCCCACCTTCTGCCTTACCTCTCCCCCACTGTCCTCATCCATAGGTGTACGATTTTGTCCAGTCTCTTCCTGCACCCCCCACACCGTCTTACCCCTTCCCCCTGAGAATTATCAGTCTACTCCCTTTCTATGCCCCTGATTCTATTATATTCACCAGTTTATTCTGTTCCTCAGTTTTTAATTCACTTGATTTTTAGGTTCACTTGTTGATAGATATGTATTTGTTGTTCATAATTTTTATCTTTACTTTTTTCTTCTTCCTCTTCTTAAAGAATACCTTTCAGCATTTCATATAATACTGGTTTGGTGGTGATGAACTCCTTTAGCTTTTTCTTATCTGTGAAGCTCTTTATCTGCCCTTCAATTCTGAATGATAGTTTTGCTGGGTAGAGTAATCTTGGTTGTAGGTTCTTGCTATTCATCACTTTGAAAATTTCTTGCCACTCCTGTCTGGCTTGCATAGTTTCTGTTGCGAAATCAGCTGACAATCATATGGGTGCTCCCTTGTAGGTAACTAACTGTTTTTCTCTTGCTGCTTTTAATATTCTCTCTTTGTCTTTTGCTCTTGGCATTTTAATTATGATGTGTCTTGGTGTGGTCCTCTTTGGATTCCTTTTGTTTGGGGTTCTGTGTGCTTCCTGGACTTGTAAGTCTATTTCTTTCACCAAGTGGGGGAAGTTTTCAGTCATTATTTTTTTGAATAGGTTTTCAGTATCTTGCTCTCTCTCTTCTTCTGGCACCCCCATAATTCTGATGTTGGTTCGCTTGAAATTGTCCCAGAGGCTTCTTACACTATCTTCAGCTTTTTGGATTCTTTTTTCTTTTTGCTTTTTCGGTTGAGTGTTTTTTGTTTCTTTGTATTTCAATTCTTTAACTTGATTCTTGCGTTCCTCTAGTCTGTTGTTGGGTCTCTGTACAATATTTTTTATTTCAGTCAGTGTATGTTTAATTTCTAGTTGGTCCTTTTTCATATTTTCGAGGGTCTCGTTATATTTATCGGCCTTTTCTAGGATATTCTTGAAAAGCCTTATAACCGTGGTTTTGAATTCTATATCCAGTCATTTGTTTTCCTCCATTTCTTTCATTTGTGATCTGTTTCTTTGTCGCCGCATTTTCACTGCTTCCCTGAGTTGGTAGGGTAGCTTTGTGTGCTTAGGTTTCCTATATGGCCCAGTGGGTCGGCCTCCCAGTTACCTGAGGTGGACACTCTTGGTGCACCCCTTTGTGGACTGTGTGTACAGCCTTGTTGTAGTTAAGTCTTGATTGTTATTGGTATCACTGGGAGGAATTGACCTCCAGGCCAGTTGGCTGTGAGGATCAGCTGTGTCTACACTGGGAGAAGTTCGGTGCTGGAGACAGCCTTATAGGATTAGACTTGCCAAATTGCAAAAGCCTCTGTGTTCAGCTTGGATGGGGTGGAGTCTCAGGTGGAGCAGACAGTCTTGGCTTCCTGTCAGCCCTGCCCTTGTGCGTGGGCGCAGGTGCGTGTGCCCGCGCCTCCAGACCTCTGCCTTCCCTGGCTCCCGAGCCTCCGCCTGAGAGTCCAGATTCCCCCCGCAAGAGCGTGGGTCCCCAGGGGCTCGCCTGGAACTGGGATTCAGTGCAGTCAGAACTGGGGTTCAGTGCAGTCAGGAGCTTCCAACTCCCTTCTGCTAGGGAGAGCCTGTGGCAACCTTCTCAGTCTTTGTGCGCACTGGCACGCATCTCCAGACCTCTCCCCTGGGTCTCCGAGTCTCTGAGTGCCTTTCTCTCTACCTGACAGTCCAGACTCCCTCTGTATGAGCCTGGGTCCACGGGGTTTTGCCAGGAACTGGGGTCCAATGCAGTCGGGGGCTTCCTTCCCACCTCCTGCCAGAGAAAGTCAGCCAGGCTCTCAGCCGCCCTTCCTCTCTGCGCGCACAAAGACCCTTTGCCGTACCTCAACCCTTTGCCATTCCTCCAATTCTCCGTGAGCTTTTCTCTTTCCTTCTAGTTGTAGAATTTCCACTCAGCCAGCTTTTCTGTGGTTCTGGATGGTATCTGTTCTGTCTTTTAGTTGTAGTTTTGAAATTGTTGTGCGAGGCAGCGGTTTAGGTGCTTACCTATGCCGCCATCTTGGTTTCTCTATCCCCTAACTCTTGCACCCTCAGACCTCAACCCTTTTCCTGAACCCCTGAACAAAATCTCCTCATTATTTATGGACCTCCTTTCTTCCCCCCGGCACCCCCGTCCCCCCCCCCCCCCCCACATGTGCCTCTTCTCTGTAAGTCTTATCACAGCAGTGACTGGGCAGCAATTGGTGTGCTTTCTTGATTGATGTCTCTTTTGCCCACAGGGCTGTATGGTCACAAGGGCTGGGATCACAGCTAGGTCTTTGCATCCCATCCCCATCAAGCTGCCCATAGCAAGTGCTCAGGAATGTTGCTGGATGAGTGAATGTGGGGCAGGATACCCCGCTGAGCAATTAATTTAGGTTGGATCTTCGCTGGATTTTTAGTTTTCACACCCCATCCCAAGGAGGCAGACAAGCCTCAGGGGCACAGCAATGGCATGGGCTGTGGGCTGCAGTGTGACCTGTGCTGGAAGGCCCAGGCTGTAAGCAGATCAGCTTTGTTTGGCAAGCACAGTTGGCCCACGTGGTATTTCTTTATTCTAATTTGGAAGAATTACTAACAATGAAAAATGGGGAGGTTTCACGTACAAATTTGAATATTTGAAAAGTCGAAAGATCCTGCAGCCTTGGGCCTACAGTGTGTCACTTGGCTGGAGCTGACCTGGGTTGCCTCCTGGGGTCTGTGTTGTGCAATTGCCCACAGTTCCCACCTGGAATGCTTCTGCCACTAGGCTACCTGCCCGGCTTCTATGCACTGGAGGCTGTGGCGTCCAGCCTTGGCTCACAGACAGCAGGCAGTGCTGGGTCATCTAATGATAAATGAGAAGGGCTCCAAGGGTTGTAAAAGGTCAAGGAGGACCAACCCGGAGAGGCCAGAGGCATTTGCAGACCCTAAAGGCACAGGGCTCCGTGGGGGACTTTTACACCAGGCTCCCAGCCTGGCCCTCCCCTGTGTCTTAGCTTGTGGAAGCAGTGGAGATGCCCACCTTCAGGACTAGGAATATGGACAAGGAGATGACAGGCCCTTTCTTAGACATTCTTATAGGACTTCAAGTATTCTTCCATGATAAGGGGAGAGAAAGACATGATAGATTTTATATATATATACACACACACACACACACACACACACACACATACGTACATACATACATATACACTAAATGGCCAGATTATTATGATCGCTGAATGCATAATAATCTGGCCACTCAGCGTGTGTGTGTGTGTGTGTGTGTGTGTGTGTGTGTGTGTGTGTGTGTGTGTGTGTGTGTGTGTGTGTGTGTATATATATATATATATATATATATATATATATATATATATATATTTTAGAGGCCCAGTGCATGAATTTGTGCATGGCTGGGGTCTGGCCAGCCTGGCCAGGGGGAGGGGACATGGGTGGTCGGCCGGCCTGCCTGCTGGTCGAACTCCTGGTCAAAGGGACAATTTGCATATTAGTCTTTTATTATATAGGTTATACACTGAGTGGCCAGATTATAATGCATTCAGAGATCATAATAATCTGGTCACTCAATGTATATGTATATGTATACGTATACGTATATGTATATGTATGTGTATATATCTCTCTAAGAACTGTGTGTGTGTGTGTGTGTGTGTGTGTTAGAGTACTTTTAGAGGTAGATTTAATTTGTTTTAGAACAAATAAAGTAATTTAGCTTTCATACCTGCAAGAGCTATGGATCAAACTCATATCTGCCTCATTTAATAATGTTTCCCATATTTTTAAAGGAGAGCCAACCTTTTTCTTTGAGGAACGGTTTTATTCCTATTTCATCTTGTACTAATGAGTGAATTTGGGCATGCTTGATTTCCCATGGTCCCTTTTCTTCCTGTAGTTTTAAAACCCATACTTACAAGAAGTCCATTATGACACTGCTCATTGTTATATATATATTGGGAAATAACTGTGGCAAAAGCCATGACCTTCAAAAGCCAAAAGTTAAAAACCAGATATGTCAGTCCATTAAGAAGTGCTGTCTTAGCCTCAGCCTTATGAACATATTTCAGTTTAATCCAGACATGTTTTGGCCTCAGGGTGAGCTTAGCTACAAGAGTTTCAAAAGGGTCTTTTAGCCAGGCTGGTGTTGCTCAGTGGGTGAGCATTGATCTATGAACCATGAGGTCACGGTTTGATTCCTGGTCAGAGCACATGCCTGGGTTGTGGGCTCAATCCCCACTAGGGGACATGCAGGAGGCAGCAGATCAAGGATTCTCTCGGGAGGGAGAGAACAGAGTGCTGGGGCTGGGCCAGAGAATTTCAGCATTGGTGTAGGAGGCTGGAGAAGCAAGAGGTGCTTCTGTGGGTTATGAGCTGAGTCCTCTGTAGTGTTCCCACAGGATTGGAATTCCATTTTAATTGCTCTATGACTAACTTCTTCATATATGTGACTCTTTGCTGAGCAGCATTCTGTTATTTGTACGGGTTACACAAGTTCAGGCTACTGGACTTTTGGTAGAATAGTTCCTGTAAGGAGAATATCCACTATTCTACCTGATGTTTTGGTTAAGTCATTAAAATCTGGATCAAGTGAAGCCCTTCTGTATTCCTGCATCAGGTATTTAGGTTTTTGACGTCCCCACACTGGTTTGTTCATGGTTCTATTCTAGTACTCACCTCCCTGTACAGCAAGTTGTCAATTTATATGTTTGTCTCCCTTCGTTGGCCTAAGACTCTAGAGACGAGAGATCAACCATGTTCTATTGGTCTGAATAGAGTCAACCTATAGCTAAGACCACAGTAGTTGGCACTTGCTAGGCACTCAGGAAATGTTTTGTTGAACAAATGAATGAGCTACCAATGGGTGCAATTTACTTGTCTTTCAAATCTCTTTATAATAGGTTCACAGTAAGGGCTCTGAACACATTTAGGTAGTACAGGTGGAGCCGTCTAGTAAATAGAGTCTAACCTGTTACTTGTGGGAGCTGATTTAAGTTAGGAAATGAATGTTCCCAGGAAACAATGTTGGGCCCTTGTAGTCATCTTTCTTATAAATGGCTCAGGGGAGGGAAAGACTATGCATTGACGAGTTTGCAGATGACACTAAGTTGGGCCCCCAAACGTAGATTCCTCCTTGACTCCTGTCTTTCATAATCCACATTCAACCCAGAGCAAATCCCACTGGCTTTACCTTCAGACACAGCCCGAATCCAACCCACTTCCCATCACCTCTCCACTCCTTGCAATCCCAGCCACATCCTGGCTCACTGGGATCTTGTAAAGGTCTCCTGACTGGTCTTGCTGCTCCCACTCTGGTTCCTGTGGTCTGTTTCCCACTCACCAACCAGATCCTGACCCTCCTCTACTCAAAGCCTTCCAGTGGCTTCCATCACACCAGAGCAAAAGCCAAAGTCCTTTCAACCTGGCCCCTGCTGCCTCCTGGCTTCCCTTAGCTCCAGGGACCTGGTATCCTTGCACTTCCTCAAACGCATCCAGCACATCCCTGTTTCTCCTGAGGTGCTAGGCTGTACCTCAATATCCTTGTGGCTCTTTCCCTTACTTCACTGAGGCCTTCCTTCCCTGGCCTCCCTGGGCGAAATGGCAGCTCCTCACCCTGCCCCTTCTCTGTTAAATTCTCCCTAGCGCTTATTTCCATCTGACCTACATTTTGCTTTTTTATTTTATTGTCTGTCTATCTTCATAGAATGTGGGGCCCTTCATTTATTGGTTTTAATAGATCTTTCAGTTTGTTGTTGTTTGTTTGCTCTGTCCATATTGCATCCTAGTGCCTGGCCTGGCACCGTAAGTCAGTGTTTGACTTTACAGAACAGATACAGGGGCAATAAATAGGGACAAAGACCTCACAAAGCCACACAAACAAACATGGAATACGTGTCTAGAGCTTTTACAGGTCGTCGGTGGGTTGTTTCCATGTGGCACGTGCTTTGGTTTGTGATGTTCGCTGTGATCATGCTGAAATGATGAAATGATTGTGTTTATGTTCTGTGCCTTAATTGTTAAGAATTAATGTTTAATTTTTGCCCCTTTGCCTTCTACGAGAGATCAGCAGGCTCTGGGCATGGAAGGATAGCTGAGCAAAAGACAACCCAGGCATCCATGTCTTCAGTGAGACAGTGGATAGACAGAAGAGATTGTGCTTTGTGGTTAGACTGGAAGGAATACAGAACCCAGCTAAAGGAAGAGGGTCACTGGCCCCAGAAGATGCATGGGGCACACATGAGGACAGAGGAGCTAGGCCGGGGCCCAGGAAGCCTCTGCCTGGGTGGAGAAGGGGTGGAGGGCTGGCCTGGAAGTCAGACTGGGAACACTGAGCTGGGACCGCCTTCACTTGGGGGTTCTCTGGATCGAGGAGTTTATCTTCATCAGATGTTACTTCCTAAACTGGATGGTGCTAGACACTGGATTGACACTGTGCCTAAATTTTTTTAAAAACTCCTCAGAGTTTTGAGTTTTACAAATCTTAAAACTTTTTTTTTTTTTACCGGGCACAATGAGATTGGCCATGAATGGACAGTGTTGTGATGAGGAGGACCTCCTGGGGTTTGTGTGTTTCCTCTGCCATGACCCCAGGAGGGGAAGCGGCTGGTTCTAGAATATGGAGCAGGCATCGAGGGCTCTGGGGCCCTAGGGAGCCAGGCAGGTGGTACAGTAAATGGTGTGGTTCTGGTGCCCCTGGGGGAACAAAGCAAATCTCAAGTTCTCGTCCACTTCCAACTGTGCCAAGTACCCAAGGCCCCAGAGAGGTCCAGGGAGTGTGTGGGTCCGCAGGGACTTCATGTTTGGGGAATGAGCCTGTAGACCTGTCATTTCTAGGGAGCTGTCAAGCACCCCCTGGGTTGTCATATACAAGTGCGTTGTGATGGATTCATCATAGCATATACTGGTTTGCAATAAAGCTGCCAGTGAGGTCGGGGGAATCCTTACAGAACAAATACAGGAGCAACAAATATGGACAGAGACTTCACAAAGCCACACGAGTGAACAGAAAATGGCCCAAGAATGAGTGTGGCAGATATAAAGGAAGGGCACTCTAACCTTGAGTGGGAGGAAGATGGGCCCTGGCCTTTGAATCTCAAACCAGGACAAGAACCAAGGTCAGGGCAGATTCCTCCTGTAACATGAAGGGAACATGCTGCCTTTGCCCAGACGGAGAAGGGAGGGCAGGCACTACTGGACTGACTGTTAGGGACCATTCGGGACCTGGGGAGGGAAAGTGAGCAGAGAGCAGCACTCACTCATATTGGGCATTTCACATATGAAAGCACCTTGAAAGATCCCTGAAATGGTTATTACTATCCCATTTTACAGATGAGGACAATGAAGCTCAGAAGCTAGATAGTTTACTACTATCTCATGGCTGCTAAGTGTTGGGCTGGGGTTCAGACCTAGGCCTGCCTTCCTCTTCCATCTGCTCTTTAGTTCCTTCCTTTAGCATGTTCATATCTGCATGCCAGGCCCTGCTCAGGTACCGGGCACCTAGCAGTGGCTAAAGCAGGAGCATTCCTGCTCTCACGGAGCTTCCAGTCTATGGGGATGCCGGCAGTGAACAAAGTAACAGACCAATGAAGCAGTCACAGACTGCGCAGGTGCCGTGAAGGAAATTACAGGGTGCAGTGCTGGGGCGGAGGTGGGGTGGTCGGGACCGGCTTCCCACGGACACTGAGATGGAGCCCAGCAGGAGGAGGGCTGGGTGGGGAGCTGTGTTCTGGGCTCAGGGCGCAGCAGTGAAGGGAAGGGGTTTGTATGTCACAGGAGCTGAAGGATCACCTTTGAGTCTGCAGAGGAGCGGGCCGAGGGGAGTGTGGGTCTGAAGGTGCTTCTCCAAAGTGAACACCCTTTTCTCTCTGGCATGTGGCTTCTTCGCAAGGGGGACAGCCCAGTCAGAAGAGGAGATGCCACTTCATACTGTGGGTAGGAACCTTATGGCCTTTGGAAATCTAGGCGATGGTTGTGGCAGAAAGTACCAACCACACCCCAACAGTGTGGACACAGTCCCGCTGAGGGCTTCCTGATGCATTCTTAAGGCAAACGGGAAGGCAGGACTCCATCCTTTTGAGAATGAGCAACCTGTCTTCCTGGGATGGAGCCCTGTGGGAGTGGGAAGTGGGGTGGGGGCCATGTGTGGGTGGAAGCTGGGTCACCACAGGGATCCTGATGGCATTGTCACTGAGGAGCAAAGGACAGGAGGGAGGCTAACACTGCTTAGAACCTGCTCTGCCATAATCACTATTAGCTCTTTAACACGCCTCACTCCCTACAGGCCTCTCCATCTCCATCGTACAGATGGGGACACTGAGGCTCAGAGGGGCAAGGCAACTTGCCCACGGTCACTCAGGTAGTAAGGGTGTGCTGTGTCTTCCCAACACCAAAACCCATGTTATTTCCCATGACCAGCCTGAGTGGGCGCGAGTCAGGTGGGAGGGGTCAGAGCAGCAGGCCCTGGGGTGATTCTGGAGGAGGGGTGAAAGCGGGAGTAGGATGGGGAGGGGACAGGGAACTCGTGTGCTGGGGTGGGCTTTGCTTTTGGGACCACATACCTGGTTTCAAATCCCAGCTGTGCTAACTGCTGGAATCTAGCAGGTAGAAGGACCTCCTGGAGTGTCCTGACTCCCCATGCAGCCCCTCCCCCACCTGCCACCTGAGAGGAGGCCCCCACAGCTCCTCTTGCCTCTGGCTGCTGAGTAAGCAGTCCCCCAGAAGAACCTGACTCATTTGCCCTGGCTCCCTGCCACCAAAGCTGCAGGGAGGACAGTGGCCCAGTGGCCCCGTACCTCTCTGCCTGGTCTGACTGCCCAGTCTCTAGGGGACAGACTGGGGCAGTCTCCGCACGACGCTGCTCCTGGAACCTGCAGAAGCCTTAGCTCTCAGATCAGCTTAGTACATATCTGTGCCGTCCTATTGGTGTAGTTGTATGTTCATGTGTCACTGTCCCTCACTAGGCTGTGAGCTCTTGCACAGCAGGGATGTGCCTGAGTCATCTCTGGTCCCCAGTGCCCACGGCGAGACTTGGCACAACATAGGGGCTGCTCAGCAAATATTTGTTGAATTCTCTTTTGAGTCAAATAGGAACCCCACCCCCATCCTTGCGTGGGGACAAAAACCCATGGAGACAGTCCCCTAACGGAGCAGCCCCCTGGCAAGGCAGCCCTCAGATGCAAAGCACACATAGGCATCTGCTGCATTTCGGCATTGTTTTCCTTCTGATGCTTTCGATTGCTGGTTTTATTCCAGGCCATTCTCACTTTCTGTCTTGGAAAATCACAAGGAAACTCCACGCTGCTCCTGGAACTGTTGCCAACGTGATTCAAGCGGAATTGAGCACATGGCACTGAGTTCCCACACAAACAAAGACGTTGCCACTTTCAGCGCGATGGCCTCCTTCCTTCCGCCAGCCTGCGCCCCCCCACCTTGTCCAGGTGAGAGGGGGTAGTGTGCATGCCTGACTGACTCATCCACTTCTCACCCGTAAGAGGCTCCAGGGGTTAGGTGGTGTGGGTTGTGAACTAAACATGGAGGTGAGGTTGACCAGTGAGAATAACCCAGACACTCACCACATCCTCATACCCTCTCAGCTCAGGTGCCTCCCCCTCCAGGAAGCCTTCTTTCCCGCCTAGGCACAAGAGTGCAGACCTTCTACCCAGTCATGCACCCCCTGCACAGTGATAGTGGATTTGGTTTACTCAGCACATTCCATCTTGGGGCACTTACAAGGTTCTTTATACACCCACTTCCATTGTGCCCTACACTCTTCAGCACAGTCCTGCTTGTCCCCATTTTGAGGTTGAAAAGCTAGGATCTGAACTCAGGTTTGTCTGCTGTAGGGCACCGGGTTCTACTTTGCTTTTTTACTTGTCTCTTACCGGACCTTGGCTTATTATTTACCAGGGCCCTATGCCACATAGGGATTCGAGGAATGGTTGTGGAAAGAATTCTGAGCACTTACAATATGTTTCTAGAATAATAATAGTTAAAAAGAGGATAGATCTCAATCAACTATCCCAGGCTCCCATCCTTCTCACTGGTTAGGACAACTTCTAATGGGGAGCGTGAGCCCTGTAGGAGGAGAGCTCGCCTGAGTCAGCCAGTGCTTGTCGGTCCAGTGCCTGGCACAGAAGAAGGGCTCAGAAACCACAGAATCCACAGGAGCCCTTGTGCGTTAAATCTTAGCTCTGCTTTCTGTGAACCATCCTCTCAGGGGCCCCCAACTCCAAGGTCTTTGGTTTATGCCAAGGGGTTCTTAGAGGAACTAGCTATACTCTCCCTCAGGCCAGGGAGACTGGATGTCTGATGACTGCTACCCACATAAGCAAGAAATGCAGTGACAAAGTGATAGGAACATTAAAGTACGCAGAATACCCATCTTCTCCAAGCATCCTGAGTCTTTCTTTTTAGAGCAAAACCTTGTAATATTAATAAACGACAGAGAGAAGGATGGAAAAACGACTCTTTCCCTTTGACATGGCGAAGATCACAGGGACTAGAGAGACCTTTAATCTTTATTAATGTGTCGCAAGGGGGCCTCTCCCGCAAGCTGTGGGAAGCAGACATCCAAAGAGTTTGCATCGCTTACAGTCCCCAGCATCCCTGGGTGCCTCAGATGACTGCCTGACACTGTGCAGAGTCTAGCAGGGCCACGTCACAGGGACCCGCTGTGTCCTGGGCAAGAACAAGGCAGCCCTAACCCAGCTCCCATCTGTGGGGGGCTGGAAGACAAGGAAAATTCAGGACACAGGCTCAGTCACGTGGGCCCGCTTCTAACCAAGGGCACCGATGCCCTGAAGAGGCTCAGGAGGAACCAGGCTGGCGGTTGCAGGGACAGGCACACGTTATGCATTGGAGAGGGCACACCTGAGTTAATTAAGGAGAGCATCCGGTAACTAGCATCCTCATCTCCATTCCTCACTGCCCTCCACCGCCTGGCTGAGGGCTCCTCCCCAGTCCTCCTTCCTTATGGCTGGGCCGAAAGAATCCGTGACTTGGTATCATGCAGACCTAATCCCACCGAGTTAGTAAGACAGGAATTGCAAGGTAGGCTCAGGAAAGTGCGACAGAAATGATAAGTTTTACCATTAGGGTTTAAGAGCCTAGAAAGTGCAGGGGTACACACACACACACACACACACACACACACACACTGAGACATGGAGAGGCACATTTTTACATTCATTCATTCAGAAGTACTTATTGATCACCTACGCAGTTCCGGGTGCTGGGGATCGCCGCGGTTCTTGTTCCCCCTGAGCTTACACTCATTCCAGGGTTCTAGTAGGGGAGTTCCTCCAGGAGCCAGGATGCCCCAGGGTTAATCTCATTAAAGCCACATTATAATGCAAAGGGGTGGACACCACCTGCACCCCTTCTCTCAGGAGGCCAGCCTGTCCAAGGCTGCACGCTGGGTTCTGGACCCATGCTCTGACCCTAGATTCCAGGCCCTTCTCTTTCTACCTACTGTCAGCGCTGGCTAAGAAACCCAGGCTGAGAGGGTGGTGCAACCGGGGAAGAACCGGTTGAAGTGTGCTCAAGTAAGGCCTGATTTGATTATGTCTGCTAGACTGCAATGTAATAATCTCTCAAAAGCAGCATCTCCTAGTGTTTGCAGAACAAGGAAGCAACATTAAGACAGGAACTTCCAGGGAGAAGAGCATGTGTTTCAAGCTGAACTGTAAAGAGAATAGACCTGGAAGAAAGTGATTCCTGATTTTACAACTCAGCTCTGATGAAGGGACGCCTGGTGCGCGGGGAGCCTGGCAACCCCTGAAAGGTCTGGCTGGTGCCCAGAGGGAGCTGCTGAGAGTGGGAGGTCCCATTGGGAGGACACCAAGGTGGGGCAGAGAGGCCGATGGGAAGAGACTGGTCAGAAGGCAGGAGAGTAGTGAAGGAAAGTGACAATGAAGATTTGGGTGGCCTGTGGGATTTATTTCAAACACCTCCCTCCTCCACTCCACTCTCCACTTTCACATGCAGAGTGACTTTTTCTGGCAGCAATAGAGCCTGCTGACTAGCATGTGGACCCTGGAGCCAAGCTGCCTAGGTGTGAAGCATGGTGTGCCCCTTCCTATGCTGTGTGTCCCAGGGCAGATTACTTGCCCATTCTGGACATCCATTTCCTCATCTCTAAGTGAGGCTTGAAGTAGATATCCAGACTCATGGTTGTCATGAAGACTGAATGAGCCAATATGCACGAAGCACTTGGCACAGCGCCTGGCACATAGTAAATGCTCAATTAACGTGATATTTTGTCATTATTTTAAATCTGTGTATACACGCCCCCTTTAAAACCCAGGAGTGGAGGCTCTCTGTTGCCCTCGAAGGAAAGCCACACCTCCTAGCTGGCTTTGAGGCGTTTGCAATCCAGCCTTTGCCGGTTCTAGTTTTCTGTATCACTGCTCCCTCTGTCCATCTTTGCATCCCCACTGGATCCAGTGACCAGCCCCTGTCAGCACCTTGCTCTTTCATCCCTCTGGGCCTTGCTGGTCCTCCTTCCTCATCAGGACCCCCACCCCACCCAGATGCAACATGGAATCAGCTTTCAGACTCAGCTCCCACTTTGGACAGAACTTTCTGAACCTGTGTCCTCCTTGGAATTCACTGTTTCCTCTCCCGTGATCCTAGATCTGGGCCCGGACTGTCCCCTCATGACTTCATGTTTCTGAGCTACCGCATGACCATTCACCCCACTCAGGAGGGCCCAGGCCCTATCGTCTCCGAACCCCCAGTCCTGCCCAGTACTTAGCTCCATGCCCCAGTCAGTGGCTGCTGAATGGATCTGACACTTCTTAAAGGAGAAAGTGCAGGACAGAAGGGGCACGCGTGACCTGTTATTAGTATAAAGTAAGCACATCCAGCGATGGGGAAATGTTAAGAACCTTGAAAGACTGTTGTTTGTTTCTTTGGTTAAAACCCTTCGAGACAAAGAGCTGGGAGGGGATTCTGTGTTTTGCCATCACATCGCCTCTGGAACAGGGGAGGCATAAGATGAGGGTTCGGGTTTCTCCTTCAGGAAATTAGGTCACTGGGTGTTGTTAAGTGTGCCTTACAGAGCGATGCTAATCAGTTCTCTTCTGGCCTAGATATCTGGTAATTATCTTGGCTTTTTTGCTTTGCCAACTTGGCTTCCTAAAACAGTTCATCCACACCGTTACTTCCCAAGATCTCCAAAGATAAGGTAAACTGCTGCCACCCAACCGTGAGCATGCCAGCTCCTGCCCCATGCCTGGTGCTGTTCTGGCTGTTTAAGCGCACAGACTCCTCAGGTCTCTGCACAGTACAGGAGGCAGGTGATACTATTACCCCCAGTTTACAGGGGACGGGACCGCGGCTCACTGTTTCGGGGCTGTTGCCCCTCTTCTGGGCTCTCAGCCCCGCTCTTCCTCCTCCCCCTTGTGTCCCATTCCCCATGCTCACCCCTCGTCCTGGTCATGCACCAGCCAGAGCTCCCGGGTGATCCAGGTTCCTTGCCCTCCCACCCCAGGTCACCTACCTGCCTCAGGTCTGTAGACCCCATGCACCCTTCAGGGCATGGCTTTGTCTAGACTTTTCGAGGAAGTTCTCTCTGAACTCCCGTTGCAATCCGAGTCCAGTGGTTGAGTGTGCATGCATGTGTGTGGACATGTATGCATGCTCGTGTGACTGCTCTCTTTCCATACTTAGATTACAACTGCTTGAATGCAGGGGTCAAGTCTCATTCTCTGTCTCTCAGCTCTCACAGAACACTGATCTAACTATAAGATTCTCCTTACTAGCCTCATTCATTCAAAAAAGCAACAGCAAACATTTGTTAAGCACCAACTGTGTGTCAGATACCAGGACCAGCCCTGGGGTATTGGACTAGACCCTGATGGACTATTGTTGGGAGGGCAAAGGTTGAGAAGAGAATTAAGGGGAAAACTGATAGATTAGGGCCAGTTGTTTGAAACCCAAAGTTCCACAATCCCAACTTTCCACCTACTGCACTAAATTGTACTATCAATAACAAATAACATTCAACACAAAGTATAAATGTAGATGATACAGATTAGCATCTCCTGACTAGTTGATGTGCTTGGAGGGATCTGTTTTTAAGGTTGTATTTTTATAACCTGACAATCTCGCTGAGCTGTTATGAAAAGAATGGTTATCATAATAGCTAAGTAATTGAGCTTGTGTAATAGGCTTTACTGACAATGTGTTCATTGTCCTGACCACTCTCAGAGCAGGCCTCCTCATACCTATTTCTCTGAAGGGGAAACTGAGGCTCAGTGAATTTAAATCATTTGCCCCAAGGGCAGGGCGGCTGGAGTTGCGGGCCATGTCAGTGTCCACGAATTTACTCTGCTGGTCTCTCTCTCTCTGCTTCTGCAGTTCTAAAATCATAGAGGAAGAGAGAGATGTTTTGACCTTGTGGTAATACATTTTCTGTAAGGTCAGAAATAAATAAGTGGAAATTAATCTGACAATCTCCAAGCAGGCTGCAAATACCATTCTGTGTTCCCCTTGGATTTGACCCCCATAATTGTTCCACTCATTGACAGCTGATTGGCTTAAATAATTCATACCCTTTCCAGAGGCCTATGGCTGGGAATTGGCATTTGCTTGATGAGGACTCTGACTGACGGGCCATTATAAGCTGATATGTTCCAGGGAGGAGCTCAAAAATATCACCGACCCCAGCGTCTAAAGTGAATGCGTGCGTTAGGATCTCAGTGTTCTGCAAAGCGCTAAACGGTGAATAAGCCACTTTGGGGATATTCTGAACATATGTACATTCCCAGCCTTCCTGTGGACCCAAAGGTCAGGGTGCATGGTGCTCCCTGGGACACCAAGAGGCCCCTGCACTGGAACTGGGTGCCCTGAGGGTCTGCATGGGGCCCCTGCCTCGTGTTCTCCGGGACAGAGCTTCCATAGCTTTCCAGGCCCATCGAGGACCTAGATCTTCTGCTATGAAATGGGGACCCCAATTTCCCCCAGCCCTAGTGAATGCCCTGGAAAAACGGCAGGGACCTCATTTCCCTCAGCTGCCCATGGAAGACTTGTCTCTCTTTCTGCTGCTTGTATTATGAAGTGTGTATGAGTGTGTATATGTGCGCGTGCGCATGCATGCGCGAGTGTGTATTTTTAAAATCTTTTGTCAGCACCAAATTCATCTGAAATTGCAGCAGGAATAATACTTCAGTGTCCTCTTTGGTTCTGCCAGTCTTACAGCATCAGCCTCCCCTTCAGAGGAAAAATCATAATGAATGACTTAAAATAACTGCGGAAGAAAATGAGGTTTGATTTGAATTGCAGAGAACAACTCCCTTTTAGTCCCTCTCTCGCCTCATTTCCTGGCGAAGGCTTTCAGAGTCTGCAAGATCCTCCAACATTCAAAGATTCCAAGAGTCAAGAAAAACCAGTCAAATTATTTGATCTAAAAGTGTCAGGTATCTATCGCTGTAATTCCACCAAATATCCCCTTAAGCACAGGAAGCATTGAGGTCTTGGTCTTTTCTTTCCTAAGCAAAGGTCTTTCTTGGTCTTTTCTGGCCCATGGGGTTGTGTTGATGGTTTCTCCATCACAGGTACTGCCTATGCGAGCATCTTTCTCCAGGTGGGTCAGAATGGTCCACACACCACAGGGCCCATTACAAGCTGATCTCATTAATCACTGTGATCCATGTCCGTAGGAAGGAATTCTCAGAAGAAGCCGAAATGCAGATATGACTAATGTGGCCCCATCTGAGCAGGTTCATTATAACTCCAGCATAGCTCCCGAGAGGACACGGCAGGTCATGGGAGTACTGATCACATCAACAGAAACCCCGCTTAACCCACATGGGCATAAACGAAGCTGGAATTGCCAGAGAAATATGTGCTGACCCCGTGGCTCTGCTCACTCCTAATAAAGTTCTGCGGATTTAATATATTTTCTTGGTAGAGTGTCACAGCAGACAGAGTTGTGAATTGCACATTCTGTTTCTGCCTTGAGAACAGTTGTATTCAGCTAAAGTAGCCAATAGAAGCTCAGCAAATTAATAAAAGCAAATTCCTTTCAAGCACAATTCTGAGTATTATTGTGGTTTGCCCCATGATTGCACGGATTTGAACAAAGCCAGTTTGGAGGCCGCTTAAATGAACTTATTATCCAGCTTTTGTTTACAAATGTATTTTGAGGCTGCGAGTCATGCGTGGTCACGCAGTGATGCCAGTGGTGGGAAGAGGAGAGGATGGGTTGAACTTGTTGATAATGCTGAAGGCCAAAGGGAGGGCGGCTGTTCACCAGGCTTACATTCCAGGTAAAACGAGGCCACATCAACTTACGGAATTGTTACCGCCCCAAATGCCAATACGGGTTGGCTTGCAAAGTGCTGAAGAATGAATTACACCCTGTCCTGGTGGAGATTTATGAGCCACAATTGGGGGTAGGAAAAGGAAAGCCTTACTTGTCTAACGTTATATGAGGGGAGCCCGCAAGTCAGTGGAATTGAGAGGAGATGAGCATAATATAGAAACTCAATTTTTAACCCCAGTGTGGATCAAAGCAACTTTCTTGTCCCCCTTCCCCTCTGATCTTAGAGAATCAGCCCACTCTCTCTATCACCTTCTACTACCCTCTTTTCACCCACATTCACATTTGACCCAATTCCCCCTTCTATCCAAAGACTCGACCCAATTCTCGAGCCTTCTCCCCCACAGTTCTGACCCAATTCTCTCATCATTTCCACAAAGACGTGACCCAATTTGTCTCCATCCTTCCCCATGCACATGTGATAACATTCTCCCTCCACCTCCCCACACTACAGATCCTTCTAATTTCCACCTCCATGCTAGTCATTCACACCTGCCGCCTCCCCCGCTCTGATGGGCCAGAGCCAGAGCAAGTTACCTTCTCTTCCTGCAGCCACGACACCAGCCCCTTCTCTAAAAACACTGTAGACACAACTTCACTTCTGCACAGCAACCTCTACTCTTCCCAGATGCCCTCGCAGGAATTTGACCTGATTCTCTCACTCCCAAACCCTACCGGGGTCACTGATCTCATTGCCTTCCCCCGCTCCAAGGACACGGGCCGGGTCATTGCTGGGATGTCCAGTCCTCTGACAGCCAGCATTCCCAGTTCAAGTTTGTGGTGTCGCTCAGGGCAGGCAGTACTGCAGCACCTGGCATGGCCTGTTATCAGATTATTTTTAAATAAATCATTTTGTGGGCAGCATATCTGTCAGCATTTTGAATTTTCTTAAAAGAAAGGTGTGTGAATAGCTCTAGTGAAGTGTGGTAGACTGACAGGGGATACAGTTCTTTGTAAGAAAAGGTAGAAAAGGGCAAATGCACCGGCCACTGGGCATGCCCTGGCTATGTCAGTCAGGCACCTTAAGAGGTTATAGGAGCTTGCTCTCATGGAAGACTCATTCTGGGTTGCTGCCTAATTATAAAGTAAATGTTTCATTATCATAAATGATTCCTATTTATCGCTGGGAGCCAGACTGCACTCACTTATGCATTTTATAAAAGTTACGAGTCAACAATCAGGTGACAAGGGCATTACATAGTATCAATTTTGGGGACTGATTTGAGTGAGTAACCTTGGGGTGGGGACACATGGTTGAGGGAAGACTGGAGAGGACTTTTGTAGCACTTCCCTAGTTTCCCTGGTGTCCATTCATCCCTATCTGGCTGTCCACTGATGTCTGAAGGAGAAAGGACCCAGGGAAGTCCTCGCTTTTCTCTGAACTTGGCTCAGTTGGGAGGACACTCGGTGGGGGGATCTAGGATTAGAAACAGTTGTTTTGAAAAATCCAGCATATTGTTGTGAACAGTTTTTCTTCTAAAACGAAGCAATGCAAGTTAAAAGGCTTTAGAAACTGTGAAGAATGTTCTGAATGTCAATTATTATGATGACAATGCCTGTTATCAGCATAGTCATCGCTATTTCCACCACCTCCACCTCCATCACTGCCTCTTCCTCACCAACATCATCAACATCATCACTGCCAGCTTCATCACAGTCACAACCACCTTCATTCTCACCACCACCGCCTCCTCAACCACAGCCTTCATTGTTAACACCATCATCACCGCCACCACCACTTCCTTAACCACAACCTTCATTGTTAACACCATCATCACCGCCACCACCACCTCCTTAACCACAGCCTTCATTGTTAACACCATTATCACCACCACCACCACCTCCTCAACCACAACCTTCACTGTTAACACCATTATCATTGCCACCACCACCTCCTCAACCACAGCCTTCATTGTTAACACCATTATCACCGCCACCACCACCTCCTTAACCACAGCCTTCATTGTTAACACCATCATCACCGCCACCACCACCTCCTTAACCACAGCCTTCATTGTTAACACCATTATCATTGCCACCACCACCTCCTCAACCACAGCCTTCATTGTTAACACCATTATCACCGCCACCACCACCTCCTTAACCACAGCCTTCATTGTTAACACCATCATCACCGCCACCACCACCTCCTTAACCACAGCCTTCATTGTTAACACCATCATCACCGCCACCACCACCTCCTTAACCACAGCCTTCATTGTTAACACCATTATCACCGCCACCACCACCTCCTTAACCACAGCCTTCATTGTTAACACCATTATCATTGCCACGGCAGCTGAACAACTCTGACCCTGACCTGTACCTCTTCCAATCTGTTCTTGTCCTAACAACCTCTTTACGGACACTTTTATCCTTTATAAAGAATAAGAATGAAAAATAGAAAAATAATTCTCTATTTTATTACAAGAGCTTTTGTCTGTGTTCTTCATGAGTTAGACGTTCAAGATCTCTATTCTATAGGTCTACTTATTTCTATACTATATCATCTATCTATCATCATCTGTCAGCTATATCTATATCATCTATCATTATCTGTTACATCTATCTATCTAATCATCATCATTATCATCTATCATTCTCTTTCGATTTTTGGTTGTTTCTCTGACTCTTCTCTTTTTCTGTTTCTTCACCGTTCTCCTTCACTTGCAGTTGGTTTAGACCTTAGAGCCCGAAGGTAACTGGTGGCACCTTAGAACGCAGAGGATGCTTCCAAATGCCCCAGTAGAGAGACCAGACCTTTCCTATTTGGAAACATCACGGTGAAGAGCAATTACATTATTTTACCTTTTTGTGGGGCAAAGAGCACATCTCTTTGTTCAGAGTCAGAAGTTTCTAAAGTGGGAGAACGGCAGTCAATCAGCACCCTCAGTCCGCGCGTGGCACCTCAGCCCCATGGTGTGCATGTTGTCACCATCCGGTGAATGGATGCTTATCGAATTGGATCACCAGCTTTGGGGCAGGGAAGGGATTAAGTCCACAGCCCTTGGGCAGCCACAAGTATGCTCAATCTCTTTTTGGGTTACATCCCTAATTTCTCCCACTGCTTCCTTTTGTCTTTTATCAAAATTTATGACTCTGACGCTGACATAAAACTGACCATTAATGTTTGGACTAGGGTTTAAATCCAACTCCACCAGTGACTAACCTAAAAATTATTTAACTTCTGTTGGTCATAGTTCTCTCAGCTGTGCACTGGGGATCACTGCCATGTGGGAAATGCTCTGCGAATGGAATAAAATAAGGTGTATTCAGTAACTCCCAGAGTATCCAGGCATGGTAGGTGTGGGCCCAGTACATGTATATTTTCTGTTGCACATTGCCTCCTCGTCTCTCTACCATGCTCCTTCCTGTACGGCCAAAGGATGCCTGGGCTGTATGCTCCGGGGATCAACTCTCACCCTACCATCAGCTCATATCTACAATGCTCAGCCACTAGGAGAATCTGATCATTGAATTAGGGAAGTGTGGCATAGGTGGACCAGGAGGCAGAATTCTCATGTGAATTTGCTGCCCCTTATTCATAGCTGGGACCCTCGGAGCCAGCCCATCCCCACGGAGGGAGATGGTTCTCACAGCTTGGTAATACTTGGAGGCAGGGTTGCAGGGCTGGGAGCCCCAAGATGCAGGGATGAGGGAGTCTTAAACCTGACTCCCACCTCTGCAGCTGTTAGCTGTGTGATTTTGGGCAAGTTAAGCAATTCTCTGCTCCCCAGTTTCCTCACCTGCAACATGGGGATCCTAAAAAACTGTACTGCATATTGCTCTGAGGACGCAATACTAGGAAAAATGATTGGCACATAGGAGGTGTGCAAGAGGTATTGCTTTTCTCCTCTTCCTTCCCTCTCTATCCTCTTTCTTTAAGCAGGTCTCCTTTTCTTGTATTTCCTCTTCTTCCCAGGTTTTGCGATGCAGATTCTGGGAAATACTGGCTGTTCACGCTGGCTTGAGGGATCTGCATTTGTTAGGATGGCCACGAAAACATCCAATAAGTGATAACTGTTTGATTACATAAATAAGAACACCACCACGATTATTTGGAATTATTATTAAATGATGGAATCAAATGAAGCCAAAATAATAATAATTGCATTGCAAGTCAGTGGACAGCTACACCCTCTAATTTGTTGGAAAATACTACTCTCATTTATTATTGATGCTCAATCATGCAGTTATTAAAAAGAAGACCTCCAAACTGACAATACTCATAGTGGTGATAAATCTTCCCGACACGGAGGGATCTCACTTTGTTTTAATTGAAGGGAAGCTATGGAAGTGTTTTCCCTCATTTGAAAAAAAAATTCTTCCTTTTTTCTCAGGCCATCTGTCTGGCTATTAAAATCCCATCAGCTTCATTGCGAGAACGCTTACTGCCCCCATGCCTGCCATCCCAAAGGGGGCTCTTAGAGCCAACCAGTTTATGACAGCTCAGGCCTCTGAAGGGGAAGCGCCACTCTCAGCCCTTCCTTTGGGCCTCCCGTCTTTCTCTCCAGGCCTCTCCGTTCACAGCTGTGATTTATTTCCAGGTTCCACATTAATGTCCAGAAATTAGTTTATATCTTGAATTCTGTGTTGATTTGTTTAACTGTTTAAGAAATAACTGTCTGTTCTCAGTGGTATGGGCTCTAATGAGACAATGCTGGATCTTCGGGATAAACATACTTGGGGTAAAGGTCAGCAATTCAAGTTCAATGGATGCTTTATAGACAAGTGGGGGTGGGGCACGGTGAAGCCCATGCAACCAAGTGGTTGAGTCAGGACCAAAGCTATAGAAGGAAATTATTGTGTGCCTCTGCTCTGAAGCAGTGCCTGGACTCCAACCCTCAAGACTCTGGGGCTTGTGTGTCACAGTATTCCAAGCCCTTCCTGTGTTCCCCCAAACCCTTTCCCTCGTTACTGTCATGGGAGACAGTCCTTACTATTATCACAGGCCAACTTACCCTTCTCCCCCACACCCTTAGCACAGTCATTACTGAGAAATTTCATAGTGTCTTCCAAGTAGTATCTGTTCATACTAGGGGCAAATTCCTCTATGTTGGAAAGACTGTAGGGTGGAGAGGGAAAGCCCTTAACCTATGATAGAGCAGAGGAGAGAGCAAATTCCTCTTATTCTGGTCGTCCTGGGAGGGGGCATCTGAAGACCCCGCAGGAGAACAGGGGAAATTCTCCAGCTCAAGCCAGGTTGTCAGCAAGGGAGGCAGGCTCACAACGTCTCCCCCTGGGGGTCATCCACACCATTGTCCTTTCTAGACGAAAGAATGGGTCGGATTGTATCAAGCCTAGTGCTCCTGGTACCACAGCGAGACTTGGGAGTCCAAGTGATTTCTGTGGATTTGGCCTCTGACCTTCTCTTTGCTTTCCATCACCTAAGAAGAAAGCTGGGCCCTGGGTGGTGTGGCTCAGTTGGTGGGAGCTTTGTCCCATGCACCAAAAGATGATGGGTTCGATTTCCGGTCAGGGCACATGCCCAGGTTTCGGGTGCGGGAGGCAGCCAATGGATGTTTCTTTGTCACACTGATGTTTCTCTTTCTCTCGTCCTTCCTCTCTCTGAAATAAATTAAAAAAAATAAAGAAGAAGCCGGCAAGTAATGGGGATGGAGGGATACCAATTTCCCCACCCCGATGGGTAGTTTATTAGTCAAAATGGTGCTTTTGCAAAGCAAATGGTGGGCCTTGTGTTGTGGTCTCAGATGAATCTGGTTGGTATAGGGATGGACAGTTAAACAGATTGAAGCTGAGTATTTTTAACGTTTGCTAAAAATTCAACTAGTAGGTTACACCAGAAATTCCTTGAATATCATTGCTTAGGATGATGCTAAAAAGGGATCAGTGTAAAGGTATGTGTCTGGTTAATAGCAATACAGGTTGTGACCAAAATAATGAAGGTGGATCCCAAAGGACTGAAGGGTGGGAAGTCTCGATTTAAAACAACATCAACCATGGTTTGAGCCCCCACTCTGGGTGCATATCCTTTATACAGATTCTTTTAACGTTTGTAACACACTGCTTCACAAGCATCATTATTCCTGTGTTCTGTGGCAGGCGGTTCAGCGGGACTAAGTACCTGCCTGAGGTTGCTGAGCTAGTTGGGATTCGAACCCAGGCCGTCTAATGGCCACACAGGGCTCTTTCTGCTGGATCGTGCTGCCCAGCCACCCCGAGAAGAAGCTGGGGCAGGAAGTGGTTGGGTTCCAGGGAACATCTATGGTCTGGGCTGCTGTGGTGTGCGGTCCTATCATCTAGCCTGTAATTTTAGCCCGAGTCTTGGCCACAGGCTTTGTGGCTTCATCGTTCAGTCTACATTTACTCCCTGCCCGGTGCGTCTCAGCGAGTTCTCCCTTGGCAGTGTGTTGGGGCTGGAAGGGGGTGTCCGTCCCCGCTGCACATTCTGCCGCTGCCTCTCTGTGCTCTGAGCCATTGTCCTGAGCCCTCTGGCTCCAGTGTTCCATCTGCTCCGAGGGGGGCTGGCCCTGTGCTCAGGCATCTCCCTCTTCCACAGCCTCTGCCCATCCTTCCTCTGCTCTTGCCCCTCCCCCACCAGCCTCTTTATGCTGAGCTTCTGCCTCCTGTCATCCTTTCCCCAGCCCTGTCGCCTGCTTTCCATGGCTCGAAAAGCCACTGACTTAGACACGCATTACTCTCTCTCTCACATCAGCCACCCCACCCATTCTGCCTCTGGCCACGTCCTTGTACCAGGTTCTGTGGCTGCTGAGGCCCATTGGGAAGTGGAAAGACACAGTGTTCTGAAGCGGGAGGGGGGCCCTTTGAAACAGACCTTTCAGGCCAGCTCCTCATGTTCTCCTGTGAACTCAGTCCTGGGGGAGGGACCCCGCTATTTCTTCTCTGAGCTGCTGCATCCATGGCAAGCTTACACTCAGACCAATTTATTCCTCCCTTCCCTATCCGTCCTTTCATCTTTCCTTCCTTCTTTCATGAAAAGATTTTGCTGAAAGCCTACTATGTGCCAGACGCTGCCGTAGTTACTTCATTCCAATGAATTGGCCAATCCCGTTTATTCACCAAGCACCCATTGTGTGCCAGGCCTCGCGCCAGGCAACGGGGTACAAGGCAGATCTCACACTGCCCTGTCTCCAGGGCCTTACTGTCTGGCTGAGGAGACACAGACTTGAAAACCGAGACGTACAAGAAAGTACACAGATCTTGGCGCACGTCTGCCCCAGGGCGAGGCTCTGGTTTTTACAGCCCGTGGGAAAAGGCAAGAGTGACCACATGGCTTCTGGCTTTGATCGGCCCCCATCCCTCCCTTCACTGTGTCAAAACAAACACTGTGGATGCCAAGACAATGGACACCATTTCCTGCCACAACCACCCCAGATATGAAACCCCATCTCCAAAGTAGATGTCCCCTCGTGGAGCAAATCCAGTGCTGTTTGAGGGCTCCCTCTCGCCAAAGCGTCCTGCCTTTTTATGTGATTTCATGGGACAGACAGAGAAGCACGGAGCTCACCCAGCGCATCAGCGCGGCTGTAAGCTGGGAGGAAGGGGCATGAAGAGACCCAGGAGAGCAGCTGGCCCTGCGCACAGATGGGCTTTCATCCGCCCTAAGGGGGAGCTGCAGAGCGTGTGGTCCAGAGGGAGATGTTTGGTGCTCTGGGCTGGTAGAGCCCCCTCAGTTTCACAGGCTGCTCCTGTGTGGGCTCCTACTGTGTGCCAGGCACTGTGCTAGGCGCTGGATTGGGACACAGGCAGTGGGTTCTGGTCCAGCACTAGTGCCAGCTGGCTCCATGGCACCCTTGAGTCCCTTCTCTCTCCGGGCCCCAAGTTCTTCAGTCATAAGGTGAGGGCCAGGGTAGCTGAGCTCCCTGGATATAGTAAGTCCTCACTTAAAGTCATCGATAGGCTCTTGGAAACTGTGGCTTTAAGTGAAACGACCTCTAATGGAACCAATTTGACCATAGGCTGATTAAGAAGAACAAGAGTTACATTCCTACGGCATATTTCTGGTCACAAAAACATCACCAAGTTTTGAAATAAAGAGCCAAAACATTTCTAATATTAAACTTAGAAATAAAGTAAGCCATACATATACATTTAAGAAAGATTAATAAAAACAATCCTTTCAACAATAAAGATAAATTAAAACAATAAATAAAAACAAGTAAGAGAATTATTTTCCAAACCACTTATTCCAGTTTAGGCTCATGGGTGGCGGGAGTCTCTCCCAGCAGCTCAGGACACAAGGCAGTGCCCACCCTGGATAGGAGGCCCTACCATCGCTGGGCCAACCACACCCACACCCACACGCACTCAGACTGGAACCACGTAGACACGCCATCTTTGGAATTGGGGATAAACCAGAATACTCAGAGAAGACCCGTGCAAACACAGGGAGAACATGCTTACTCATGGGTTTCAGTGCATTCTCCACACAGAATCAATTCTTTTTCTTATCACTGTTATAACAAAACAACTTTGAACAAAACAATGTTATTCAAGGACCAAGCTGTAAACCCCTAGTTACCTTCCCCCTTTCCTTTTCCTGTAGCAGCAGAACCTCTAATATTTCAATGGGCATGTGGCCACCAGGGGATAAAGATTATATTTTTCAGATTTTCTTATAGCTAATATGTGGTCACATGACAAACATCTGGCCAATGAGACCAAAGCAAAAATGTGTGATATCTTTTAGAAAACCTCCTTAGGAGCCAGGTGACAGGTGCCCTTTGCCTTGATTTCTCTGTGCCATCCCCACCTGGATGCCTGGAATGTGAAGGCAGCGGCTGGAGCTCTGGCAGCCATACTGGACTGTGAGGTCGAGGGCCACACCGCAGGGATAGTGGAGCAGGGAGCTGGTAGGAGTGTGAACTGCTAGCTAGTTTGTGGAGCCTCCAGACCAGACTTGTACTTCATTTCCAGATTGGTTTATTGGCAAGAGAAGAAACTTCTTGTCTTATGTAAGCCACTTTTAATTTTCATTTTCTGTTACCTGTAGTCAAATCTAATCCGTGTTGATACAAACTCTAAATTCCCTTCCAGGTGAACCATTTGGAGGTTGTGACATTAGGGGAGTTCTTTAAGCACTCACTTCCTGTGCTAGGCAGAATAATGCCTGTCAAAGATGTCCATATCCCTATTCCTGTAACCTGTGAGTATGTAACATTGTACAGAAGAGGGCAATTCAGGTTGCAGATGGAATTAAGGTTACTAATCAGAAAGATCATTCATTGGGGCCCACTGTATCACAAGGGCCCCTAAATATGGAGGAGGGAGGCAGAAGAGTCAGTGTCAGAGGGTTGCAGCATGAGAAGGACTCTGTCTGACGCTGCTGGCTTTGAAGGTGGAGGAAGGGACCACTGGCCAAGGACTGTGGGCTGTTTCTAGAAGGAAAAGGTGAGGAAACAGATTCTCCCCTAGAGTCCCCAGGAGGAACTCTACCAACACTGTGATTTTATCCCAGTGAGACCATTTCAGACTTCTGACCTACAGAACTGTAAGACAATATGTTTGTGTTGTTTGTGGTAATTTGTTATAGCAGCAATCGGAAACAAATACACTCCCTCTGTTTCCTGCTGGTAAAATGAGAATCATGGTAACACCTATGTTATAGAGTACCATGTGGCTTAAGGGAGATGACATATGTGTGGTCCCTTGGACAAGGTCCAACATACAGGAGACCCCAGGGAAAATCACTCCTTCCTCTCATACCTCTAGTCACCATCTTTGGCCATAAATAACAATATTAGCTGAAACATACTGTGTGAAGTGCTCAGGCCAGAACTAAAGGCTTTACCAAATTCATGCACTCTGAATTTATTCAGTACCTGGGAGGACGGTCATCATCCTCATCTCAGAGGCGAGGAAACTGGCCCAGAGGTAGGGTTTAGATGCATGTCTGCCAGAGCCCACTGGCCATGGTCCAAAGCCTTGCTTCTCCAAGTGTGGCCCACAGACCTCCCCTGGGAGCGAGACACAGTCTCAGCCCCAACCTGGACCTCTGTGGTGTCAGTGGTTCAACAAGATCCCAGATGATTGGTGTTCTCATTAACGCCTGAGAAGTGCTGCTTGGGACCTGTAGTGCTCTGCTCTCTCCTCACCTCACCCTTGTGGGGCCGCCTCAGGGGAGGCTGTCTGCTTTGCGCCTCTCTCCTCTGTTCTACTTGGAAAACTCCTATTCATTCTCCAAAACCCAATTCAGGGGGACCCCAGTCCTGACCTCCCCAAATAGAGTTGCTCTTTTGTCTGGCTCAGGCCTTCATCAGTGCCTGAGCTCACCGGCAATGGTCTCAGTCCATGCCCGTCTCTTCTAGGCCTTGATCAAACTTCAGAGCAGAGCATGCCTTCTGTCATCCAACCAACATTTACCAAGCATCTACCATGTGCCAGGTGCTGGTCTCATTCTGGGGCTATGGCAGTAAATAGGACAGGCAGAGACCCTGGTCTCTGAGCTCACATTCTGGTTGGGAGAGAAATAATATACACTGTAGACAAACACATTCAGAAAGCATGAAGTATGATGAAGAAAATAAACTAGGCAAGAGGAACTGGGAAGAGGGTGAGTGATGTCAGCGGGAGGATCAGAGCACCTCCCACTTCAGAGCTGACTTCTTTCGGTGCCCCATGGATTCCCACAGAACCTGACATATCAAACATTCAAAAATTGCCAGGTTGGATCCGATCCAACCTTTCTTCCCGATGAAACTGCATGTTTTTGTAAGTTCACATCCTTTCTGAACAACTGCTGGGTAACTGTTTCCCTACCAAGAAAGCTTCTGAAACTTCCTTCTTCTGTATGAAGCCTTTGAGGTAAAAATTCAAAGTAGAAGATGCCCCATTTTCCAGCAAAACCCCACCCCTCTCTTCAGCCAACACGGGCAACGTGGACTGTCTCCCTGGCGCCTGTCATTTAGTTATTGAATACAACACATCACGTGGTCTGCATGGCAGGGTGCGCTTCCCAAACGGGGGTCAAGGTCAGAAAATGTCAGCCTCTGAGAGAGAAGTGGTGAGGGTGGCAGCAAACGGGTGAGAGGCTCTCTCTTTAAAAGCAACAACTTATCCTGGAGATGCTCAGTAGAGGGAGTGGATGCGGCCAGCCTTACACCCCAATCTTACCTGCAAGCGCTGCTGGGGGATGCAGGATATTTGCGCACTTATATACAGGTGCACGGGTTTGTTCACGCTTAGCTGCTACACCCTGCCTGGGCTGGCATTGTTCTGCTAACGTTCTCAGCCCACGAAGACAAAGCTCCGCCTGTAGTTTGCCATTGGCAGAGAGGAGCTTTTGCAAACTCAGAGCTTGCAGAGGCCAGAGGAAGGCCAAGAGAGAAAAGCAGCCACGCAGACACTTGGGGAGTGCAGAGCACCTGCCACACCTGAAGGGACATCTGCTGCCTGGCTCCTGCTGATGTCACCAGGCGGGAAGGGGGCCCAGGGTGACAAAAATACGACTATTTTTTCAAGGAAAGCCCCAAATAGGAACTTTCAAAAAAAGATAGGAAAGTTCTCAATGTGTAGAACATTTGAAGGCCAAGCACAGCTCACTTGCAGGTCACCAGTTGCAGCTGGGAGTATAATCAATAATAAACACACCGCTGCTACTCACAGCACCTGGCATTTCTCGAGTGCTGACTCTGTACCGACACCTTGCTAAGCACTTTGCATGGAGCATCCTACTGAAACTTCACAGCCAACTCATGAGTGAGATCTAATTTTCCCCACTTACACACGAGACAATCAACTTAGAGCGGTGAAATCCCCGTTCAAGGTCACGTAGCTGGGTAAGTGATAAGCTGACATGGACTCCAGGCCTGGCTAGAACACGGTGCCTGCTTTCATCATGACGGTGCTGAGGAAAACTTGAGATTAAATACGCATCCTAGTCTTAGATGCAAAGCTTTTTTTATATTCATTCATTCATTCATCAAACACTGACTGAGCACTGGGCCTGGGAACTCAGGCATGGAATCACTCTATCCGAGATGAAAGGCCCCATCTTCTCCCTGCACATTTCTCTTCTTTGCCCTGTCTCAGTGAAGGTCACTCGCTGTCACACCTTACCCAACACAAGCGACAGCTCCCAGGACCTGCGGGTCCTCTGGTGTCAGTGCCCTGCCTGGGTCAGCTGCCTCCTCACTGGCCGGGCTGTGCGGTCATCTCTTCCTGGACTCCCTGCTCTGTGCTCCTCTTCCTCCCATCTCCACGTCACACGGCTTCCTGAGCCCTCTTTCTAAAGTGCAGATCTGATCTTATCATTTCCTCTCCACAGTCTCCTCTCTGGCCTCTTTACAGAGCATAACTGGCTCTTCATGGTATGGTCTTCAATACCATACCATGTCTAATCTTTCTTGTCTGTCTAATCTCATCCTTCCTCTACCTTCCCTCCCACACCAGGTCCTCCAGCAATACTGGAAACCTGTGTGGTTTCCCAAACACCCCCCTCTCTCACACCACTTCTCACCTCTCCACCCTGTGTGTGCTCGTTGTGTCCCTGTATCTCTCGCCCCACTTCCCCCACCCCCACCCCTGGCGGATGGTAACTGACACATGGCAGTAACTGAGTACATCTTGTTGAAGAAATAGACGAGAACTCATGATCTAGAGCAAGCATGTCAAACTCAAGGGCTAACACAGGCCAAATAAACGAGGCATGTGGCCGGCGGGCCACAAGTTTGACATGCTTGGTCTAGAGGCAGAGCAAAGATGGAAACAAGCAGCAGCGAAGATGGAAGGTACGACTGGAGGCCTGTGTGGATGCTGTGGAAGGAAACGCAACCCAGGTGGGTGCAGGGTGTGAGGCGGCAGAGGAGCAGGGAGAAGCGACAACTTAGCTGAGTCCTGAAGACAAGTACACTGGTTGGAACGAGCCCTTCAGGCATAGGGCAGGGAAGAGGGAATAGATGTTCCTTCCCTCTCTGCCAGCTTCAAGGAGAGGGATGTCCATGCATTTGAGGCACCTTAGTTTTCACAGCAAGTGAGAAAGCAGGGCAGCCTCTCCCTTCCCCCTCTCTGACCTGGGTAAGGAACATATCCTATTCAAGCTGCAACTTCTCCAAGAATTTTATTTATATATTTTGGGGGTAGGGGAAAATGGTAAATGTAATTAGTGCCATAGAAGACTGTGCATAGGTTTTTGGGTTGGAATCCCAGCTCTGCCACTTGCTGTGTGACCTTGGGTAAGTGAGTTAACTTCTCTGAGCCTCTTAAGATGGAGAGAATGGACATCATGGTGCACACCTCCAGCATTTTGAAGACTGAATAAGAGCTAACTTCTGGATCGCATCTAAGAGTGCTTAGTACAAAGGAAGTATTAAACAAGTGATTAACTATTATTATTACTCTAGTTATTATTAGTACTGAAGTTTTTCAGAGTTTCCTTCTTTGTAAAATATGTTGGAGAAAAATTGGGGAGGAGAGTTCCCAGCCTTAGGGCGAATTCAAGAAGGATATGTGCAGACAGAGATCCAGGTGGGGGGTGGGGGTGGGGGTGGGAAATGTGACAGAAAAGACTGAAGGACCCTTTATGCAGAGAAAGTGAGAAAGGCGCGCAATGGGGCAACATGGGGTAAAGAAGGGTCTTAGGGTCAGCCACAGTCAGTCACCAATAAGTTTTGCCCAACGGCAAGGCCAGAGTGAGGTTGGCACTGGGGTGTTCAAATTGCAGAGTGCCGATTCCCCGTGCAATGAGGCCACAGCAACTGTGCACCTGGGATCAGTACCTAATCCTTGGCATTCTCCTTAGCAGCTGGAAGACTACCCAAGGCCCAGGAAGTTCAGGGAAGAGTGAATAAATATAGCGTCAAGAAGGCGTGGCGACTCCTCAGAGGCAGACCCAAGGCTGCTGTGGGCCAGGCCGATAACTAACAGGGGTTTGGATTGAGAGGAAAGGTGAGCGCTGCCCAGATGGAGCACAGGGCTGATCGGCTTTCTGAAGCTTGATTGCAAAGCTGTGGCCCGGGTTGGGGGTGCAAGGGAAGCCCCTGCCTGTTCTCAAGAATGTGGCCCCAGCCAGGCCTAGCAGAAAAGACTGGTCAACAGGGTGCTTGCGTTTCTGTTTCTAAGCCCATCTCCCTCCTTAGATGGGAGCTCCTTGAGGCAGGCGCCACTTTTTTTTGTGTTTTTTTTTTTTTTAAGTCATTCATTCAACATGTAGCTCCTAGGCGCTCTCTGTGCCGAGGCGAACATGGCCCCTGCCCTCATGGAGCTTGCAGTCTTAGAGGGGACACAGATCATAAACAAGTAAATGCTAAAAAGAAAAAAAAGTCAGTGTTAAAATGGTAAAGGAGGAAATAAAGGAGGGTGGTGGGACTGGGGGCGACTTTAGATTTGGGGGTCAGGTAAGCGCCTGGAGAAGGGATTTGTGAGTGAGACTTTCTGGATCTTTGAACCCCAGGGCCTCATATGCATTCACTGGAGGCTTGTTATACTAGGAAGTGGGAAAAGAACAGAGGATTGTGAAGCACCTCTATTGTACATCGCCTGAAAGCTTCTCCCTTCTTCCTTTACTCTCCATTTACTACACTGACAGTGTACATCACCTGGGCATCACAACACCCTCCTCATTGTGCCTCGCCCCGTCCCTGTGAGTCTCACCAGCTCCCACCCCGATGCCCTCCATAAGGGCCTCAGCATCCTGTGATTGTGCTGATGGGCAAAGCTAGTTGGGATCTCCCCTTGCTCACCAGCTTTCTGGGTCTCCCTTTTCTTCCATGCTGAAGAACATTCTGCTCCGTGAGCCATTTATGTTCCTTTGGGATCCCGTCTCTGCCATCTCCCAGCCTCACTTCTCCCTGCTTCTGTCTTCCAGCCATGCTGGACTGCTTGGGCATCTGTGTTTCTGCACATGCCATTCCTTCTGTCTGAAGTGCCTTCCTCTCCTTGGCTCGCTCACCCTTATGATGTAGCCTTCAGAACTCCATCTTCCCTGACATACCCCCTTGCCCAGTCTCTGTGCTTCCAGAATCCTGTGCTTATATTTCACGCTGTGCCGTTGTTATCGTCTGTTAGCTGGTACGTCTTCTCTACTAGACTGAGAGTTCCATGAGGGCAGAGACTGAGCCTTTGACTCTGTCCTAGACTCACACAGTACCTGGCAAGTGCTCAGGGAACAGCTGTTGAATAAAAAAATTAACTATTGCCCTTTTGCTTGTCAAGAAAGGCGCTGGTAAGACCACATTCTTCTCTCCTCTGCTGCTTCCTGAGTCATGGGACAGATACCAGCTGCACGCTAAAGAAATCCTTTGGGCCCTCTCAGCACCCTGCCTGCATTTCTCTCTGCCAACAAGAGAGCTTACCATCTTTCTTTGATTCTAAGGCACATATTTTAAGTTTCCACGTTTCTGAAATTAGAGTGTGTTTTACAATTGATGCATACATTCAATTCCTTTTCCCCTCCCCTGAATGCTGTTTAAGTAAATAGTTCATTTTGTAATTGATAGTGTCTTAGAATTGAGGAAAGATGGAGCTGGATGAATAAAGTCCTATATATGCCCAGGAGGAAGGACCAGGATGCTAGGCCACAGTAGCTTATGGATAATCCTACAAAAGTTGCCATGCAGTTTTTGGCGTTGGGAAACACAGTTAACATCCCTTTACTCTCATTCTTATTTTCAAAAAGTCTGGTGATATCACTGAGCTCATTCAAATTCCAGCTCAAATCTTCAATGATCCTAACATTGTAAAAGATGCCAGGAATCCCTCTGAATTTGCAGGAGGGCGAGGAGGAGGAGGAGGAGGAGGAGGAGGAGGAGGAGCGACAGGCTACGTCAGATGTCTAGTGTGAAAAGGAGCTGTTATGTGAGATGCCTGCTCTTTAGGATCCCAGAACTGGGGTTCTCCTGGAGGGTCCCCGAGGCAGGGCGGGGCTTGTTCACCGCTGCCTCCCTATTTTAAGCACAGGGTTGGCTAACCACCTCCACTGAGTGTATTTTGAATTTGGTTGACTGGAGTTAAATCAACCTATTTCCTCCCTTCCCTGGGTTGTCACGGGAAGTTTTGAGGCCAAAGAGACCGCCATCATCAGGCTGGGATGGACGTGGGACGAGCATGACAAGGAAGAGAAGGGAACAGTGTTCTAAGCCTCACGACAACCTTAGGCACAGGCATTCTCATCTCCATTAAGTAGATGTTGCAAATGAGGTGCAGAGACAGAATTAACCAGCTCCAGGTCACACAGCTTAGAAGCCAGAAGTCAAAGAGCAAAACTCTTTAATAAGACCAACAAGTCCCTATCTTTGAGTCCTAACTCTGTATCCCCTTCCCACACCAGCCAACATCCCTTCCCCACCACTTCCCCTCCCCATCTCCGTCTCCAGCCACCTGCCTGTCTCCAGTACTCATCTCATTCTCTTCCTCATTGATCTGTGCATCTGCTGCCCTCCTACCTGGGCTGCTCTTTCTTGCTCTCTTCACCCAGTTAACTCCTACTCATCCTTCAGGTATCTATTCACATTCAGATATCCAGGGATGCCTTCTCTGCCTAGATACGATGGTAATATTATAAACGCACAGTCCCATGTGACTGTCCTTGGGAGCACTTATAGTTGGAATTTGTATATACATTGGGATTTACTGGAAGTAGGGTCTGTCTCTCTCAGTTGGCTCTCAGGACTCTGAGGACAGTGATCCCCCAAGGGGGCTGCTTCCCATTATGACCCAAGCTCTGGCCCAGCACCTGGCACTTGGCAGGGGTGTATCAAAGATTTAATAAGTAAAATAAATGAGTGAAGAAATGGATTGGTCTGTGGCTATAAATTAACCTAGAAACTCAAAGTACTTGTTTCATTTGAATATGGGTATTTGGCTGAAATATATCTAGTTAAAGCTAAGAGGAGCAATTGAATTTGGAAATTTTTAAAAAATCTCTTGCATTATCAGTCTGGATGTGTGTCTTCTCCCCCATTGACCTGGGAGCAAACACTTGTGGGGAGCTGTCCCCGGGAATCTGTGACAGACACCCTGGGCTATGTGGAGGCTTGGACGATGTGAAGGGACCACTGTTTCGGAAGGTGCACCCTGCAGCAGGCAGTGGTCATTTGTTCTTCCACCAACAAAGGCGGGGTGATGTCTTGCACTGGCACAGGTGCTGTGCCTACAGCTATGAGCAGAGCAAACAGAATCCCTGCCCTTGTGGAGCTGACAGTCCAGGTGGAGGTGGACAACAAACGTCCTGAGTTAAGTGTGCTGTATGCCGGAAGGTGGTACCCTGTACAAAAATAAAACAGGAAGGAGGGTGGATGAGGGGAGGGGCTGGGGGGTGTTGATTGCAATTTCCAACAAGGTGGTCATCGGAAAGTAGTTGACAGACACCCATTCGTTTAGTTGCTAAACTACCAACCGCCCTGTGAGAAGGCTGTTATCCTTCATTTTTACAGAAGGGGAAACTGAGGCTGGGGGAGGTGAAATGACTTGCCCCAAATCACATGACTCATGAGGCTGCAGGGCTTGACATGAACCCGGGTCTGTGTGGCCGCAGGATTCTTTCAGCTGCAACACACCCCACAAAGCTTCATCTGAAAACTCCCATGAGTGACAGGGGACATACATTTGCCACTTTTTGAAAAACGCTTGCAAACATAAAACCAATGGACAGTTTACATTGAGGGCACTTCCGAAATGCAAGGGCGAAACCAGAGAGGCGCATGGTGGGTCTGCCCTGGAGTTCAGCGTTGCATTCCCTCAGCCTCATGGGCGTGAGCAGACTGGGGACAGAACTGTCACCCTGCAGGGTGCAGGGTGCTGCGTGATGGGTGGGTCAGAACTCAGGTTTCCTGCCATGCTCAGGTTGGCACTCGATGGGGTGCAGACAGAGTCTGATGCCAGTCAGGAGGATAAGTAAAGTCGGCCAGGGGCTGTGCGCGAAGCCCGCTGGAGGCTTGCAGGCTGGACCTGGAAGGCCTGGACTCGAGTTCTGGCTCTGTCACTTTCTGCCCACGTGTTCTGGTGTGTGTATCACACCGTGTGGGTCATTCTGATCACAGGGAGGCAGGGGCAGGAGGGCAGTGTGAATGCCTGGGACTCGCAGAGCTTGTTCCTCATTCCAAGGCGAATGGCTGGGCTGCTGGGCCTGGTTCTATGGAAAACTGCAGAGCAGAGCCCAAGACCGTGGGGAGTGTTCTCAGGGTCCTGGGGATTGGTGGGGAAGTTTGGTAACGAATAGAAGCTTCTGGGGAAGCTAAATAGGGATGGTCCAGAATGCCTGCTCTCTGCCCAGTGTCTATTCTGGTGAGTATTAAGATCCAACTGGCCTTTGATATACTTGAAAAGCAGGAAAGGGAAGAAAATCAATGGGTTATTCTTTCCTTCCCTGTAGAGGCCGAATGTACTGATGATTTTTTTGTTAGCCAGTTAGGAGCTAATGCACCCGCAATGACTGACTCCTTTGGAATTCTCTTATTTTATAATAATGAATTCGTGACTCATTATTATTCTTAAAAAAAAAAAAAAAGTTCCAGGAAGAACAAACAAACCAGCCTGATTTCCTCTCTGCCCCCCTCACTTGATTGTAACAGTCACATGTCATTATGATGTTTAAATTAATTTCAGTAATTTTAAGAACGTCTGAGTCAATCCATTGATAAATATTTTTTAGGCACCTACTGTGTGCAAAGTGCAAAAGGTAGTCAAATTATCTTGGGAATTCTGGAGCCGGGGGTACACAGTATGAAGGCCCATGAGTGACTTCCATACCCAGCTTGTCCAGACTGAAAGGCAAGAGTGTCTGGGAAAGGTGATTGACTTTCCGAACATACAAGACACATCCTTCCCTTCTTCAGAACAAGAGAGCTGTGGCGGAGCCCAGCGCGGAGCACTCACCACCTCGCAGCCTAGCAAAGGCTGTGCAACCACGGACTTGGAAAATCGAGACACGACTTGCTCAGTGAGAGCAGAGCTGGAGAAGGACGGCAGACCCTCCGGGAGAAGCAGCATGCGGAGGGGAAGACAGGAGAACCGGTGGAAGGAAGAGGCGCTTGGAAATTCAGCAGAGGGAATTAACAGTCTGAACACACAGAGAGATTTCGGCTGTGCCTCACAGAAAGGAAAGGGGCGGGAGCGGGAGCGAGAAAGCAGGGTGCGTTTCTGCTGCAGACCACACTGTACCCTGGCCTTCTCCTCTGTGGGCCTGGAGATCCTCTGGGGAAGACAGACGTGCAGCTGGGACAGGGGGAGGGACAGGGGAGAATACACACGAGGAGTGAATTTCTTGCTGCCCCTGGAGACAATGATTCCTTTTGGTGACAACAGAGGTTAATGTCTTAGGCAGCCAGCCACTGCACAGCCCACAGATACTCGCTTGGAACAAGCTGTTTTAGTATCCTGTTGCAGATTTTATAGAAATGGCCAATTCATCTCTCCATTTCAAGGCTCTTAACTCAGGTTTTGTGAAAAGTTCAAGAACTTTCATCACTCTCTACCTACCTGTATCCACATGCAGACCGTCCCCTAACCTCCCAACCCCACTAAGGACACCAGCCTGTTAGGGGTTCAAGTTCATACACGAAGACACTGCTGTGATTGACTCTGCAGAGGGAACACATAAAGGTAGTTTCCTCTGGATTCCTGTCCCCTCCTGCTCTGTCTCTCCCTAACAGGTGGTCCTGTCCCTTCTCATTCTTCCGCAGACTGATTCATTTCCAAAGCAGCAAGAGAGGCAAGGAAATATTTTCTCATTCTTATTTTCATCAAGAAGTGAAAGAAAAAAAATCATCTCAAGAGTAAACGCCCCAGTGAAATCCAGAGAGCAGGAGAGAGCAGAAGCAGACAGGGTTGTGTTCTGTCTGGAGTCATTAGTAGCCTCTGGGGGAGAAGATTTGAAATCTGTTCACAACTTCTTGGGTACGGGCAGGAGGCACAATAAAGAGGTGATGGGGGACCTTATTTGAAAGTCCAGTTTCTCACAAAAACCATAGGTTGGAGGAGACGGAAGCACTGAGAATCTGATTTCCATAAAGGACGACCCTATTGTGAATGCTCAGAAAAGCAAGCCCATGAGAGCTCCACACGGCCGTCTGTGCCAGCCTTCGGAAATAAGTATGCTTACGATCTTTGGAAACCAGTGCAGCCTTTGAAAATAAGTGGCTTAACGTCTTCAAACTACTTCCTAAGCGGCCAAGGCCCAACTTCCTAGGGGGTCCGGGGCCTGCAAAGCCCGTGTGGACAGAGGCTTGGGGAATTAAAGGCCAGGTTGAGTGGGGGCCCTGAACGCTCACCCTTCCTGCCCGGGCCTTGGCTACAAGTGAAAATGGAACTAAAGTCCCAAATTGAGCCTGGCCCAGCCATCCCCTCGCTGCCTGGAGGCCCCAGCCCGGGGAGAGGGGCCAAACCCACAGCTCCTGTGTGCATCACACAACCCTTGGGAAGGGTTGCAGGCCGAAGCTTTTTAGGGATGAATCAGGGAGAGAGACGGTGTGTGGCTTGGAGAGAAAGTTAAAGGGGCTGGTTGGGCAGCACGTTTGGGGATGTAGACACCAAACAGATGGAATTTTAATGAAAATATTTAAGCCTTTTAATGCACAACTGATCCAAAGTTCTCCCTACTCCTCTTGCCTTCTGGGAATTATTGTTTAAAAGATCACAGGAATAAGAAAACGCAAATAGAACCCTCATGAGGAAAACATATGTATACCAAGTCACCAGGCTCTGTGGATTGTTCTCCTAAAATAATGTCCTGCCATTCCTCTAAGCCTTGGCCGCATATCTCCATACATCTAACTTAAATCCAAGAGAAGCAAATTGCCACTGTGATCATTTCCCTACAGCAGCCCTCATTCACTTTGCTTTTCTTCTCTTTTGGAATAAAAGTCTGCCATAAATGTTTAATTAAATGGAAGTCTTTTCGCGGTTAATGGCTAGCTGCATGAAAGGCTCTTCATTTTTTTAAAAAGGAGGGGTGTGTTTAACACAGTCTCTATTAATTTCCCGATATTGATTCTCTGGCTGGGGAAGAGCATATAGTATTCAGCAGAGAGCTGCTATGCAGACGATGTTCAAAGCAGCAGTTTGGATTGAGAAAGGGCACCAAATGCAGTATGCGTCAAATAGACCATCGCTCATTGAAGTCACTTAGCTATTCAAAACATGTCCAGCCATCACTCAATCGCTTGCACCAAGAATGTTGGCGGGGGGGGCACAGAGCTGATGCTCTTTCCCAGACACGACCATTTCCCAAAGAGCAGCTTTTGCTCAGTTTGGCTTAGACCCTGGGGTCACATCAGTTTCTCCCACTCCTGTCCATTTCGCTCTTTTCTCCCCCGTCTCCTGGCTTCTACTCCCTGCATCACCATCCCATGTTGAGCTTAACAAACAATCCTGCAGTCTCTGCTTCCCGACGCTGCCTCCAACAACCTCCGGTATTGGTTCAAATCAGAAGCAAAGCACATAAGCCTCCTCTCCACACAGAAACATGTATCTCGCTGTGCACGTCTCTCTATGGGTGGCTGTAACCCTTCAAATGCAGTCCCTTCCACTAAAGTCTGTTGCTAAATGCAGGTCGTATGACCTGCAGGAGTTTTTTTCAGTGCTTATTAGTGTGTCTCAGAAGCACATGCCTTCATCTGCACCCTGATCACCCAGGCTTTACAGTGTAGGGACCCCTCCCCCCACAGCACATGCACCGGCACACATGTCCCAGTGACCCTGCAAGATCAAGGCAAACAGCTGATACCCCTGTCCCACTGCTCTCCTGTCTCCACCCCTCCCCCCCCCCCCCAACCTGCCTATGCCCTCGCCTCCCTCCCTGGCCTCCCTGCACAATGTCTGATCCTCCAACTGGCTGCAGTGCTGACTCTACGCGCTTCTGGATAACAGACATGTCACTCTGCGTGGAAGTGAATTGGTTCTCAGCTTAACCTGCAAGTGAATCGTTGTTTATTAGAACTTGGGCTTGTTTCCTATGAGAGACGTGTGCATTTTTAGACTTTGTAAACATTAAAACACACACACACACACAGCCAGTTGCCTCCAACAATATGTGTGGCTCATAGACATTACGGAATGCTCTTGAACATCAGCTTGAGATTCTGGAATAATTAGGATTTACCAAGTAAGGATTCTTAGAAACAAATTTTTTTAAAAGGAGGTTTTCAAATGATGATGTGTCTGGGACTTTTGGGGAGTAAGGGGAGGAGGCGAGGAAAAGGAAGAACATTTTTGAATTCCTCTTATGAAAAGAGGAACAGTGTGAGAGAAACAGTTATCTCCCCCGCCCCCAATAGATGGCAAGACTACATCAAATGGCAAATCCTAATGATTCCGAAGTAGGCAGAACACATGTGACTTTTAAAGACAATCTCTTGTTGTTTTCATCACATCATAGATTATTCCAATGAAGACGTCTGGGGAAAGGGAGGTGGTGGAGGCTTGAGAGTTGAGAATGGTTTTTGCTTATTGATTTCCTTTCCTCTGAAACTAACCCAAGCAACCTTGATCCTTGGTGGAAGGAGTGAAGTAAGAAAATGGTGGAATGTGAAGGGGACTTATCCAGAGGAGGGTGGGGAGGGGGAGAGGGGAGGGGAGGGGAGGGGTGGGGTGGAGAGGGGGAGGAGATGGGAAATCAAATACCTTCTAGGCAGCAGGTTCTCCATAATCCAGAATGGGTCATAACTTCCTCGTTCTTTTTGCTGGTTTCATTCTCACTGACACTTTTGCTCTTGCAAACCCCTCTGGAGTAGAGCCAATAGTCGGTTCCCACAGCTATGGTCATCAGACTGAAGGCAGCGAAAGCACCAACGGTGGTTAAAAGCATTTGAACACCTCGATCAAACAGCCCCATAATTCTTCATTATATAAACACCCAACCGACTTCTGGTTCTCGGGAGAGTGTGTGTGAGGGTGCAAATACTAAAGCAAAAAATGAAATAAAAATAATTCCACTACTAATATAATGGATATATGTGTGAATAGAGATTATGGAGAGATATAAAAAAGGGGAGGTAAGAAAGCTCACGGAAAAGAGTATAAATTATAAAGATCACACGGGAAGAGAGGCTTGCCTTTTGAGATCAGAAACTGTTCCAGTTGCAGTGATTTTTTTTTTAAAAAAAGGAAAAAAATAAAAAGACACCCCCCACCCCCCCAAGTGAAATGCCTTAAGCTCTTTTCCTAAAATTCTGGTCTCCAGTTTCCATATGTGATAGCTAATTTGGAGATGGCTTCCACAGTGAACCAGGGAACAGCCGCATTCTCAACACAATCTCTCATGGTCGGGACCTAGACACTTAGAGATTGTAAAAGCCGAGATGCAACCTTCCGTCTCTGCGGCCTGCGCCATGAAAATCCTTTGCTTCGCCAGTTCTCTTCCTTGGGGGGTCTCGGCGCTTTCGTTTCAGACCAGACTTCCCAGTATTCTGTAAGCCCTTGATCTCAGCTGAACAGGTGCGGGGGTCTCGCCTTCCATGGTTTTGCCCCGGCAGTGGCAGCGGCAGCGGTGGCAGCAGCAGGGCGGGCAGGCGCAGCGGCGGCAGGACGAGCAGCGGCGGTTATTGTTGTTGGTGGCGGGGTAGTGTTGGCGAAGTGGGGGAGGGAAGGGGTTTCTCCCGGAGAATCGAGGCGGGTTTCCCTCCCCCTATCTGCAAAGCTCCTGGAAACAAGGGAGCCGGCGTCTTGCTGCAGGATGGGCCGCCCGCCTGCCGGCCCCCCCCCCAACTCCCTGCCCGCCGGCCCGGCGGAGGCGCTCCCACCTACTGCATTACCGGGTGGTGCTGAACTGGACAGCTCCCTGCGCCTCCCGCTCCGCGCGCGCCCGGGCAGGCAGGGCAGCCGGCCAGGAGGGGGGCGCGGGCCAGAGTCCTCCCTCCCCTCCCGGCAGCGGGCATCGAGGCCAGGGCACTGCTGGGGGGAGCGCCTTTCCTCTTTTTACTCCTCTTCCAAACCCTAAAATGAGCGCTCTCCTGGGCTCCCAGAGCTTAGAGGAAGGCGTAGCTAGAGATAGCTCGCTCCCTTTCCCTCTGCCCCCCCCCCCCCCACACTCCCTTTCCCCCTCCCTTTTTCCCTCCCTCCCCCTTGGTGTTTCTTCCAGCTCAGCCTCTTTCTCATTCCATCTCTACGTGCCCAGAGCTTCAAATACAACCCTCCCATCACAATCAGATGGGCACAAAACTTCAACCAGCCGTTTCTCTGCCTGGAAGCGGTGAAAATATAACCTGGATGGGTAATTACAAACAAGGTCTTTCTGTGTTTTTTAAATAATCAGTTTCACTTTGCTGCTTGGGAGTTTATTTTATTTTATTGTCACATTAGCTGCGTCTCCTTTTGGTTGTTCCTCTCTTGTCTCTTTGTCTCTTATTGGCGAAGTGGGGGTGTGCAGTGCACTGTGTGTGTCTCTCTCTGTAGTTTTCCATGAAATTCGAAATCTTGCTCCTATAAGCAGACATTTTGGAAAGATTATTCATGGAAAAGGGTGCGGAAAGGTGACTGGTGGTTGGGGCTTGGTCAATGATTTTCATCTTAAGGATAAACATGTTTGTAGGGGAAGTGGGTGAAATGTGAATCCTTCTTAAGTTTCCCATGCCATTCATAAACTGGATTGGAAGAGATAAAAGTCTCCCTGCTGGGAACACTGAAACACACCCTAACACATCTCCTCCTCTGCAGAATCCTTATCCTGGGTTAATCACAGCGTCACCTCTCATTTCTATATGTGCAACTTTTCCGTAATGTAAACCCTGGAAAACGCAGTACATCAAATTCCTGCTGCTACTGATTTCTTTCTTTCTCTGATCATCTTCATAGTTAAGTAAGTGATAACACGTGAGGCATGATGAAGGGTGCACTGTCTTTATTTTTGGGGGGTGGGTGGGTGGGGAGGAGCTTAGAGAGCTGTGAGTCTGATGGGTTAATTGAGGGTTAGAGATGTTGTAATTTCATAACTCAATTATTTCGTACATTTTGGTCTCTCCATTTTTATTTTACTTAACAATTTCTCAGAGATCTGATTATTTTCAAAGAGTATGTAATACATGACTGAATTAAAATTAGACTTTCTTTGGTGTTGCCCAACTTCTTTCCCTTACCTCAGAGATGATCTGCAGGCATGTCCAATGAATTCTTTTTGTGTGTGTGTAGAAAGACTAACTGTTTCTCCACCTGCATGATACTTCCTTCTCTCCCTCTCTGCTCTCTTCTATCACCCTATGAGGGGGGACTGCTGTGCTTCTGGCACCTGGCGAGGGTTCTGGTGCCTGGAGAACAGAATGAAGATTTCACACCCCTGCTAAGGTACCTGTAGGCTATAGAAAGAGCTACACTTGCAGACTGAAGATTTCTCCAGCTTGGCATCTTGTCCTGTGAGGATGGGGATGGGGAGGGGCAGATCTGTGCATCCCACTCAGCAGGGAACCTAGCACATTCGGCCAGTGGGTCAGGTGAGTGGTTTTCTTGGCTCCCATTTCTGAGGAAAAAGTGAAGGGCAAGCAAGAAGGTCTCTTAGATAGACTAGGCCTTTTAGAGGCAGTGGAGAGAGGCTTGCGTATAGCCGCACAAGCCTGAGAAGCTTGCCCTCACTCTGTCACCATGGTTGCCTTTGACCTGTCCTAGAAGTCCCTTCAGACTGGCGATAGAGACCTCCTTCTCATCCCCTCCCTCCTTTCGCACCAACCCCTGAATCTTTTGCTCCAATGAAATCCGTAACAGAGGCTCAGAGCTTCTGATTGTCCACAGAAGCAGCTAACATCTTAGCCACTGACAGCAGCCACGGCTTTAGCAGCATTTGGTTAATCTTCTAGCTAGATAATCATTGAGAAAAGGAAAGGGGATCGGGGAGAAAGGTAAGAGCTTTCAGGCGGCAAGTATGGAAAGAAAGAGACTTTTGAAGACAGAATAGACCTGATGGCATAGCTCCACTCAGCTACTTGGTAACTGCATGACTCCAGACAAATCCACTTCCCAGAGCCTCAGTTTCACAATATGTTAAGTGGGCACATTAATACCTGCCTTCTTTTTTTCTGATGTTATTCACAGCTACTCCCTGCTTTTCACGGTTGCCACCCTCTACCATCTCAGGCCTCTACCATCTTATTCGTAGCACTTTAGTGTATACGTGTCATCTCTCCTACTGACTTTTGAGCCCTTTGAAGTCAATAGCTGTGTCTTACTCACCATTACATCTTTGGGACCTAGTCCAGAGCTTGACACATAGTAGATGCTTAATGAACAATGACTGAGTAATCATAGTGAGGTTAAATAGTATGAGATAGATGAAATTCCTGGTACATAGAAGGCACTCAATAAATGTGAGCTTCCTCTCATTTCTTCTCCTCCCATTTACATCCAGTTGGTCTCCAGCTTCTTTTGCCATCTAACTCATGTACCACCCTCTGCCCCTTCCTAACCCAGCTCTACTCCGTAGGTTCCTTCTGCAGACCAGGCAAGGCCACCTGGGAAGAGCTGGCGTGGTGCAAGTCCCATTAGATGGTCTGGATGCACCAGGCACACATACTTAGCAGCTGCTGAATGGATGCTCTTAGGGGAGCAGCTTTGTGTGCTCGTGGTTGGTTACTTGGTAAGGACTTAGAGGAAATTAGCTGAAATGCCACAGGCCTATTTTGAGCTCCTTCTTTGATGGAGTGGAAATAACATGGGATTTGGAAGCAGCAGACCTGGCCTTGAAGCACAAGGCTGACATTTCTTCATTGTTTGACCTTGTGCAGTCACTTAACTTCTCTGAAAAATCTCTTCGTCTGTTAAGGAGGACCACAGGCAAGAGCCTTACTGTGTGGTTGTCAGTCTTATATGTTAAAAGCAATGACAATAGCTAATGTGCCAGGTGCTGATCTAAGCTGAATTCCGTCATTATTCCCATTTTACAGATGAGGAAACTGAGTCACATAATGGTTTTTAAGTATTTGGCCTAAGGTTGTCCAGTTGGTGAGTGACAGAGCTGGGAGTCCAACCCCGCTGCCCAGCTTAAGAGCCTATGTCCTTACCACTGTGCTGTGACCCAAGCTATGAATTTTCTGAATAAGGGTATTACACCAAGTCTATTTCCTATTCATCCACAGACATGACAAGCATTTAGGGAGTAACTTCTAGGTACCAGGCCAGATAATCATTGAGAAAATGATTATCTGAACATTTTGTACTGCTTCAAGTTCTACTCGCTCCAAGTCCCATGTTTATTCATTCAACAAATTTAGCAACTACTATGTGTCAGGTACCATGCAGATTCCTGGGGATGTGGAGCAGGACAGACATGGTTTTTATCTCCAGGGACCTGAAGACAAGCAGGAGAACCCGACAGTAAGAAATAACCACAGTTGGGTGAGGAATGCTATGGGGCCACGGAGCAGGGAAACCAAATCCAACCTCAGCGGTGAGGCACAGCTGAGGACAGGACATGTAAGCTGAGGTGTAGGAATGAAAAAGAGTAAGCGAGGCCAATATAGAATGTGTGGAGGGCAGCTGAGAAGAGTGGAGGGGTGCTGAGAAGAGGAAGAGCATTCCAAAAGGAGGGAACAGCGTGTGCAAAGATTCGGAAGTGTGCACACATGGGAAAGACGATTGGCCAGTTTTAGGGGAAATGCTAAGCATGGCTGATATAAGGATAATGATGGGCAATATTTTAGGCTAAGAGCCTGGAGGCCATGAAAATGAGGTTGAAGCATAAGAAACAACCTGGAGGAGGCTGGTAGAACATGGAATGTGAAAAGCAGACCTGGAGGCAGGGAGGCAGGAAGGCAGCAATTGCTGGACAAGCAAGAGACAATGGTGGCCTGGACCAGCTTGTGGCCATGGGGGCGGAAAGAAGTGGAGATACTTGGGGGTCCCGGGGAGGAAATAAATTAATATTGGCGTCCATTACTGAGTGGGCCACTCTGAGGGAGAAGCAGGTAGGAGTGTGTTGGAGGTACAGGGAGAGGAGAATTGAGAATCCTGTTTAGGTCATATACAGAGTTTTGCTATATTCTACTGCCTCTTAACTCGTGCTTCCATTCAGTCTCTTCTCAGCATGTTAATTAATAAACTAGATCGGAGCCCTAACTGGTTTGGCTCAGTGGATAGAGCATTGGTCTGCGGACTGAAAGGTCGGAGGTTCGATTCTGGTCAAGGGCATGTACCTTGGTTGAGGGCACATCCCCAGTAGGAGGTGTGCAGGAGGCAGCTGATCGATGTTTCTCTCTCATCGATGTTTCTGACTCTCTATTCCTATCCCTTCCTCTCTGTAAAAAAGTCAATAAAAATATATTTAAAAAATAAATAAATAAACAAGATTGGTAAATAATTCACTCAATTACATTGTAGCCTCACTAGAATGTAAGCCGCATGAAGGCAGGGGTTTGGTCTGCTTTCTTCACATCTTTTCCACAGCACTTAGAACAGTGCTGAGCACACAGCAGGTGCTCTATAAAAAGAAATTACTTTATTGATATAAAAACCCAAATGCATGTCTGCTGCATGCCAGGCACTGTGCTGAGGAGTTAGGGGTGCATATGAAATTAAAATACCAACATTAGGGAGATCAGCAAGCAGACATCCAATCCAGGGCACTGAGACGCAGCCTGGGGAAGATCCGGGGTATCTGACATTCCCGCTGTGCCCCCCACAGCCTGCCCCGGTCTTGTGGCACTTCTCTCCATGTTTTGGATTCGCTGTTTAATGTCAGGCACATAGTACGTCCACAACACATATCTGATGAATGAATGAAATGAAATAAAGACGTGTGCTGTGGGAGTCCAGGGCAGGGAGTATTGATTTCTGTCTTGGAGTGTCTCAGAAGGCTTTGCTTTGGTGACAAGCTCACCCTCAAAGGCCAGGAGAAAAGGTTACAATTGGTCAAGGAAGAGAGAAGGGCATTGCAGACAGAGGAGCAGCAAATGTGAAAGCCAAGAGGTCTCAATCAGTAGGAGGGACCTCAGGGAGGTTGGTATGATTGACGGGGACAGACAGGAAGGCTGAGGCTAACTCTGGGGAGACTGCTGTGCCTGGGACGATGGGCCATCCATTGGCATCACTGTCCTTGTGGCTCTTCCCCAGGCAGGAGCTATGAAGTGGGAAGAGAACAGGCTGTGGAGTCAGATGGGCCTGGGTTTGAACCCCAGCTCTGCTGCTTCCTCTTTGTGTGACCTTGGGCTGTGACTTAACCTCTGAGCCTCAGCTTCCTCAGGGGTAATAGGTGCCTAGCTTGTTCCTACCTTAAGTCCTTTGCACTTACTGTTCCCTCTGTCTGTGGGGATGCTTTTCTCCCTTAGTGCTGGACCCCTAGCCATCATTCAGGTCTTAGCTGGAAGATCGCCTCCAGTGAAGCATTGCTAGGCACACAACGTAAAATGTCACTCTCTCTGACGTTAGACTGTTTTGTTTAAATCACAGTGCTTGTTGCAGCCTGACACTCTCCTGTTTATTATCTGAGATCTCTCCCCACCCACCGCCTCCCCCAGGATGTCAGACCACATTGATCTTCTTCACTGCCGTGTCTCCAAATGCCTAGAAAGTGCCTGGCATGCTGTAGGTGCTCAGGGAGTGGTTTTTGAGTGAATGAATAAGGTTATGGTTGTGGGGGGTCAAGCGAGGGGAACCAGATATAAGGATCTGGAAACTAGTAGGAGCAGGTCTCTCCACCTGCTGATGGGTGGGGAAGGGGAAGTGGCCCCGAGAGCTGTGGGAGGACCGGTAGCCAACAGGGAGAGAGGTTGCACCAGAGTCAGATGTGGGAAGGCCGGGAAGGCTGGTGCTGGCCTAGTTTCCATGCTGCTTCTCCTGGGCCTGCTCTGCTCTCTGGACCCCACACCCGCCCACCGTGGATGTCCAGAGGCTTCCAGCCCGCATGGCTCTTCAGCTCCATGCTGGAGCATCCCCTACAGAGAGGCCCTGGGGCTGCGAGGCGCTGCGAGAAATGGCAGGTTTTGCTCCTTGCCCAGAGCTGCTGCGGAAGCCTCAGGGAGCCCCAGCGTCTGCTGCCAGAGGGGGCTGGGAGAGGGTGTGTGGTTGGTTCTGAGCCTGGTGAGAGCTGGGAACTAAACATCCACGTGGCAGTGTCCATGACAAGAATTCCCACAGAGAGGTCCTTTCTCACCCGGGACTTCTGCCCCTACTCCAAGCTCCAAAACACCAACTATGCAAACCACCCCCCCCCCCCCCATCCCCGGGCGGGTATGGAATTCCACTGAGCCATGGCCAAGACAATTACAATATAAAAGTATCAATAATGAAGTTACAGAGTAAAAGAAAGTAAAGAGGCCACACAAAGGCGCAGAGGAGAAGCAAGAAAGAGAATGTTAAACGGCAGAAGGGCAGGAAGAAAAGGCGATTTCCAGCGACTCTTACAGGAGAAGGAATCCAATGGATGGAGAAAGTGAGATGAAGGCAGCGTGCATGACTGAGCACGTTTGGGACAGGACAGAACATGGGTCCTGAATGTCCTACATGATCAGGCTCCGCTACCTCACAGCCCCTCCTCCTCCATACAAACCAGACTCCTATTCTCTTCCTAGATCCTATGGCCCCATGCCTGCCTCAGGGCCTTTGCATCACAGTTCCCCTGTCTGGCTTCCTTTTCAATCTCTCCTTCCCACAGCTGTCTACCCTGGAGGGCCCAACTGACCTGGCATAAAATAGCCCACCCATCCCTCCTCCATCATCACTCATTCTTTACCTGCTTAATGTTTCCCCTTAATGCTTACCAGCACCTCTCCCCTCACATATGTGCTTATTTTATGATGTATAGTGTAAGGGGAGGGGCCTAGTCATGTTACTGTTATATTCTCTGTCTGGCACATAGTAGGTACTCACAGGTATATGTGGAATGCACGGTAAACCCCTGTGGCAGCAGGGAGGGAAACAGAAGCCAAAGTGGGTGCGAGGAGGAAGGAAATGGCTGGAATATCCAGGGAGGGGAGTGGAGTGGGAGGGGTTTGGCCTAGAACCCTGCCCCAGGGAGCCATCCATGTCTTCTGGAGAGATGCTGGGGGTTTCTGAGAGGAATAGGGGTGGGGGACTTCCAAGGTTCCTGGGCAAAGTGAAACCTGGAGAGGTGACAAGTAGGAAAGAAAAGAGGGGAGGGGGCACCCCTCTCCATGTGGATTTCAGGCGGATCAGGGAGGATTGCTGAGATGCCTATGCAAAGTCCTGCCAGTGCATAATCAGTGTGGGGAGGTGCTGCTGGTCAACTGCCTCCTCCCTCCTGCTTGACTCAGCGGCAAGAGGAATAAGCATCCCAGACAGGGGAACTGTGATGCAAAGGTCCTGAGGCAGGTATGATGCCATGGGATCTAGGAAAAGGAGTCCTCATCCCCCACCCCCTGCTTGGGGCTCCCGCCTGGGACTGCCCCTGCTGCTAAGGGGGTTGTATTATCTCCAGAAGCCAGACTGCATGGGGCAGTGGAAGAACTTGGAGCCTGGAGTTAGAAAACTAGCTTAAGAGTCCCAAGGACCTTGGGAATGGTGCTTCCCTCTCTGAGCCCTAATTTCTTCATCTGGGAAATGGGACCAATGGTAACGATTCCCTCAGATTAATTTATACCAAGCACCTGGGACTGTGTGGTCCAGACAGAGTGCTCAGGAATGGTGTAAGGTGGCAGCATCTCGAACCCATTTATGAGACCTGGCCCGGCTCCTCCAATCTCCTCCATCCTTTCACCTCCCCCACCCCCCACATACACATTGCCTTCCAGGCACACTCCCCTTGTTCCTCCGGCTAGGCTGTGCTCTCCGCTCTCCCACACCTCCCTTTGTCTTCCTGTACAATCCACGTGGAGGTGCTCTGCAAAAGGGCATCACTGAGAGAATGCCACACATGCCAGCTGTTTTTTAGTATTTCTTTCTCTTTGGCTTGGCTCCCTGCTCCCTGTGCATATCACTCTCCCATCCCCTTCGTCCATGTTAACAGCCTGTGCATTTCTGCATGCCTGTACAATCATAAACAAAACAGCCATGCAGACAACATGCACACACGAACATACTCCTGCACCTGTCCATACGCACATTCACGAGTGGAGGTCCGTCACTGTTTCCCAGAATGGGATTATATGAGGCACCCTTTCTGCATCTTGCTTTGTCATTCAAACAACAACTCGCATGGGAAGCTCTCCGAGTCAGCTGCCATAGCTTAATTCGTTCTTCTAATGGCAGCATAATCTTTCATAGTGATAAGTACTATCAATTCTTCATCCGGTCTTCTATTGACAGGCATTGGTTTCTGGTCTCCCCTCCCTCCTGCTATAAACAGTGCTGCAATAAACATCTTTGTATATACATCCTTCTAACTGGAGCTTTTATTTCGATAGAAAGATCCCCAGGAGTGGAATTGCTCAATCGAAGGTTATATGTATTTTTTTTATTTCAGTCGATGTTGCCAGATTGCTTTCCAAAAATGCTGCGATACATCACATTTTCTCCAACAATTCATGAGCCTATGATTTCTTCACATCCATGCCAGCAATAGGTGTTAGATTATTTTTATTTTTATTACTTCCCAGTCTGATGGGGAGGAAATGAAATCTCATAGTTACTTTAATTTCAAGTTCTGGTAAGCCAGAGTGTGTGCATCTTTCTGTATGTTTGTTGGCCATTTGGATTTGCGCTGTGTCTCGCCTGGTCTTGTCCTTTGCCTAACTCCAACCCTCCTCTCCATTTCTTAGCACTTTAGTAATTAACCTTTTATTTCACACTGTTGCAAAGAGTTTTGTACTCAAATTTCTTCTTGTTGTTTTTTTAAAGAAATATGTTTTTATTGATATCAGAGAGAGGAAGGGAGGGGGAGAGAGGGATAGAAACATCAATGATGAGAGAGAATCACTGATTGGTTGCCTCCTGCATGCCCCCTACTGGGAATCAAGCCCGAAACCTGGGCATGTTCCCTCTCCAGGGAATTGAACCCTGACCTCTTGGTTCATGGATTGATGCTCATCCACTGAGCCACACTGGCCAGGCTATCTTGTTTTTATATTGACTTTATGAATGATATCTTTTGCCATAGAAAGTAATATTGTGGAGTAAATGAATTTTTTTTTCAAATAGGACTTGATTTTTTTTCATGCCCTTGTCATTTTTTTTTTTTTTTGCATTTTCTTCCAAGATATTTATTATCTTAATTTTTTGGCTGTTAAATCCTTAATCTGTCTGAGGTTTATTTATGGATATGATATAAAATGAAGTTTTAACTTTCTTACAAAAGATAGCTGGTTGTGCAAGTTTCATTAATTAAACAATTACTCTTTTTCCAACTGAATACCATTTCTGCCACATACTGGCTTCTCATGAAGATGCTGATTGGTTTCTGATCTCTCTGTTCTGCTCTATTGAGCTATGTATCGCTTCCTTGCCAGCACCATTTGGATTTGATTATAGGGGCCTCAATATGTTCTGATCGCTAATAAGCCAAGTTCTTCCCCAATATTCCTCTCTTTCACAGTATCTGGTTATTGCTGTCTTCATTCTTCTACAGGTTATTGCTGTCTTCATTCTTCTACAGGAACTTTGATTATTTTATTCAGTTATGTCTTAGTCACCACTGGATCCCAGCGACTTACATGGGGTCAAACACAAAATAAGGGAGCAGGGGATATTTGTTGAATGTTCTTGCTTTCCTTCCCCTTCCCCAATGGGTCCTGCCCCTCCACCTCCAGGACTATCAAAGGTATCAAATACTAATATTCAAGCCAAAAGCAGGTACCATAAAAATGTGTGTGGAGTACAAATCTAACTGACTAGGGAAAGGGTTGTCAAATTTGAGACCCTTGAGCAAAGACGTAAGGCTCACTTATGGAACACCTGTTTATTGAAGCCTACTGTATGCTAGACCTTATTCTAGGTCTGGGGACATAGTGGTGGCAAAGGCCAAGACAGAAACTTGATTTTTAAGGTGTGAGGATGGTATTGTGTTTATTATTTTTTGGTGTGGTAATAATATTGTGGTTATGTTTAAAATAAAGATTCCCACTTTTAGAGATATATACTGAAATATTTACAGATAAAATTATATGAAGTCTGGAGTTAGTTTCTAAATAAGCTAGGGTTGGGGAAATGGATGAAGTAGAAACAAAATAAGATTGGCCATGAATTGATAATTATGGCAGCTCAGTGATGGTTTAATGGGGATTTATTAGACTAGTCTCTCTACTTTTGTCTATTTTTGAAATATTCCATAATAAAACTTTTAAAAATGCATATGGAACTTATTATGTTTCAGGCATTAGTCTGTTTGCCTTACATCCATTCATTCATCAAATCCTCAAAATAGCCCTGTATTGGCTATACCAAAATACCATAGCCTGGGTGGCTTAAACAACAGGCATTTTTATTTCTATTTCTTACAGTTCAGGAGGCTGGAAAGTTCAGATCTTGTTCCTGGTGAGGTCTCTCTTTCTGGCTTGCAGGTGGCTACCTTCTCTCTGTGTCCTCCCATGGGGGAGACAGAGACAGAGCAAGCTCTCTGGTCTCTTCCTATATGGGAACTAATTCCACTGTGAGTGTTACTTCTAAAGGCCCCGCCTCAAATACAACCACACTGGGGGTTAGGACTTCAACACTTGAAGTGTGTGTGATGGTGGTGGTGGTGGGGGGGGAGGGGGCATAATTCAGTCCATAGTAATCCCTATGAGGTGGCATTACCATTCCAGGTGAGAAAATTGAGGCCCCACAAGATTTGGTACCTTGCCCAGGATCCCAGCTAGTAAGTAGCAGGGCTGCCTGGCCCCAGGACCTTGCTCGCAAACACTATGTACTACTTTTATATCTTCTACATCTACTATTTATGGCAATGAATCTATCAGTGAATTTCTATAATAATAAAAGCATAATATGCTAATTAGACTGGACGGCTGAATGACCTTCCGGATGTCATTCTGGGTGTCCTTCCAGACAAAGCCGCTGTAGTGGGGGCTGAGGCAGAGGTGGTTAGGGGTGATCAGGCAGGCATGCAGAGTGGTTAGGGGCAATCAGGCAGGCAGGCAGAGGCAGTTAGGGGAGATCAGGCAAGCAGAGGGGTTAGGGGCGATCAGGCAGGCATGCAAATGGTTAGGGGTGATGAAGCAGGCAGGCAGAGTGGTTAGGGGCAATCAAGCAGGCAGGCAGGCAGGTGAACGGTTATGGGCCAGTGGTCCCGGATTGCAAGAGGGATGTCCGAGGGGTCCCAGATTGTGAGAGGGTGCAGGCCGGGCTGAGGGACACCCCCCCCCCTCCCTGTGCACAAATTTTGTGCACCGGGCCTCTAGTACATATATAATTTTATATAGCAGGAAGGACCATGAAAGATAAAACAAAAGTAAGACTGTCGAGCAGAGAGAGAAGACTGGTAGTGGGGAGGATGGATTGATGGTGGGGTCCCCCTTCAGCAAAGGGTCCAGAGAAGGTCCCTTGGAGAAGCTGGGGGAGCCGAGACCTGAATGCAGGTGCAGAGGCTGCGTGGAGATCGGGGACAGCTGTCTAAGCAGAGGGACTGGCAAGTGTACAGATTCTGAGATAAAAACAGGAAGGTCTGTGGGCCAGACACAGCCGAGCAGGACGCGGGCAGTAAAGCAAAGCGGTGGGACCAGATCTTCCTGCAGGTGGTCAGGCATCGATAGGTTCACAGAAAGGAACTAAGGTAGTGCAGTAAGATCATAACGATTTATTGGATGTATTAGCTCAATGATCATTTAAATACATTTCCTACATTTTGTAGTGTGAAATTCACTTATAACAGAGGAATAATTTAATTCTGAAGCCAAATGAACTGCTTTTTGCCTTCATGCAAAGTCACCCCCTTTTGATTTTTTTTTGCATAACTTAATTCAATTTTTCTGCTCTTGTCACATTTTCTCCAGCTCCTCCACACTTTTTTCTGGGTGGTTATAATGTTATTATCTTATTATTGGTCGCTAACCAGGGAAAATTCACTTTCCCAATTGATCTATGCTGCTCATAAAATGCCAAATCAACTGGAAGCCCGGAAGCCAGTGGTTAGTGAGTTCTGAAGGCCCATGTAGACAGAAAACTGTGTGCGATGGGCAGGGGACCAGGAGTTGATGACCTTCCACGTGTCGAATTTCTCTTCCACTCTGCCTGCCTGCCAACGTCAGAGGAGCATCCACAGGGCAGACTCTCTAGGGCGCAGGTGGTGGTAATGGTTTGTATCAAACTCTTGTTGTGTGTGCTTAATATTTTACACGGTCCATGCTAGTTCATATTTGCTCTAAGCCAGTCTCTGACAATGTCAAGTTCAATGGATTCTGTAGCTAAAATGTGCTCAAGCACAATGTTTCCCTTGGGAAAGAAAAGGCTGGCAACACATGCACATGTAGTGTAGCCTGCACATGAACCACACCGATTTGGGTAAAATGGGATGTGTACCTAGAGGTCACTAGGCCCTTCTGCCATTCTGGCTTGAACCTGGAGAATGTCAATCATAGATGAACAAGGTTGAGGCACAGACAGTTGCTTGGTTCACTTTAAGGTAGAATCACCCCTGAAGTTGTGAGCTGGAAGAAAAAAGGGTGAAGATGGAACACTGAATGGACTAAAAGGAGAAGCTATAAAATAACATTTTTTCTTTAGGTAGGAGGAAGCCATTACAAATTACAAATTTATTAACGAGAGTTCCTGGTTTCTCCTTTCAGACTGTCAGCTGATTCTTGATTAGTTAGTTTGATTTTTTTTGGGGGGGGGGCAGCTTTGGGATACAGAAGCGAGAAGAAAGAGGGAGAGGGAAATGGACAGGAAACCTCTGTTTGGGGCCCAGGAGGAATTTTTCAGGGCGTTGAAGGAAAGCATGGTGCGGGAACTTCAGGGAGGATGAGAAAGGCAGTGGGAACGGAAAGGTGGACTTTAAGAAATACTATTCAGATTATGTGTCCCTTTATGATGCTTGAAGAACATAATTAAGGAACTTGAGTATCCTTGAGATTTTGGGTGTTGGGTTGATTCTCTGTCTACTACACCTCCTATGGACTGGACCAGGTGGGCCATGGCTTTAACAGGCTAAGGGCCCGGAGGGGGTGCTGGGGGAAGCTGCTCTGATAGCATGGTAGATTGGCCAAAGATTGGGTGAAAGGTCATGCCAAACCATACAATTCAGACATCAGAATTTGTCTTTTTGTTTTAGGAGTTAGGTAAAAAGAGCCATAAGAAACAAATAGCCATAGACAGAGGGTCAAGAGACCTCCATATTTGCCATTGCTTCACTAGGTGGTCCCTTCCTGCATTCAACAGATTATTGAGCAAGCCATTCTATATCCCAGGCCTGAGCTAGGAGCTGGGCATTTAAAGATAAACTGTTCATCCTTCTGGGTAATTTTGAGCTGTGTGTTGATGACAGAATAGGAGCTTATATACAGACAATGGAAGGAAGGGAATTTTAGGCAAGAGGAAACAGCATGGACAAAGACTTGGAGGCTTAAAATGGCAGTGAGTCTTTCAAAAGAAGAGAGCAGCTTAATGGGCCTCAAATCTAGAAAGCATGTGGTTGGGAAAGAATGTGATTAATTTTCTATTGTTGCCTGTAAGGATGTTTCCCTTTTTCATGACTATAAATAATGCTGAGGTGAACAACTTGGTATATAAAATGGTTTCCAGGTTTTGCTGTAGGATAGATTTCTAGAAAAGGAAATCATAGTGACTTTTAAAAAAAATATATATTTTATTGATTTTTTACAGAGAGGAAGGAAGAGGGATAGAGAGCTAGAAACATCGATGAGAGAGAAACATCGATCAGCTGCCTCCTGCACACCTCCTACTGGGGATGTGCCCGCAACCAAGGTACATGCCCTTGACTGGAATCGAACCCGGGACCCTTCAGTCTGCAGGCCGACACTCTATCCACTGAGCCAAACCAGTTTCGGCCATAGTGACTTTTAATAGGGAAGTAACCTGGTGGGCAGGGCCCTGGAACTTTGGCCAAGCCACAGGTCCTCTGGGTTTCTCTTTCCTCATCTCTCAGAGCATCGACCCCAGAAACAAAAACAGCCTTTCTAGCTGTCACACCAGGCATCAGATGGCATCCTCCAACAATGCCTGTGTCAAGATTCTAGAGAGATCGCGACTCCTACTGATGCAGAAAATTGCTCATTTTTCATTTCATTTCGTTTTTTAGTTAGTGAGTTCAGAAAGCCAGTGTAGACAGAAAACTGTGTGCGACAGGCGGGGGACCAGGCACTGATGACCTTCCATGAGTCGAATTTCTCTGGGTTGAACAGTCCCAACGTCAGAGAGCATCCACAAGGGGATCCCCACGCCACAGCTGTGTGACCTTGGCCAAGTCTCCCCACTCACTGGGTCTCAGTTTGCTCATCTGTCACAGGGAGGAGCCCCTGGGCTCTCCCTTAGAGCGGCATCCCTGCAGGGACAGAGTGAGCTGGAGCAGGAGAGGGTAACCACCGTCATCGTTATCACCTCGTTTAATAACAACCCTTAAAATCGGGACCCCAGGGGCCCCAAGACGCCCCCTGGTGTCTTTGACCTGAAAGAGGGACATTCATGTTGCCGCAGGCCCCGTGGCTGTGCACACTCGGGCATTCTCTGGCCACCATGAAAGGCACAGCCCCGTGGCTCCCTGCTGTGTGCAGAAGCACTAGCGGCTGGCATGGGTGCAGCGTCCCACAACTCACACAGCTCTTTATTCTACGTGGTACGGAGCTACCCCTCACGTACCCTCGAGCCTTACAATTCATACATCAGAAGCCTCTGCTGCGGGTTTGAGAGGCTGACCCTCGACTCACAGAGGAGGAGGTGGAGGCTGAGCGAGTCATACTTGGGTCCTAGCCTCGGGGGTGACTCGAGGGGGAGTGGTGGTAGCTGCGGTGGGGGTGGGGGGTCCGAATAGGCTCTATACCCCCTCCCGGTCCCCTTGGCTCTGCCTCCTGCTCTCTCTGCGTCCTGCAGAAGGTGGAGTCCTCCTGAATGAGGCTTGGGAACGCTGCCACCGTTCAATGAGCTAATGGCGAAATTGGAAACTCAAGGGCTGGTAGTGGAGGGAGAAAAAAAAGACAGGCTTTGATTCATGGGCAGGAGGCTCAGTGAATGGGGAAGACTCATCCTGCGGTAATCGTAATCGGAGGAAGCGCCTGAGTGGCACGTCCTTCATCCTTGGAGCAGAGTCCCTCCCAGAGAGAGGAAGGTCACGCCAGGGAGACCTCTGTTAGCAGGTTAGAATCAGGAGCAGACAGGGGAGGGGAGGGAGCGCTCCCCCTGGCCACAGATCTGGGCCCACATCCCAGCCCTGCCGTGGGAGCAGCCCTGGTGAGCCTCCTCTCGAAGTGGGGGTGGTAGTACTTGTCATCACAGGGCTCCCCTGAGAAGGGTGTGTAAACAGCCGATAGGAGCTGGGCACAAGATAGGGGCTCACAGAATAAAAACACTGGGGAGCTGATTGCTGGTGGTAAGTAGCGCAAGTCATAGAAATGTTCCTGAAGGTGACAACTCACATGTCTGTGGGTTACCACTCATGGGGGCTTTCCCATACAGCCTCTCACCTGTTCTTCATATAGACCCCGTGAGCTGGGCGCTGTGATCACAGTGCAGGCGAGGACCTAGGGATCGGAGAGGGGCAGTGATTTGTCCCACGTCACACAGCTAGTAGACGGCAGGACTGGGCCTTCAGTTTGGATCTGCTGCTTCCAGATCCCTGCTCCGTCTTAATTTGGGAGGAAATGAAAACTGAGAATAGAGGAGGAGAAGCATTATAGTGTGAGGAGAGTGTTACTGTACTGTGATCAGTTCTAGAGGTTTCTTCAACCCTTCCAACTGCTGAATGTCTTTGCAAGCGTGTTCTGTGATAGGAAGGCAACTGGGCTGCTGCGAGAAAAACGTCCGCTCACCAATTTTCTGGTTCACATATCAGTTTCCCAAATTAATAGAGGCTTCCTCAGAGTACTAGGAGGATGGTAAGAAAGCTTCCCAGCCTGAAATGGGGCGATAATAGTAATTAATGAAGCGGGTTTGGGTGAGCAGTCACAGCTTGCAGGGTAAACAGGAAAAGGTGATATTATGTTTTATTTTTTCTAATAACTGCTCCCACTGTGCTCTGTGGAGTCTCATCCTTCTTGCTGGGCAGCTGAAGAACACCGCAGGCCGATTCCACAATTTTCCAGTCACTTTCCGTTATTAAAAAGAACAACTTCATTTTGGTTATTAAGACCCGGTCCTGTTCATTTTACAAATGCCAATCTCGTGCGAAACTTGGAGCATCTCTCTGGGGTTGTGTGTGTGCATGCGTGCATTCCTGCCCACACACGTGTGTGTTCGTGTGCATGCGCATGCATGAGCACATGCACACGTGCTTGTGTGTGTGTGAATCCTCTGGGGTCCGGGAGCAAGGTGCCTCCTCGTGTGCCTGCCTCTGCAGAGCAGGCTGTGCCGCCCACCCGTAGGCTCAGCCCTGCTGCCCCGCCTGCAGGCAGCCCCGCCCCATATGTCTGTCTGTTCCATACACAGTATCTGTGAGGGTGAGGGTTAGGCCCAGGCTCTTTAGGGAGCAGGTGTTAATCAGATGCGGCACAGGCTCCAACGCCCCCTTTTCCTCTCAGTTCTCAGGGGCAGCGGGGGGTCCACCTTGCATCTCTGACTGCCAGGGCCCTGGTCTTGGGAGTGGGCCAGGGTGTTGACCTCAGTCCTCTCCGCCTCCTTTCATGTCCGCTCAAGCTTCAGAAACCCACGGGCTCGCATCACGCCAAGCCCTGGGCACCCTCCTCTCGGTCCCGGGGTCTCCTCTGTCCCTTTCTCCACGCGCCCTGCGATCTTCAAAGCCTGGTGGCAACTGCAAAATACACCATCACAGTTGCCCCTCCCAGAACTCTCACGGGGAAGCGTAGGCCCAGATCGTGGATGAGCAAGCTGAGGCTGAGGGCTGTCACTGGGGAAACGTGGAAGGTGCTTGGGTTCCACTCGGTGTTCGCCCTTCAGCAGGGCAGTCGCTCGTTGCTCCTGATTCACTGCAAGGCAGGCAGAAGTACTGGAGTCTTCCAGAGATAGCCATTCGGTTTACAAAATAACGCGTGCACTCTTCTTACCAATATGGGTTTGATCCCGCTCCTGTAAAAGTAACCCTGGCTCTGTGATGCTAACGGGGACTTCACCCCTTCCTGGGCCATGCCTGGGTCCTTGGGGGCGAAGTGTTCTCCTCACAAATGCCCTCTGTGCATGGATGACCCCCAGATTTTGCCCCCAGTCCGAGCTCTCTCCTGCACTCCAGACTCACCTCCACCAGCCTTCTCACCTCCACCTGGGCGTCAGGTAGGCACTTCCTACTCCGTACATTTAGACCCTTGGTCTCGCCCTAGCTGGTTTGGCTCAGTGGCTAGAGCATCGCCCAGTGGACTAAAGGGTCCTGGATTCGATTCCAGTCAAGGGCACATACCTCAGTTACGGGCTTGATCCCTGGCCTTGGTCAGGGTGCGTGCGGAAGGCGAACAATCCATGTCTCTCTCTCACATCCCTTCCACTCTCTCTAAAAATCAATGGAAAAGTATTCTCGGGTGAGAATTAACAAAATCTTATATAATAAAAGGGTAATATGCAAATTGACTGAACGGCAGAATGACTGGTCACTATGATGCGCACTGACCACCAGGGGGCAGACGCTTAATGCAGGTGCTGCCCCCTGGTGGTCATTGTGCTCCCAGAGTGCTGCTCAGCCAGAAGCCATGCCGCCTCCACGGCAGTCGGACATCCCCCAAGAGCTCCTGGACTGCGAAAGGGTGCAGGCTGGACTGAGGGACCCCCCCCGAGTTCACGAATGTCGTGCACTGGGCCTCTAGTAAATAAATATAAACCCTTGGTCTCCTCCACTAGCCCTGCTTCTCTTGTAGTGTCCTCCCTGCGATGACCAGCAGCTCCAGCCTTCCGACGCCCAGCCCCAACGCTCCAAAGTCATCGTGGGCTCCTCTTTCCAGCTCACCCCCCCAGCGAATCCATCAGGAAGCTCTATATTCCGAATAGATCGTTTCTCCCTGCTTTCACCCTTGTTTGAACCACCATCCTCTCCTACTTGGATGATCCTGTTGGCTTCTAATGGGTCTCCTTCTCCATTCATTTCCAGCAAAATGGCTGGGATGATCTTCTTAAGACATAAATCAGACCATGCCACCTCCCTGCCTGAGCTGGAGTGGTGACTCCCCACTTCAGTCCCATAAAAATCAAAGGTCTGAGGAGGTCTCTCCAGGGTTCTCCAGGCTTGGCTTCATGTCTCACAGTTCTCCTGACACTCTGCTCAGCCACACTAGTCACCTTGCTGTTGCCTGGCACACCAGGCACACTTCTGCCTCAGGGCCTTTGCACTGGCTGCTCCTCTTGACCGATGTGTACACAGCTCATTCAGTCGCCTCCTTTGAGTTCTACTTCTTCCTCCCTGACCACACGAAAATTGTATCACCCACACGCCATACCCCAAACTCCAACCCACCTTACCCCACTTTTTCTTTGCTTCTGACATCTTACACAACTTACTTAAAGAGAATTAGAATTGCCCTGTGTTGTCTGACTCCTGACACGAGCATGTTGGCTCCTCAGGGGTGAAGCCCTTTCCTGTTTTGCTTGCCCACATGCCCTAAGCTCTGGAATCCCGCCTAGCACACGGTGGACACTATGAATGAATCCCTAATAGCTTTTCTCTAATCCTCAACTTTCCCCCTGACACTTCGGGCAGGAGAGCATCAGTCCACTCCACCGCACAAGGTATTATTAAAATCTCCAGGTGATCCACGCTGCTGACCTGGCCCCCTGCTCCTACTTCCAGGCTCATCTCATTCTATCCTCTTCTCACCTGTAGGCTCCACCACTATCAAAGCCCTTGCAGGCTCCGGCCCTGTCATGCCTCAGGGCCTTTGCATGTGCTATGCTTCTTTCTGCCTGGCGGGCCCCTGGGTATCCTTCAAAGCCCTGATTAGGTGTTGCCTCTTCCCTGAGGTCCTCCATGATACTCTCACCCGCCTCAGTCCTGGAAGACTCCTTCCTTTCTTCCTTGGGGTGACTATTGTACTCGCGTGCATCTCTCTGCATGGGCCCCATTGTCTTACTGGGGCTCATCGCCATGTCCATTGCACCATCAGACTGTGAGCTCCTTGAGGGTGGAGGCTGGGCTCTGGCTCTGTGTCCCGAGCCGGCCTGGCGCCTGGCACATGGCAGTTGTTCAGTCAGTGTTTGTTTGCTGCTGACGATAGAGCAAATCTGAAATAAGCCAGGAGAGAACAAAGACTGTTCTAAAGACCCTTCAAGGTCACCGCTGGCAGGGAACAAACAATGTCTTATTATTTGATCATTTATTTATACTCTATTTTCAAATAGGATTCGGGGCAGCCCGAGATGAAAGGCACAGATACGGCAGAAAGAAAGCCTGTGTCTTGAATGTCTCTCTCTCCTTCTACTACTGGCTCTTCCTTACTGGTGTATAAACACCCCCTCTGGTTTGTTGTCTTAATAAAAGCAGTGCAAACCCTCCTGCAGCTCCGTGTCCCTCTGCAGCTCGCACCTCTATGCCAGGCTTTCCAGATTGCCTTCGCTCACACCCACCTCCTCACGCCACCACGGGCCTGCTCTTAGGACAGCAGCTAGCTGCCTCTGTGCCACCAAATACAGTGGACACTTCAGACCTAACTCACATCTACCCCTCTTCTCTTTTTGAACACAGGGCAAGTCAGGTGGCTCTGAGTCCCCTACCCAGCCCGTTCACTTACTGTCCCCGCCACTGGGGGGCAGTCACGCTGCCTCTCTGAGCATCCTTTTTTTTTTTTTATGTCTATCTGGAGAGGAAGGTGCCACTCACCTGAATCCAACGTGATGCTGGTAAGGAAGTCCTTCTTGGACAGGGAATGAGGCTTCCCACCCCTCATTCTCATTTCTTGGATCCAGGAGAGATCTGTCAATCGGCCGGAGCCAGGAGTTGGGCATGTGGTTGGAAGGAGATGGGCTCAGGAACCAACCAAGGGGGGCTTGCTGCTGGGGACTATGCAGGGACATCCTGGCCAGAGGGCAGCTGTGTCATGGGGTCCTCCTCTGGAAACCTGTGGCCAGAGGGCGGGGACTCACCCAGAGAACTGACCAGCTCAGAGCCTGTGCTGGGCAGGGGGCTGGGGGGTGGGTAGGGCTGATCGTCAGACCCATCACCCACGGTCAGTGGCATGACAGTGGCAGGTCAGGTCACCAGCTCTTGAAGGTGGATAGGCTGGACCCTCTCTCCTCTTCAAGGAAAGGAGGGCTCACACTGATTAAGCACCCACTGTGTGCCAGACATTCTTCTCAGTGCTTTACATTCATGATCATTTCGATTTTTTAAAATTTATTTTTATTGATTTCAGAGTGGAAGGGAGAGGGAGCGATAGAAACATCAATGATGACAGAGACTCATTGATCAGCTGCCTCCTGCATGCCTCCTACTGGGGATTGAACCTGCAACCCGGGCATATGCACTGACTGGGAATCGAACCATGACCTCCTGGTTTATAGGTCAACCCTCAACCACTGAGCCACATTGGCCAGGCTCATTCATGATCATTTAATTCTCACAATGGCCCTGGCAGGAATGGCTGGCCATTGTCCTGATTTCACAGGTTAAGAAATCCAGAGTCAGGGAGCTTAACATTTGAAAAAATGCAGTAAAAGTACAATGACAAGGAGGATGCGCAAGGATCCTTATTTCTAAGGCCAACAGCTGATTTTTGAACTCTCAGTTGCGCCACATCCTTAACTCTCCTCGGACCGTAAGACAGAAAGGAAAGAGGCATGGACTGGGCTCAAAGCTCAGACTCCAGCACTTATAGATGAGTTGTACAAGCCACATTCACCTCTTAAAGACTCCATTTTCTCATCTGTCAAATGGGCACAATCATGATCTCCCAGGGGCAAAAGAGAGAGCTTTACAAACTGTCAAGGCCTGAGTATCTTCTTTGGTTAAGCTGCTGTCATCTCTTGCTTAGATGTTTCTTCAGGGTCTTCTCATGTTTACTCCTGCTCCTTCCTCTGCAGCCTCTTCTCTGCACAGTAGCCAGATGGATTTTTTTTGGAAACAGAAGTCAGTTCATGTCACTTTTTGCTTAAAACCTTTAAATGGGTTCACATACATTCCTGGTACTTGTCTCCTGTCTCACCAGGACCAGCTCTTGCCCCTGCCCCTACCTTTAGCTCTCTCTCTTCAGCCCTCTGGCCACCTTCCAGGACCTTCATTACACTGTGCTCTTTCCTGCCCCAGGACCTTTGCACATGCTCACACTGCTACCTGGAATATGCTTTTCTCATGCTCCTCACTTGGACAACACATGCTCCTCCTACAGATTGCAACAGAAACTTCACGTTCTCAGGGATGTTCCCTCCCGCCTCCTCTGGGTCCTCCCTGGGTTCTCTCTGGTGGCCATGTCCCTCATCCTGCACCAACTGTCCCTGTGTTCTTAGTTGTGTGTGTGTTTGGTTTTGTCTTGTTTTGATGTCTGTCTCCCTCTTAGAATGTGAGCTTCGTAAAGACAAACACCTTGTCTGCTCTGCCCACCATCATGTCCCCACCGCCAGCATAGGGCCTGGAAGAAAGGGCACTCGACACTTTTGAAGGAAAGATGGTCCCTGCTGCTCCCTGGATGCCAGAAACGGCTTGTTTCGGTCCAGGAGGAGTCTGTGGCTGCCGCTGTTAACCGGCATTAGTCGTAGAGCTCTTTTCACATCTCGGATCTCATTGAGCCCTCATGACATCTAAGCCTCAGTTTCTTCATCTGTAAGCTGGGACTAACTGGGGCTTCCCTGCAGGTCGGAAGGTTCGCTGTGATAAGGTATGAAAGTGCATGGCGTAGTGAGGTATTTAAAACATGCCATTTCCTCCCCATGTTACTAATGCCCTTGCTTTCCCCGTGGGTAATGCCTCTCTCATGTTGGAGAGAAGGATGCTGAGGACCAGAGAAGTTAAGCAGTTGGCCTGGGAACACAGCAGCAGAACTGGGCACAATGTGGGTTCTGTGCATTGCGTGAGGTCGGGCTGGCCATCGGGGAGGGGTCCCGGAATCCTTTCTGAAGACGTGCCCAGAAAGGAGCCACACCTGCTCACAGGCCCCAGGGAGGAGCACAAGGAGCTACTCTTCACAGGGTCCTCTGGTTCCCGAAGAGCAGCCCGCCCATCTCCTCCCTCCAGGTCCCTTCCTTGCAGCTTGCCCGAGATGGCACTGTGGCCACCTCCACAGAGCCGGCCCCGATGAGGTTCTCCTCTCATGGGGACCCCTGGGATACTGCTCAGAAACTGACCTATATTAGTCGAAAGTGCTATTCGTCGCCATGGTCCCTCCCACCCAGCACGCAACCCCGCCCTGCATAGACACCTCCCTCCATCCAAGGACGTTGTAAAAATAAAATGATCACAACCCGGCCCTCCGGGACCTCGGCTTTACAGCGTGTCCTGCTCTGAGGCGCCTTTCACAACCCAGTTTGAGGAAGAGAAAAGGTAGGGAGGAGGTGGCGAGGGGGAGAGAGTGAGGCACATACTCCCAGATTTAGGGGGTTGGTGGATGAGATGAGGAAGGTGAGGGAGGAAGGGGCCAGGAAACAGAGAGACCAAAACAGGGATGAGGAGAAAAATTAGCAGAAGAGATTCAGGGGAGAGTACATGGTGGAAGGGACTAACATTCTCAGAGGAACAAGTGGGAGCCTCAGAAAGAACAGTAAGCGGATGGGAATGGAGAACAAACAGGAGTCCTGGAAGAAAGCTGGTGAAAGGGGAAGAATCAGGTGAAGGGGGCAGAAGAAATGAAAAGCAGACCATTGAAAATAGAAACAGCCGAAACTGGTGTGGCTCAGTGGATAGAGCGTCGGCCTGTGGACTGAAGGGTCCCAGGTTCGATTCCGGTCAAGGGCATGTAGCTTGGTTGCGGGCACATCCCCAGTAGGAGGTGTGCAGGAGGCAGCTGATGGATGTTTCTCTCTCATTGATGTTTCTAGCTCTCTATCCCTCTCCCTTCCTCTCTGTAAAAAATCAATAAAATATATTAAAAAAAAAATAGAAACAGAGAATGTGGAATAGGAAACCAAACTTAAAGGCTGAATGGTTGGGAAGGAAGGGTTTGTTGGCAATACAGAAAGCAAGTTCAGGCAGGCTGGGGGTGGGTAGCTGGGGACCTTGGACAGCTACTGGACAGCCGGTGAGAGCTGGACGGCGCTGTGGCCACAGACCAGGCGTGTCCAACCTACAGAGCCTGGCTCCTCCGCAGGGCCTCTCCCAGTCTTCACGCCGGCCCCATCCTGCCAGCGCCCCCCTGGGAGTCCTAAAGCTGGTTGCTCAAGAGCAAACTGCCCCTGGGGCCCAGGCCAGATCCACTGATTCGACTGCTCTCTTCTTCAGCCTTCACGCAGAGGGTCTGGGGCAGCCACAGGTTCTGTCTGGGCATTTGCAGTCTCTCCTGAGTCCATCCTGAAGTTTGCCTTCGCATGTGCATTAGAACACGCAGTGCACTCAGAATTACCGTCATTCCTTTCCCCCTTCCTTCATTTCTCACTAGTCAACAAGTATTAATTGAGCACCTACTATGTGCCAGGCCTCTGCAGTGAACAAGACACACAAAGTCCTGCCTCGTGGCACTTGTAGTTCCTTCTTTCCCCCCCTCCCATGTTTGCCTCCTCCCTTCTTTTTGCTCTCATTCTCTTATTCACCCCCAGGTGCATCGGCTGTTTTTTGCTGCATTGCAAACTGTTCCAAATTTAGGGAAGGGCCAAACAACAATAATCACTTATTATTGTTATGATCTCTCATGGTTCTAGGGGTGACTGGGCTCAGCGTGGTCGTCCCCACCCGGGGCCTCATGGGTCACAGTTAGATGGTGGTTGGCGTCCTTTTGAAGGCTTCCCTTGCATGTCTGGTGGCTGTGACCTCTTCTGGAGCTGGCAGTCAGTATGCCTACATGTGGCCTCTCCATCTGGGTAGGCTTCCTCACAGCATGGTGACTGAGTTCTGAGAGGCTGTTTTGCCTTTTATGACCTATCTTCAGGGGTCACTTCATGTCACTTCCATTGTACTCCCTTGGCAATAGTGTTACAGTCTAAGACTACTGAGTGCAAGTAGGGATATGTCTCCTTAGGTGGGGTTCCCTGGGTATCACTCTTTGAGAACCACTCCTCTCAGTTGGAAGATCTGTGAGTTGAAGAAACAAGTTCCTCATCCTCCCCCCCCCGCCCCCTCCCATAGGGGGAGATGTGGAAGGCACAGAGCAGTCACTGGTCCATAGCAATTCTGAAATCCACTGGGGCACATGTGGCCCATTCGTTGATTAGTAATCAGTTTTGCTGCCCTCTGGGGTTTTGGTTCTTTCTTCTGAGTCACCCTGGTATTTCCATGATAAATGACGAGTGTTTGCAGCTGAGTAATTTTCTCAGCCTTCTTCCTGCCCACCGACATTTGAGGGTCCAAAGGGCTCTCTTTCATTTGGTGCTCTCTCTGATCTTTCATTCATAGCCAGAACAACTCCTTTAAAAGTTTTGTGGGTTTCTTATGAATCAATTTTTAATTCATTCCATTTTACAAATATATCCCCATAAATCTTTTTTTTTTTTTTTAACCTTGGGTTCCTGGCAAGGCTGTTCTTCAATTTTTTTTTCAAAGAGCAATGGTTTAAAAGGATGGGTTTTCAGCACATGCTTTTAACACCCTCATAAGGCCTTTGTCTGTCAGAGAGCGTCTATGGGGCACTTTAAATCTTTCTGAGGTCTTAACAAAAGGCTTTGTAGTAACACTCTTAGATTCATCTTTAAGCCATTTGACAGTGGCCCTGGATCTGACCTATCTTTGCCTGAAAGTCAATTCTTCTTTTGAGAATTGTTTGTCATGTGGGTGGATGGGAATGAGACAAGTTTCACACCCAGCAAGCCTTGGCTCCTTTATATTTAATAGCTTGGCTTCTCTCCTTGACAGAGGCAGGATTTGCACCCAGAGCCACCAGTTCTCAAGGCCTGCCCTCTTGCTGAGGGATGCTGTTGCCTCTCTGCACAGTTGGAGTGACCAGGGACGTAAGTAAGTCCTTCAGGAAGGATGGGCTCACACAGGGGGGAGAAGGAAGGGTATTCCCAAGCAGGGGAACCATGTGGATAAAGGAACAGGAATGGAGGGGCAGGCACAGTGTGTCAGAGGACAGCCTGGCACCTGAGACCTTCCTGTCCCTCTCACCTTTGCCTTCTTCTTCATACATCCAGTTCCTACTGCCACTTGCCTTGTGGCCACTTTTTCTGTCCCTTCGTAGCATCAGCCCTACTATGTCCTCCATTCTGCGTTTCACTCTTCAACCCACTGGCTCACAGGGGTCCCATCTTCCCTACGAATGCCCTTCCCCATCTTGCCCACCGGGAGAGTGACTGACTACCTGTCAAGGCCCAAGATGAAGTGTTCCCTGCGTCCTCAGGGAGCTTGCAGTCCAGCGGGAGGGACCCAGAATGAGCAGAGAATCACAAACAATTATGCCATTTAAATTTGAAGTCACAATGATGATTGAATGCTCTGAAGGAAAGGGGCAGGGTAGGTGCTGTGAGCACATCTAAGAGAGAGATGATCTAACCCAGTGGTTCAGAGAAGGCTGCCTGAGGAGGTGACATTTGGGCAGAGACCTGAAGCACACCCAGATATGAACCAGGTGGAGGAAGGATGAGCAGAGAAGAGTGTACCAGCAGGGGAACAGCCTGGGTAAAGGCCTGCAGTCAGAGAGAGCATACTGTCAATCATGATGACAAATAATGACATTATTATTATCATTATTATTAAACTAGAGGCCTGGTGCACAACATTTGTGCATGGGGCAGGGTAGGGGAGGGGGCGGGGGAGGTGTCCCTCAGCCCGGCCTGCACCTTCTCCAATCTGGGACCCCTTGGGGGATGTCCGACTATTGGCAGTTGGACCAGGAATCGGGCCTAAACTGGCAGTCGGACATTCTCTCACAATCCTGGACTGCTGGCTCCTAACTGCTCGCCTGCCTGCCTGCCTGATTGCCCGTAACCACTTCTGCCTGCCAGCCTGATTGCCCCCTAACCACTCCCCTGCTGGCCTGATTGACACCTAACTGCTCCCCTGCTGGCCCGATTGTCCCCAACTGCCCTCCCCTGCCAGCCTGGTTGCCCCTAACTGCCCTCCCTTGCAGGCCTGGTCACCCCCAACTGCCCTCCCCTGCTGGCCTGATCACCTACAACTGCCCTCCCCTGCCAGCCATCTTGTGGTGGCCATCTTGCGGCGGCCATCTTGTGATAATGCGAAGGTGGCCATCTTGTGATGACGTCGCACGACGCCACCTAGGCTTTTATTATATAGGATTATCAGCACACATTTCAGTGCCTTTCCTCCCTCCCAGTCTCACTTCCCTGTGCTTCTGGGATCACCTACAAATAACCTCCAGTGCCTGCACATTTGTCTCAGGGTAACCAATAACCAAAACTAAGATACTATTAACTATCCCATTTAATAGATGAGGAAACAGGCACAGAAAAGTTAAGTAAACACAGAACTGAAAGGCTTGGAAACTGAAGCACCAACAGTGGGAGGGGGCAGGAGAGTGGGAGGACTGTGTGTGTGTGTGTGTGTGTGTGTGTGTGTGTGTGTGTGTGTGTGTGTGATGGACAACATGAGGCTGCTGAGGTGTGTGCAGGCCAGGACAAGGATATAGGGTATAGGAGGCCTTTGAAGGGCTTTATGCATAAGGGGTGACATTCTGACTGATGTTCGGACAGTGTCACCATGGTGACTGAGGCAAACCTGGATTAGAGGGACTCAAGCAGATGCAAGGGGTGGTTGGGGGCTTTGGGTATCATTTGGGGGGCCTAAGGACCCATGAGGTAGGGGCACTGAGTTCACTCATGGGTCCCGGGAGCTCTGGGTGGCACCAGGAAGGCCAGGGAGTACCTGGCCATCAGAGGGGCTCCGTTCCCTGCACCAGCCCGCAGTGCTCATGTCTCAAAGGGGAGCACACATGTGGTGCCTCTTCTTCTCCCCATCCCAGCCCCTTTCCCACCCTCTTTGATCACAGAGTTCTCCCTGGGATCTCTGTCAGGGAGGGTCTGTGCCTGCAGCCCAGCACCCCTGCTGCCTAGCAGCTCTGGCAGCTGCCATGGGAAAGCCAGCCAGGCCTCCTTACCATGCAGGTCCTGGGAGCCTGCACTTGACTGGCCGGGTGCTGGCTGTTTCTGCCCCAGTGCCCTGTGTGGCCCACCCACCTGAGCAGATGGTCTTGGAAGTCAGTGCAGTCTGGACGAGGTCAGGAGGGTCTTCAGGCTTCACTGTCTCCTCCTCTGACTCTGCTGAGCTGCTGCCCTTGTTGCTGGTCTGGAGGGGCCCTGGTCAGATGTGTCCTGGAGTGACCCAGGCATCCAGTAGTGCTGGGTGTGCGCGATGGGGATCCCAGGAGCTCTGGTGTGTCCGAGGCAGTACTGGAGGGTGGGAGGGGGCAGGAGAGTGGGAGGACTGTGGGCTACCCTGCAGGTGCTCCTGATTGCACAGTGGGCCCCTCACTGGGTGGCTTGTGGTGGCAGCTGGGCCCCCAAAGGAGGAGGTTAAGGGTCTCACATTTGCTGAGGGCTTACCATGGCCTGGCCCTCAGTAAATGTTACCTTGGACTATTACCTGCCACTCCTCAACCCATCACAACCCCTACCTCCACCTTTCCTGGAGTTCTTTCTCCAACCCCCAAAGTTCAGTGTTTAAGACACGGGTTTTCCCTGCTCGCACTGCAGGATGGCTGTGTCCTTCCCTGCAGGTCTGTCCTTAAACATTGCCAGCCATGGGTCCTTCCTGCACACCTGCTTCGCACTTGGACCTAAAGGGCACAGGTTCTATGTGGGTTCTACATCCTGACTAAATTGGAATAATTGGCTTCACCTCTCTGAGCCCATTTTCACATCTGTAACGTGGGTAAAATCATGGGCATCGGGTGGCTTGCATATCTTGGCTATTATAAATAACGCTCCAGCAAAGATAGGAGAATTGCTGGGTTACCAGGCAGTTCCATTTTTTTTGTTTGTTTGTTTTGTTTTTTGAAGGCCCTCCATACTGTTGATACAGCCCCTAAGGAAGTTCTGGACTCAGCACCACGAACTCACAGTAGTCCTTGTGTTGCCCCAGCCAATGCTTACGGTTGGCATGCCTTTGACAACTGGAGAATGGGCAGCTTTGGTACTTGGACCAGTTCTTTGAGCGCTTGTGCTCAACATATGATATCATGGTGCCAACTGGAGGGAGCGCGCCCAAGGCCAGCAAACCATGATGCTGCCACCTGTGGCGTGAACCTAACCGAAGCCAGGCTGCAGCAGCCGGCACCAGCCTGCGCTCCACTTCCGTGTGCAGGGCCAGGCCCCACGTGTATCTTCATCTTAAACTTATTTTATTGATTGATTTTAGAAAGGGGGGGGGGGAGGGGGAGAGAGAGAGGAGAGAAATATCGATTTGTTGTTCCACTTATTTATGCATCCATTGGCTGCTTCTTATATGTGCCCTGACTGGGGATCGAACCAGCAGCCTTGACATATGGGGACGACACGCTAACCAACTGAGCTACGTGGCTTGGGTTATATCTTAATTTCATCTGCTCTTCGCAAGCCTGAAATAAATGTTAATCTTTAAGCTACAGCAATAAACAAATAGATAAAACGAAGAAGCAGCGAGGTATATGCCCCCGTGTCGCAGGCAGGTCTTTGCCCGCCCCCTCCCCCCCCATCCTTAGTGCAAGAACGGAGGGCCCCTGGCCTTTGGTGGGGGAGATCCCCACCCAAGTCGAATTCTCTAACCTTCAGAATAGGGCCCTGGGTTGTGAGCACAGTGGATGGGGCACTCTCTGGGGACTTCAGGAAAACAGACAAGCTTCAAGCACAGCTGGGCGGTGGCGTTTTGGCCTGCCTTCAGCCACGGCGGCCTGCGCCTCTGCAAAGGCAGCTCCTAATTGGAATGGATCGAAGTGTCTTTGCTCCAGCTTTGTTCCCGGTCTCCACTGAATCGTTGCTTTAAGACTTAATGTGGTGCAGTCACTGCTGGGCTGGGAGCCTCCGCTCTCTGAGCTCCTCTGGGCTGGTGGTGGCTGGCACCCGGGGGTGAGGAGGGGGGCACACAGGGAGCTGGGTGGTGCCACGCTGCACCCTCTCACTCCAGGCCTCTTTTCCTTTTCTCTTTTTCTCCCCACCTTTCTCTTCCTTTAATTTCCCTTCATTAACCACCCAAGGCTGTCCAGGGTGCCTGTCCCTGCTGGTGGGAGTATAAATTGGTACAATTGCTCTGGAGGGCAATTTGTCAAATGCGATTAAAAGCCTTAAAAAGGTGCAGAGGTTTTGACTGTGAAAGTTCCCTTGAAAGTTTCCAAATGTTGGTCCTGGAGAAATAATTGGACAGGGGTCCACCTGGATGTGCAGAGGAGGCGGCCCTCAGTGCTTTTCACGAGTGACAGCTTGGAAACCGGTGTCCGTCTACAGCGGGGTCATTAAAACTGATTATGTGGTAAGCCAGCGGGAAGAGTCTTGGAGAGCTACGGAGAAATTTGAATCTTGACGCAGTGTTAGAGGCTCCTAATGAATTACTGTTAATTTTGATCAGGTGTGATAATGGCCTTGCGGTTGGTTTAGACTAGAGCCCTGGTCGGCAAACTGTGGCTCGAGAGCCACATGCAGCTCTTTGGCCCCTGGAGTGTGGCTCTTCCACAAAATACCACGACCTGGGCGAGTCTATTTTGAAGAAGTGGCGTTAGAAGAAGTTTTAAGTTTAAAAAATTTGGCTCTCAAAAGAAATTTCAATCATTGTGCTGTTGATATTTGGCTCTGTTGACTAATGAGTTTGCCGACCACTGGACTAGAGCAAGCATGTCAAACTCACAGCCCTCAAGCCACATGCCTTGTTTATTTGGCCCATGTTAGCCTTTGAGTTTGACATGCTTGGTTTAGAGACACTGACAGAGGGGTTGGTATTTTTTTTTTAAACTGTTAAAACAGTAACAGTAATGGAAGGGGATAGGATAAAGTAAGGGTGGCAAAATCTTGCAAGTTCTGGCTAATGGGTACCTGAGTGTCTATTTTGGGGTATGTTTAAAATTCTTTATGGTTTAAAAAGAAATAAAATAATAATATAAAACTGGATTTTTTGACCTGAAATGATGTTCACAAGATAGTAAGTGAAAATAGCATATATGGCACTACGATAGGTACAAAATATTATATGCAGAGGGAAAGGATGGAAGTGCATATACTAGGATGCTATTGGCTACTTCTGGGCGGTAGGATTTGAATAATTTCTATTTTCTTCTCTATACTTTTCAATAGTTCCTGACTTTTTTTCTTACAATAAGCCTACATTCCTTTTAGGCTCATAAAAAGCCGTAGTTATTGAAGAAAATTTGGAAATCACCTACGAGGAATTAGACCGTGCCTGGTGAAAGAGGTTTCACATCTCAGAATCCACACACAGTAATTGGTAAGGTTGAGGCTGTTATGCCCACTGGATAAATGGGGAAGCCGCGCATCAGAGAGGGTGGGTGACGTGCCTGCGGACACACAGCTGCGATTCTAACTCCACTAAAACCCCAGCTGCTTCTCAGGGTCTTCCGAGAAGCATCAGCTGTGGTCCCTGCCCTCTGGGAGCCCACAGTGTCCTTGCTCTCCTGGTCTCCTGCCCCTATGCTCAATCTGCATCACCCCCCTCCGCCCCTAGAACCAGTTACATAACGGCTTTGGCAAAACACACACTTTTTCTTCACATCACAGGTAAAACTCGGACACCATCCGGTCGATATTTTCTCCTAATGAGCCTTCCCGGTCTTCTTGCCTTTTTAGCATGGGAACGAGCTCTCTGCTGCTGTCCCCTTCATATTTATCTGCTCTGTTTACTGGCAGAGAGGAAGGCGAACGGGTATTGTATACATAAATATCACGGAATCCACAGAGGGCTGCAGCCGAGTTCTTAATCCTGGCTTCATCACTAACAATTTGCAACCTAAAGAAGTCACTCCCCCTGGCTCGCTTGTCTCTAAAGTACGTAAAGGATAACACATTAAAAAATCAATCGGGTGTTCTGCGGAAAAGGGGGAAGAAAACTCTAAATTGGCTTAAAAGACCTTCCCTGAGAGTTTGCTAATGTTGGAGATGGATGAAAACTTGCCGCCACCTCCCTCCCGTAGCTCTTTGCTGAACTGGGATGTCTTACCTGGTCTCCTTGCCTCCAGGCCCTTCCTCTCCCACTCCATCCTCCAGTTCCCCCTAGCCTAGGTTGATCTTCCTAAAGCAGAAATCCTTGGTGAGTCACTTCTGCTAAAACCCTATTGGCTCCTCACTCCCACTGGAAAGAGTCCAACTCCTCTGCTCTGTGTGATAACAGCTCCATGCTTTTGCTTTGTCCTTCCCTCCTCGCCCCTCACCCCACACTGCATGCACAGTTCCCCAAGCGGGCCCTCAGCTTCATGCCTCAGGGCCTTTGCACGTGCTCTTTCCTTGGTCTGGGATGCCCTTCCCCCACTGGCATCAGGTATTTTCCTACAAGGCCGCTGGAAACCCTCCCTGCCCACCAGACTTGAGCTCCTCGAGGGCACAGCATCAGTTATCCCTCAGATCAGCACGGCCCTGCACAGAGACGGCCACAAGAATGGGGTGCACAGGTGCAAAACCAAAGGCTTCTCTCTGCACCTCCAGGAAGGGCCAACTCCGCCAACAGATTTGGGTTAGGGTAACACGCAGGTCCCATCTTGGGCTCAGTTGAATCTGTGCTTACTGACCTTCCAGTTTGGGACAGGACATTTTTAGTTTTCAATATTCCACTTAAAAAACAACATTTTAGCACCGAGCTGAATGTATTTTATCGCAGACAGGACGCAGGTTGCCTCCTGCCCCCGAGCCTCCTTGCAGAGGGCGGTCTAACTATGCACCTTCCCCGCCATGGGAATCTCCAGGGCTGGCTCTCAGGGCAGGAAGAGTCACGGTGAACCACTGGGTCTGGGGACAACATCGGGGGCTGCTCCTGCACCATCCACGTCTGAACAGGGACCCCAGCAAAGTGCCCTAGTGTCACAGGGGCATCGTGTTTGAACTGGGGAGCCGGTTTACATCTTTGAACACCCTCTCCAAAAGCGCCCGCCTGCTGTGTCCCCTCCCACTCTGGGCTTCCCTGTTCTCCTGGTGGCTGAACCAGAGCAGTGTCAGCAGGCAGCCAAGGACATGCAGAAGGGTCAGCTTCAGGGAGCCAGGGAGCGGCCACGCCCCTGGAGGGAAGGAAACCCCGAGGGCAGTGAGCAGAGCTTCCCCTCAGTCCCGAAGGAGACAGTAGCTCTCGGTTGTGGCTGCGGCAGCGGGGACACCCTGGCTGGGGTGCTCTCTGGGTTCCGCTCGGTGGTGGAAGTCGTGTTGGCCCAGCTTTCTCCTCCATGGATCGTAGGAGATTCTAGGGCAGGTCCCGAGTCCCACCCAAATCTGAACCCCCCGAAGTCCATACACACAGTCCATGTACATCTGAGTCCCAGTGCTGGGAGCTGGGGAAAGAAAGTAGAAGATGGGCCACCTCTGAGGGGCCGATGAGCCAACCACGCCCAGGGCGTGCCAGTCACTCTGCCCTCACAAATCTAAAATGTCACTTTCTCAGAGAGGCCTTTCCTGAGCTCTTTAGGGAAGTGCAGTTTTTGGGGGAAGTGATTAATAACCATTTACTACGTTTCCAAAATTGTGCCGGGCACTAGGAGGACATGAAAGCTACTATGTCTGGCATCCTGCAGCTTTTGAAATAGAATCCATTCCTTCCAGTATGGCCCTGCCCACCTCCCCTCCTCCTGCTTTCCCCCACCAGACAACATCTCCGCTGAGCTGCAGTTCCTTGGCTCTCCCAGCTTGTTCACGCCTCAGGGCCTTTGCACTGGCTGTCCTTGCTGCTGGATGTCCCCCAGATGGCCACGTGGCTGTCAGACCTCACTTCCAATGTCACTCCTCAGAGTTTTGCCTGCTCACCCAACCTAGTTACCCCACAAACCACCCATCACAGGTCCATTTTGCTGCCTGTACAGCACTTGGCGTGGTCTGAAATCCTCTCCATCATTTTGTTATTATAGAACCAATTTACTGGGGAATCTGGACACAGGCCCCAAGGCTAGACCATCTTACTTTTTCTAGTTGTTTCATTCCGTCACACCCGGCTGAGACCCTCTTCTTGCTGGGCCCTCATGACAGGCTACTCTGAACCCATTCGGGCATTTTTCTTTGTTAAAGCTCAGATCAGGCCAGCTCAGAGCTCCAAGGCTTGGCACAAAGCTCCTCTCCAGAAGTGGGGAAGAGAGCAGGAGTGTCCTCTCTGTGGGGGCCTCCCAGTGGGCATTGCTGTTCCCCTGCTGTGGTCTCCCTGGAGATGGGCATGCCTGGCTGTTTTGGGGCCAAGACTCCTGTGTGGCTGGCATTTCCCCGGGAGTGGGCAGCTGCACCCCCAGCCCTGCCAGCAGGACAGCGCCTGAGCTTCCTGGGGGACCAGCTCCCTTTGCCCAGGGCCTGTCTGAAGAGCCCAGCGACTCCTTGACCTGTGGCTCCTTATGAGGTGGGGTACCTGCTCTCCCTGCTGCTGGTCCAGGCTTCTCCCCACTGAGTCCCCCAATTCCCAGGGCTGCACGCAAAGCTCCCCCAAGGACACCCTCACACCCTGTGCCTGCAGTTGGCACCAGGTTTCTGCAGCTCAGCAAGCATCCAGCTGGGGCACAAGGTGCCAGCCTCCTGCTCTTGGCAGCAGCCTCTCCTAGGAGTCTCGTGGGACCTCCTTTGCTGGGTTCTGGGGGTGAGGTAGGAGCGGGAGTGGGTCCCGCTCCCCAGCACCATGTCTACCCTCGCTCCCTCTTGACCACTCAGTATTCTTATATGAACAGGGAACAGCCAGGAGCGAGGGGTCGGGGCTCCTGGTGGCAGGCACAGTTCTGCCCCCTCCTATTAGGCCACAGGCACGGTGCCTGGCCCCAGCCTTTTGTGGTCTCTTTAGGGAGTGGGTTACTTAGTACCCCTCTCTCCACAGCTGTGGTTCCCAGGAACCAATTCTGGGGCAACTGGAAGCGTCCCCCCCAGGTCTCCTTGGTTTTTGGTAGGTCTTCCCTTCTGCAAAACGTGATAGGAGACTGGCAGCGTGGCACTGCTAGTGCCTAGAAAAACGCCCGGCACGGTCAGCCCTCAGCTTTCTTCTGAGAGAATGACTCAGTAGGAAGATTGCTGTGGCTGCAGGGACTTCACGGAGAAGTGACCAGAAGAGGCGGACAGTGGGGGCCTGACGTGGGTGACACCACAGGCTAATGTCTTTCACCCGTCATCTCACTGATCGCAATGACCTTGAAGGGCAGCCTAATCACCACCCTTTGCAGATGGAAGACCTCCACCTTCTCCAGGCCTGGCCATCTCGGGAGGAGGCAGAAGAGGGGTGGGGCTGGGAGCTGGGCTCTGGCGCCCATGTCCTGGCTCTGCCACTCCTTGGCTAAGTCACTGAGTTCTCTGACTCTGGTTCATTTGGAAAGTGGGATAAGACTCGGCTTGAAGATTAAATTAGCTAATACCTGTAATGTGCTGAGCTCATGTAGAGACAAGACAGGTCATCGACTAACCGGAGCCATTTCCAACACCATCATTGGGGCAAACCGGGTCTGTCTACCCCCACAGCTGGCACCTCTGCCCCGTGCCCCCCACTCCCACGAGGCTAGGGACCTGGGGACTGAGGGTGAAAGGAGCCGAGACCCTCGGGGAAGGGTGACAGCCAGAGGCAGCCTTTGATGCCAAACTGCGGCCTGCGGCCTGATGTAAAGGTGACGAGGATCCGCGTGGGACTTTAATCAGAGGAGTGAAAGCGGTGTTTTAGGGAGATTAATCTGGCAGCGGAGATGGGATGGAAAACAGTCGAGCTCAGTACAGAGAATTATGACTGCTGCCTGGCTCCGAGAGGCGGGACATTAAAGGAAAGTGGCCTGGTTCTTGGCTCCCCGGGGCCCAGGGTTCCCGGCAGCTGGGAAGAGCTGGCTCTTAGGAGGGGAGGCACCCAGGGCGGCCGGCAGAGGGCACTGTTCTGCCGGTGATCATGGCCCCTGCGCGGGAGCCCAGGCCTCTGGACAGGGAACAGGCAGCAAAGCCCCGTGTGTTAAGACTCAGGAGGGGGCCCTCAGCCCCCTGGCCAGTTCCATGCAGAGCATCTCAACTGCAGCAAATTGTAAGCAATCCCAGCACCATGTGGGGCTGCTCTCAGGGAAAGGCCCTTGGGGAAGGTGGAGACCCCCCCCTGGGGGACCCCCCCCCCCCCCCCCCCCGTGCCAGCCCCCACAGGAGGCCCGCCAGGCCCTCACCTGGCTCCCAGGCTGCTCTGGAACCAGCAGCCAAAGTGCAAAACGGCACCAGGCCTGCCCTGGCCAAGAGCAGAAGGAGCCGCTGCTTGTACATTTTCTCATTTTATTTGAAGCTGTCACAACAGGTGAAATGCCGAGGCAATGCCATCTTCTCTCGTCTTCCACGGAGCCGGGCCACTGCACACGTCCCCAGCACCCAGACCTCACGCCAGAGTGTGGAAAACCTCCAGCTTCTCCTGGTACAGCTGGTGGAACTGCCGGGCCAGACACTGGAAGGGGGCCTCGTAGTTTTCCATCTCCTTCTGTGGAGACAGGTCGAGGAGGGTCGTGCTGTGTGCGGCATCAGAGCCAGCACGCGCTCTTACTTCTCGTCAGTGCCACACACGCTTGCCTCATTTCGCCTTCACACCACCTGGGGAGGCTGCTTTACCAGAAGGAAACTGTGCCACGGAGACGAAGCCGCACACCTGTCAGTGGCGGAGCTGGGCTTGAACCTAGGTCTGTGTCTACAGGGCCCGGCCTTTCAGCCACTCTCGCTCCATGAGACGGAGTTAAAGGAGACTGCTTTGGCTGTGACCGAAGCTCCAGAGGCCACACAAAATAACAGACAGCAAGGACCCCACCCCGTGGAGGGAAGGCAGACATGATGGGCCCTCCCACCTCCAGGTCAGGGTTGCACCGTGGCATTTCCCTCCCGGAGGGCAGGTTCCCAGAGAAAGCCTGAGGCGAAGCTTAGGCCGTGCTGGACCCCGGCCAGGGAAGAATGAAGGTGTGACTGGGGCTGGCTATTGTGGTGGCCAAGCCAGGGAGGGCTCAGTGGGCCGGCAGTCCTGCTCCTCTGTGCACCTGAGGCCACAGCCGCCCTTCCCTGGACCAGCGGCCAGCGGGTGGGTGGGCCAAGCAGGAGCACCAGCCTGGAGCTGTCTTAACAGGACTCTGCAGGGACCACTTCCAGGAGGGTGGGTCCCAACAAAAACAGCCAGCCAGGAACCGCTAGAACCAGGAACCGCCAGACCCGAGGCTGCAGGAGGTAGCCCAGCCTGCAGGGGTATCACCTGCCAGAGGGAGGCTGCAGGAGAGAGCTCCACTGGTGGGGGCAGGGAAGGCCCATCTCTAAGTGCTCACAGAGCATCCGGCTGAGACACCTGGCAAGTCCTGAGGGGCCACAGGAGGTGGCAATAGAGACCCCCCTCGTTCCTCTCTCCCCTTTCCCCGCAGCTGCAGGCTGTGAGCTGAGCTGGGGAGAGCGCAGGTGCAGAACCGCAGCAGGTGAGAGGGGTGGCTGTGGGGCAGGGGGAGGGAGGATGTTGATGTTAGATCAAATCAGGAATTCTGACAGTCACCGAGGACTGGGCATCTTAGTAACTGAAATGGTATTTTTGTGATTAATGGTGCCCAAAGGACTCTCTCACTCTCTGTGTGCACACCCGTATTTAAATTAAGTTAAATTTATTCAACCTAAAAACAAACAACTAGCTCACCCATTTCCCCACCTCTACCTCTGGCAACCAGCAATCTGTTCTTGGTGTCTATGAGCTTGTTGGTTGTTTTTTTTTTTTTTAATAATTTCACATATTACACCATAAGGTATTTGTCTTTCTCTGACTTATTTCACTTAGCGTAATGCTCTCAAGTTTCATCCATGTTGTTGCAAATGGCAGGACTTCCTTCTTTTTTATGGCTGGATAATACTCCATTGCATATACTGTATATGTACCACAATTTATCCATTCATCCATCGATGGATACTTAGGTGATTTCCACATCTTGGCTACTGTGAATAATGCTGCAATGAACATGGGGATGAAGGTATCTTTTCATGTTAATGTTTTCTTTTTCTTTGAATAAATATCCAGAAGTGGGATTGCTGGGTCATATGGCAGTTCCAGTTTTAACTTTTGAGGAAACTCCATATTGCTCGCCATAGTGGCTATACCGTGTGTGCATCTTTTAAAATGTTTTTAAAGAAATAAGCAGGCAGCAGAAAGAACTCATGACTTTCAAGGCAGCAGCTCAGCTAAGAACACACAAGAACCAGTTTTCAGACAATCCCTGGCAGCTGGCAAAAGTGCAGCCTCCGTAAGAGGCGATGAACTGTCCCCAGTGAACGGCAGAGCTTCCAAACCAAAGAATGTTACAGAGTCCCCAAGCTCAGTGTTTCACGGACGGCAGCCTGGGCCTGGGTGCAGTGGCCCAGTTGGTGTGTGCTGAGCCCGGCCGGGAACTCAGGCTCCCCAGTCGGAGAAGAGCAGCCCGTCTGCCCCGCGAGCTGGGTGACAGAAATGCACAAAGGAACCAGTTCTGGTGGAGAAAGTTACCTGGACTTTCCAGCAAAGGGAGTCCCGGGCGGAGGAAACAAGCTGCCCGGAGGAGAGACAGGCGGGCGGTGTGTAGCCGGGGAGCATGGCGACTGCTGAGGACAGAGGCCGCACCCTCCAGCTGGACAAGAGCACTAACCGTTACACCTGCTGGGCACCTTTGGTTGTGCAGAGCATAAACTCCTCGGCAACACGAATGTCAAATAGAAAGGCTGGACCCCTGTTTTACACCATTCACAAACGTTAACTCAAAATGGATTCAAAACCTGAACCGAAGACCTGAAACCAGAAAACTCCCAGAAGAAAACGTTGGGGAAAAGCTCCTTGACATGGGTCTTGGCAATGACTGTATGGGAATGACACCAGACGCAGAAGTAAAAGCAAAAATCAACAAGTAGGACTACACTAAAGTAACAAGCTTCTGCAAGGGAAACCATCAACAAAATGAAAAGGTAACCCATGGAATGGGAGAAAATATTTGCAAACCACACATCTGAGAAGGAGCTAATATCCAAAATATACAACTCAGACAACTCAATAACAAAAACGCAAATAATCCGATAAAAAATGGGCAAAAGACCTGAGTGGACATTTTTTTCAAAGAAAATATTCAAATGGCCAACAGGCATATGAAAAGGTGCTCAACATCACTAATCATCAGGGGATGCAAATCAAAACCACAGTGGCTTATCACCTCACCTGTTAGAAGGGCTCATCAAAAGGAGAAGAAATTACGTGTTGTGGAGGAGGTGGAGAAAGGGGAGCCCTTGTGCGCTGTTGGTGGGATTGCAAACTGGGGCAGTCACTGTGGAAATCAGCATTACGCTAAGTGAAATGAGCCCGAGAACGGCAAATACCGTATGATCTCACGTATGTGTGGGACCTACAAAAACAACCTCACAGAAACAGAGCGCTGACTGGTGGTTGCCAGTGTCCGCGGGGGTGGGAGGTGGGCGATATGGGTGCAGGTGGTCAAAGGGTATCTGCTTCCAGTTTTAAGATGAGTTAAGTTTTGCCCCGGCCGGTGTGGCTCAGTGGACTGAGCGTTGTCCCAAGCACCAAGAGGTCATGGGTTCTGTTCCCGGTCAGGGCACATGCCCAGGGTGTGGGCTCGATACCCAGTAGGGGGCGTGCAGGAGACAGCCAATTGATGTTTCTCTCTCATATCTATGTTTCTATCTTTCTCCCTTCCCCTTCCTCTCTAAAAAAAATCAAAACATAAAAAAAAAAAAAAAGAGATGAGTAAGTTCTGGGCATGGGATTAAAAATAACAAAAGAAAGTCGAGCAAACACATAGGCCCCACCATCAGGTTTGCCAGACGATTGCGCTGCATTAAGGAGAGAGGAGACGGGCTTGGCGTCAAGACTTGCCTGTGCCTCAGAGTTGTTATATTTCCTGTTTAATTACAGCTTCCTTAACCGAGCTGCCTCAGGGGGGACTAGTTAACTCGCACAGTTAATACCAAGTGCTGAACTGCAGCCTCTGCAAGCACAATTTATACCCACCGTGTCCACAGAGCGGCAACAAACACCGGGCAGAGTTTAAACCCACCGCCCAGTGGCCCCTGGTGTTCATTTCTGAGTTCCATCAAGAGTTCCGGGGAGGATGGGGTACTGGGGTGAGGAGGCAGTTTCACAAGTGGGAATGTTGGCAGGGGAACACTAAAACGTTGCTGGCTGTGGGCAGTACGGCTCACTGCTTTGCTCAAAGGCGCACTGCGTAAAACCCGTCTACACAGGAAAAGCTTGCTACTTTGAGCTTCGTTCATTTAGCATTTGTGATGACTGGGCCGGAGGCAAGAGTGGCATTGATGTTTGTACCGCCTAAGAATTAAAGGATTTAGTAGGTAATACAGTATAAATAAGACGCCTAGGGAAATATTTACACGTTAGAAAAGCTCCCGTGCACGGAGGGTTTGCTGAGCACCAGACTCAGCCTAAGGGTCCTATATTCGCCCTCTGACTCCATTCTCACGCCTGCTGCTCAACGTGGGGCATGGCTTCTTTCCCCACCTGACCGGTGAGGAGCCCGAGGCACCGAGAGGTGGACCCACGGCTAGTCCTGCGCTCACCATGGGAGCTCAGAGCACCTGCCTTTACTCGCTAAGCGCTCCTTAACACGTTAAGCGCCCAGCCTGTTTTGTCTTCCGGACGGAAATATACGTGTTATGGAAGCACGCCTTTGCAGGGGCGGGGGGGGCGGTTAAAGTTCCCATCCACGTGCCACTGGACAGCAGCGGTCTGCCAAGTTTCGTAGGTGCAAGAGAAGTGCCCGTGGCTTAAGCACATTTTAAGTAAAAACAACCTCCAGGCTATTTATTCATTAGCCCACTGACTTTTGGAGCCAAAGAACCTGGTACAGAGGCCACATGGCCGGGGTGAGGTCCTTGTTACCACCACCATGTGCCAGGCCTACAAGTCTGCCCAGCAACCCCGGCGAGGGCCGCTGCTGGCTCTGTAGGAAAGTGCCCCACGAGCACGTCTAACTGATACAAGCTGGGTCACACGCCTGCACCCTAGTCACAGGGAGGTTGGGACCTCAAACTCCCAACACAGGAAGGGGGTTCGCTAGCACCAAACAGCCATATTCTGAAGTGTGTGTACGGAGGGTGCGGTAACAAATCACTCGGACTGTCCCCCTTCTGAGGGCTCCCGCTGACCCTACCGGGGGACAAACTGTGGCTTGGAGTCACCAGGGGGCTGCAGTAGGTGGGACAGGGAGCACTTATGGGAGTCAGATACTATGGATCCCAATGCTGACTCCACCCTCTACTTAGTCACGTGATCTTGGACAAGTCAGTTCATCTCCTCGACATGGAAGTAGGAACTGGGGGACCAGCCCCTAGTGCACGGGGCTGAACAGGAGCTATGAAGTAATGTTCCAACAGCACGTAACTACAGTATCTCGTGCAAACGTCAAGCATCACTGTAATTGAACACAATCGGCTTGTCTTCTTCACTAATTGAGATACCACTTTTCCGGGGCTGGCTGGCTAATCTGCTTTATTGAAATGCATGAGTGACTCCTGCTACACTGAGAAATGACCTTGGGCTGAGAATGTAAACACCAGTTCCTAATTCCCCTATGCATATGGTGGAGTCACAACTCGATGCACGTGAGGTCATGTGAAAACTCACGGAGGCGGCCCACTCCCCATTGGCTACCGAGCATGTGGGTACTTACCACGGATGTTTCAAAACATTCCAGGCCTTGGCCCAGCGCCCACGCCTGGGCCTGGGCCGCTTCCACTGCTCGCCTGCTGACCAGGTCTGTCTTGTTGCCCACCAACACACCTGCTCAAAAGAAACCATCACAGCATCGCATTTAACTGGCAGCCTGGGAGGCAGCTGGAAGGAAAGAGCAAGCAGGTGGACTTTATGGGCGCAAAAGATCGCCTGAGAGGTGCCTGGTTCGAGGTGGTGAGCAAGACAGGGACCCTAAGATGTTGACCCTGAGGCCACAGCAGGGCGGGCTCTGCTTTTCACCCAGCTTCTGCTCGGCCCTTTTTCTACACTCTTGTGGATCTGTCTGCCTTGTCCCCTTAAGGCTGCAAGTGCCCGGAAGGCGAGGGCCGAATTTATGCGAGCATTTGGGATAAATTCCTAGCTCATGGAGCAAACTTTAAAAATGGTCATTAATACTAATCTCAGGACTGGGCTCAGAGTCAGGGATTCAGAGGTAATTTAGTTCTGTCCCCAGCTGCATCCGCTGCAGCTAATTTTTGAGGCTGTCTCTGGAGATCGTTTTTCCTGGTCTGTAATGAGGAGGATTTGTTGATCTCACACAAGGATGAAAAATAAATTGATTTAAAGCATTCAGAAGTGACAGCAGGGCCTGCATGTTTACTCGTGCCCCCCACACAGGAGACCGTGAGCTCTTCCTGGGCTGGCTTTCCGGAAGTGACACCTCACCTTCCTGTCACAGCCCCGTCCCCTTTGCTGCCGGAGTCTCCCAACCCTGCACGGTGGGGGTACAGACTCGGAGGTGTGTGCACCCTCAGACTCAAAGCCCAGGGCACCCCTCTGTACTCCCACAGCCAGGTCTGCAATGACCTGAGCTCTGGAGTACATTTTAAGTAAACCCGATGCCGCAGCTCCTACCTGGGAGGGAGGTGCCTGGCACCTGTGACCGCGCCTTCTCCAGCCACTTGCTGCAGTTGATGAAGGACTGCTCATTGGTCACGTCATAGACGAGGCACAGGACGTTGGGACTCTCCCACTGTGCAAGGGGGACAGGACGAGACGTGTCAGTAGCGGTGGAAGTGACTTCTGGGCTGGCAGATCTGGCCAGTTTTCTGGGGAGGGACATGTGGCTGAAGGGAAATGACAAACTGTGAAGGGGATGTGAGTTAGACAACGGAGCCACGGAAGAAAACAGTTTGCTCAAAGGAATGAATGGAAGGCGGGGCTCGTGGGCGGCTGGGAAAGGTGCGCTGGGGAAGGTGTAGCTGTAAGTCCAGGGTGTGAGTTTACATCGGTGCCAGGCTCTCCGCTGGGATGGTCTCGGCGTCCCTGCTGTGCAGCCACAGTGAGGGTGACCGCCTTGCCCAGGTCGGATGTGCTTTCAACGCTAGAGCAGGACTGCAGCTTTCCTCCACCGGGAGGCGCTTCTCCTGCCACTGGCCTCAGGGACTCATTCCGCTCATCCTGACGGATGGCCCACTATAGTGCAAGCTGGCGCGCCGGCTGCTCTGTAGGCCCAGAGAGCATCCCTTCTTCCACCAGCCAGTCACCAACGTGGGTTTGCTTGCGTCTCCTTCCTAAGGGCCGCCTTTTCACAATGCTTCTCCTGCAGCGCATCAGCCCTCATCCAACCAGAGCACTGACATGGTCACTGAACCGGGCTACACTCTCCGGACAGGCACCTTCCAGGGCTGCTCAGATCCGGGGGCACCCTGCTGCTCGGCACAGGGCGGTAGGATTGCCCTGCTCAGGCTGTGATGCATATGACTATGGCCACACCCTGGTCCCTGAGGACCCCCACCTTGCGCAGTGAAAGCCTGGTTTATTTCTGGGGTGTTGGAACCTCCCAGGGCGTAAGGGAGAATCCTTTTTCCTCCAGTTTTCCTAGGACGGTCAGCCCAGAGTCGCTCTGGAGGGCTCACCTCCCTACCCACAAGGTCTCCAGGACAGGGAGCACTAAACCAATGATTCCTCTCACACCTTCACTCCACAGACTAACTCAGGAACTCGCATTAAGCCCCGTCTCCCATGAGCATGCTGGGGACACCTTCTTCCTCCAGGCCTCAGCCAGGGGCCCAGGGCAGTGCCAGGATGGAGCTGGAGCAGGGAGCCTGGAGTCAGGGTGTGCGCTGCTAGTGGCCCTGACCTCGGGGCACGTCCTCCCTCTGCCGAGGAAGGGCAGCAGCCAGCGCCGGGCCGTGCACACAGTAGGTAGGCATGTGGTGAGCATGAACTGATGCGTGAAGCCACTCCTGTGTGAACTCACCATCGTTAGATCTGTTTTGCTTAGACAATAACCCAAAAGAAGGCAGGAAAGTTTCTATTAAAATGTAGCCGTTCTTGGGAAGGCAGGGAGGGCTCTGGGGAGCGTAACCCTTCTAATTAGCTCGCTGGCCCAGATCAGCGGAGCTGCTACCTGGGAAGGAACAGCAGGCTGGACCTGAGAGGATGGCTGGATGCGCATGGGGAGCCCTGGGCAGCGGGGCCCACCCCAGGCCGAGACCAGGGGGCCAGGGCGTGGGCCCGGAAGGTGAGCCTCAGGATGGGGCCTCCAGTGCACACACATTACCCCCCCCCCTCCGGGGAGGAATGTGTGCTCCTGTTCTGGGAGGCTGAGGAGGAGGGCTGAGGGGACACCACCAGGAGGCAGCTGCTCCAAAGGGGAGGTTCCGGAGTGAGCGGCTTGAGGACGGAGCCACCCAGCGTGGGCACATTTGGGTCCCAGCCACTCAGAGCTGGGAGCTAGGGGGAAGCATGTGCATAAGCCACCCCTAACTGCAGGCGGCCACAAGTCCCAAGGCTGGGAGCAGTGCCCCTTACAGAACTTGACCATGATAGCTTCTCTCGGCAGCCAGAGTGCAGTGACATTTCTGGGAGAGGGGTGGGAGGGGAGACCTTGGGCGGGAGGCGGTGTTAGGAAATGAAGCCGCAGGCTACTTGCCAATTTATCCAGCATTTCCGAAAACAGCTCCTTGCCAGCCGAGTCAAAAATGAAGAGCTCCTAGAATCAGAAAGGCGCGTCCCAAGAATGTCTACACGTGGGGTGGGGTGGGGAGGGGCAATGGCTACACGCCAGCCGCACCGACCTCAGCTCAGTGCTGACCTGGCTTCGGGGTGAGGTGCACGCGCAGGTGCACACACATTCACAGAGGCTGCACCCCCCGCCCTGGGGCTTGAGGACGGCGATGGGAAAGAGGAACAACCCCCAGAACCTGCGAGGCGGGGCCGGTTTCCCACACAGCCAGCACTTTCTGCGCCGCTCACCTCTGCTAACCTCAAGTGCAAAACCACCAGGAACAAGCTGACTTCCCACCTGGCAGAACAGAATGCTAAACAGGCTGACAAGTGCTCTGCCTTCCAAAAGGTCATTCTGCACTTTGTTAACCAAATTGATTTTCAAATCTTAAAACCATTCTTTCTAAAGGAGGTCACTGAGTAGGCCTGGGAAGGCGCGGAAAGTAGGACAGTCTCATTCCTCCGATGGCTCAGGTGTGGTTCTGACGAGGACATAGGAGGACCCCTCCTGCCCCCGTCCAAACCTCAGCCAGCCTATGGGAGACCCTCTCCCCCACACTGTAGCCCAGAAAGTCCCCCTCAACTTCCCCCTTCAGCTCCCTCCGGGCACTGGTACGCCTGGCTGGCTTCTGACCCCTGCACATGCTGTCTGAGTATCAGAGCTGCAATGTGAGTCGCACGTCGGTGACCTGAGCACTTCGCACTGTGTCGGGGGGAGTTAAGATGGTTTTGGCTCATGGACCTCTTTAAGAATCTGGTGACTCTTAAACCTCCTCCCAGGGAAGCACATGTGTACAAACACAGCATCTTGCAATTGCATTTTAGGTGTGGATTCCCACAGAGGGAGGCAGATCGAGAATCTCGATGGGTTAGTTGTGAGGGCAAGGCCCATATTTCAGTCTCACTTCCTCTCCCTAGGATGCTTTCCTGTCCCACAGTGCTGTCCCCAAACGCTCAATGCGTCCAGGACAAGTCCTTGCACCCCGTCTCTCGCAGGGAGGCTGACGGTGACCCTGGGCCCGGCGCAGGGCACTGAACTCCCTCGGGTCAAGGGCACCACTCACCACACTGTCCCCTGTGTCAGGAACTGGCAGCGTCTTCACCACCAAATCCACCCCAGTTGTCTGCCGAGGAAAACCAAGAACACGTGTGTCAGGGGCCCCAGGGGGCGTGTGCAGGTCACGAAAGCACCGACGCCAGGAGACATCCCCAGCGGGAGTGCTTGTGTCCCGGACTCCCTGGTGGTGCAGAAGTCACAGAGGACCAACGAGGCTTGTCCCGCTCCCTGCCCCAGAGCGGGCTGTGCGTGGTGACAGCGACCACTGGCTCAGGGTTATCTCCCAGTGCCCGCGGCCTGGGCCCGGCCCACAGCCCCTGCGTCTCACCAGGGTGTAGTTCTTCTGGAAGTGGGCTCCATCGCTGCGGAAGATGTGCGCCAGGGCGGTCTTGCCCACTGCAGGGTCCCCTGTGCGGACAGAGCACACGAAAACCTCACTGCCATCCTGACCTGACCGCGGGCTTCCCACCCCAGAACGCTGGTCCAGAAGCCCCCAACTTCACTGGGTTTTCAGAGAAAATGTACCCGGTTCTCCTGGGCTCTGGCCCTGAGGTCGCGGGCAGGGCGATGGGCCCATGAGACCAATCTCCCAAACCCACGATGGCCAGTCACGTTTCTCCAAGGCTACCCCCTCGTCCAAAAGAACGGACCCAGGCGGTAGCGGCTCGCGGAGAGCTGAGCACTGGGAACGGAACTGACACTTCCAGGAACATACCCTATGGGAAAACCTGTCACTTTCAACCTGGAATTTACTTTAAGTCTTAAAGGTAAACAGGTGTGGCCAGGCACAGACTGAAAGGCTCAGCTGACTTGAGTTTAGAGCGTCCCGAGTTAGGACCCTGCACCGTTTTGTTTGTGTGTGTGTGGGGGGGGGGAGGGGGGGAGGGGGGTGGTGGGAGTTGAGAGTTTCTGCATTTAGGAAAAACAAAACGATGCCACCTTGAAATCCATTTCCAGGTGATACCGCCCTCCACCTGGTGTGCCCATCTGTGACCACGGGGTCCATCTTCCCAGGGCCAAGTCTATCTGCTACAGCAACTGTCTTCTCCAAGCTGGCCCCCACCCAGCGGGTGACCTCCCCGGCCTTCTTTTGTTGGTCGGTAACCCCACAAACGGTTCCTCAAAACTCAAGGTTTATGTCACAGTCTCAGTCTGAGATCTGGACTTCTCATAAGAATGTTGGGGGCACTTTAATCTGGAGTTCCTCCTGTGCCCCCAAGGGTGCTGGCGGCAGGCCGGGCCCACCCTTAATTGCCCTGTGCCCTCCCCACTTTCCCACCCATGGCTCTGCCCGGCCTCCTTAGATGCCACGCAGTTTCCATGTGCAACACCTCCTCCACCTGGAGTCTTACAGCGGCTTCCCACCCCCGCCCCGCCCAGGCCCCGGCAGGACTGCATGGTGGGGGCCGGGGGCCTTTTCACGCGTCCCCGACTTGCATCCTTCGGTGCCATCTCTTCACCTTCGCTTCCTATTTTACAGCGGCTTCAGTGCTTTTCCTGACTTGATTTCCCCATAGCCTTCCGCTGTTAACTTTCCCTTTTTAAAAAACTTTAAATCATTTTTATTTTTCAACTCCAGTTGGCACACATCATCGTATTAGTTTCAGTGATGAGACATTCTATAACTCACCAAGTGGTCACCCCGAGAAACCTAGTCCCCCTCTGGCACCATACAGTTACCTGTTCACTTCTCAGTGTTGACGTTTCTCATCTATAATTTCCTCTTGTGAGACAATGACTAAACTGTTCATGGCATTTCACTTCATGTGAATTCCTCCAGGTCTTGCTTTCCTATTTGCCACCACATCTTACAAGGAAACCAACACATGTGAGCCTCCAGCCTGAGCGCATTCATACAATCTCAGTCAGTGACCTCCCCATCATTAACCTCATTTGACAGACGAAGAGACCGAGGCCCAGAGAAGCTGAGTAACTGCCCTAGGATTCCAACACCGTGTTCTCTGGGCCAGCCCCCTCCCCTCCTTGAGCTCGGGGAGCCTTCTGACCATCTTTGACATGGCCCTCAGACCCCCATCATGCAGCCTTCCAGGACACTGGGGCGACCACAGGCTGGAGTCACCGGAACCCACCCTCTGCGAGCAGAGAGCACACCACTCTCCCTGCCTTTGGACCGCATCCACCCGCCCCACTCCATTTGGGCTTTTGAATCCAGTTGGAAATTGGCTGGTCCGCTTGTGAAATTCCCCACAGATTTTCCTGGTTAATTTCATATTTCCTTCTTCCGACTGCCAGTCGGTCACCCACACTCATGAGCTGTGTCGGCTGAGGAGGGATCTGAGCACAGCGAGAAGGAACGATAAACACGTTTGCAGAGCAACAAGATGACAAGTGCAAATTCAAACAGCACAAGCTGAGAACCGAGTGCCAGGCACATGGAGGAAAGAGCGAGCGGTTTCATTAGTGGGCAGACTTCCCGGGGGCGGGCTGATGGCAGGGAGGGGCACACTTGACGGAGAGGGTGACATCTCCAAAGGCACAATGCAGGGGTGACCTCCGAATCGCCAAGCCCAGTGGTCTCCTCTCAGTCCTCAAGCTCCTCGCCCTCTGGCCTGGTTGCCCTGGTGACCCTGCACTGGCCTGGTTCTCCTGCCTCCCAGACGTGGGCACCCTGTGGGGCTGTCCTTGGCCCTCTGTCCCCTTTACTCGCTACCCTGACTGCCCTGCCTGAGGATGATGGGCCTTCACTCAGTCCAGTTCATCTACTGCGAGGGTCAGGTTGTGTCCCCGGCTCCTGAGTGTCTCACCCACCCCCATCTCACTTGTTCTGTTAGTGATGTCACCATTCACTCTCACTGTCCCCAGACTCCACCCAGTCACCTCTGACTCCTCCTCCTCCCACGCTCAGCCCCTCTTCTCTTCATCCCAGCCACGTGACCTTGGCTGTCACTGCTGACTGCCCCAGTTACCCACACCAGGCTGGTCGCAGCCCTAACCCATCTACCCAGGCCCTGCGCTGTGATGCTGGGGCTGGGACAGTGCAAACTCGGCTCTGCCAACGAGAGTTCTAGAGAAAGACAGAAGGCGGGAGGGGAGCAGGACTTGCTCCTTGCATCTGCTTGTCATTTCTTAGCAGCAGCCTGGCCTTGGCCTTCACCCCAGCAGCACTAGTTAGCTGCTGCCTCCAGGCTTGTTACACCCCCTCAGAGACACCAGGGGCCCCTTCTCGGAGGTCGCCTCTCAGCTCCCCAGGGTCCTCCTGAACTCCGAGGTCCTGAGGACCCCCTCTTCCCTGTTCCCCAGCCCTGGGGGGAGGCTCCTGCAGTGACTGCTGCCCTGCTGTCCCCTTTCGTCGTCCAGTTCCTCCGTGATGGATTAATGTCCCCGTGAAACCCTCGCACCGGGACACCGAGAGCAGGTCTGCGCCTGCCTGGCCCCTGGCCCCAGCAGCACTGTGGTACCAGGATGGTCTCAGGACACAGACCCCAGATGGTCTGAAATCGGCTGGGTCGTGTCCCGGCTGGTGGGCAGCGGGTCCCAGTGATCTGTGCCATGGATGGCCTCCCACGCTGGCGCCTGAATCCCTGAGGCACCACCGAGTGGGCAGCCTCCTCAGAGGTCTGCTCCTGCTCCGTGGGGTTCTGCTTCAAGCTTCTGGCAACCCCGCCTCTCTCTACCGGTTCTGTGTCATCTCAGTGTTCTCCTCTTGTTTTTTTGAGGTCTTCCACACCTGCTGAACCGATTCTCTGTTGAAATGCCTAATGTATTTTCTGTTTTCTTAACTGGTCTTGCCTGAAAACACTTCCCCACAGGCCCTCTCTCCTCTCTCCTCCCCGTTCCAATCCACCCTGAGCTCGGCATCAGCAGATGGACCCTCGTAACATAACCTTTCATCCTGCTGCTCTCACGCGAAGCCCGCCAAGGACTCCTCCCCCATACCCTCCTCTCCGGTCAACCCCTGCCCCCTTCCAGCTCGCCCTCCAACTATCCCTTTCACAAAACCTTGGCTCTGCACTCCTATTCTCTCTGTGTGTGTAAATGCAGTAACTAATATATATGTTCCTTTTTTTAAGGCGGTGACATTGTTAGGAACATTATGTAAGCTTCAGGTGTACATTATCATTCGGTATCTGTATACTAGTTCTCTTGATCTCTGAAAATCCCTCGAATACAACCTTCCAGGTCTCCCCAATCCAAGTCCAAATCCTGCCCATTCTCTGCCAGGCCAAGCTCAGTGTCCTTCCTGCACAGCCTCCGGAGGTCATCTCTCCCGTCTTTGTATCTGTGTGGCTGATGTGCTCACTGCTGCTAGCATGAGACCTGATGTCAGGACAGCCGGCTAATGAGGCACTATTATCATCCCTACTCCCTCCAGCTCCATCATTACCAGCTGTGTGTCCGCGGGTCAGTAATCTCTCTGGGCCTCAGTTGTACCATCTGCAAAATGGGGACAACAGAACCTATTTCACAGAATTGTTATGAGGATTTAATGAGTTAATATGTACAGTGCCTGATGTACGTTGAGTAACAGTTAAGTGATTTTTAAAGTAAATAACATGGAGATAAATGTCAAGTGCTGTTTTTCCCTCCTGAGCTGAGCCAGCACAATAGCAGCTGTGCCTTGAGGTACTGCTTTGGTATCTGGCACACAGAGGGCATTCCGTTCTGTGTGCTGCACTGCAAGTTATCGTGTGCACAGCAGGGATTCAGGGATTCAGGCGCCAGCGTGGGAGGCTTCCTGGAGTGTAGGGCTGGCCTGCCTCATCCTTGTATTCCCACCACACCTTGCATAGTGACTTACATGTAGTAGGTGCTCACTAAAAATCCATTGAATGAATAAGCACTTGAATTATGAGAGAAAAATGGCAGATTAACTCGATTGAAACAGTAGGCCTGTTGGGGGGTAAAGGAAAAGGAAAACCGAAAGGGGCGTGTGTGAGGTGGGGTGGGGTGGAGCTGATTCGCTGTACTGAGGTCTCTGGTCCCGGGAAACTTCCAAGAGGAGATACCCGGAGGCTTTGAAAGGGGGCTGCAGCTTGAGAGCTGGGTTAGAGTTTAGGAATCACTCGGGCAGTGGCTGAAATCAGGTGACACAGTACCTGAGGGAGGGGGTGTAAAGAAGGGTAAAGCGTCAATAATCTAGACTTGAAGAAAGTACAGCTCAGGGCAAAGAACAAGCCCTGGAAATCAGTCGCCTGGGACTAGCTCCCAGCTCGGCCACATCCAGCTGTGTGACCCGCGGCAAGTGTCTTAACCTCTCTGGGCCTCGGCCGCCCCATCTGTAAATGACGATGACAACAATACCGACCCCACCGAGTTGTGTGGGGACTGAGCTGACTGCGGTGAGGTCTAGCACAAGGCTGGAAAGTGCTCTGGAAGTTAGCTCCCTGGTGGAAGTTGAATGGAAAAAACAACAACAAAAACACACACAGTCGTAGAGAGAAACCCATTAAAAAAAAAAATCTAACTTCAGAAAATAAAAACATTCCCACCTTATCCATGAGGAAACGGAGGCTCAGAGAAGTGCCCTGTCCGAGCGGACTCAGCCAGTGGAGGCCGGCACAGCCGGAATTGTTTTTGTTGCTCAATGCTGCCTCTCCTGGCGCTCGGGAAACCCGACACCTCTCTTGAGAACCAATTTCTTTAGCTCCAGTGTGATTTGAGTTCCTGTTGTCTGTCATCTTTGTGTGTGACCCTTTTATTTCCAGATTAGAAAAGTCATCGAAGATATCATCTATTTCAGTCTGCGAGTGATGAGTCAAAGAAGATAAAAAAGAGTCTCTTTTCTCTTTATAATTTCTCACGGCTGCTTTCCTGAGCTGCTCAAGGAACCCTGGAAAGGTCACAGCTTTCAAGAGTAGCACAGGTTACGAGTTTCGGAGGTGGGCAGATCTCCGTCGACCCTCCTTCACTAGGGGTGACCTTGCCTTGGTGCCTCAGTCAGGTCAGAACAATCCAGCCCTACCCCAGGGTGCCACCGTGAGGGTGCCTGGCAGGCAGTAAGGACTCAGTAAAGCACACGTGTGTTCTGTGGCCCCAGGTCTATAATCCTGGCAAATGTTTTTCTAAACGTCCAGCCTGATACAAAGAGAGCACCACAAATGGGAACGCCACCTATTCACTCATTCCACAAATATTCACTGAGGACCTACTAGGTTCCAGGTGTTGTTCGGGGTGCTTGGGATGCATCAGTCAACCCAACAAATATTCTTGCCTTCGGGGGATTCCACACTTATGTCCCCCTGAGCGAGGGGTGGCATAGTGACTTCAAAGACGACACAGATCCACTTTTTGCAAACTCTGGTCAACTGTACACTACTGTCTCTACTCCCTGTTACCAGAGGGGGTGGGGTCAGGAAAAGATCCCAGGAGAAACGACTACCAAAGTCACCGACGCCTAACGTTGGGGTACATACAGCACGTGGGTTAGTTGGTGTGCTTAGCCTGGTGTTTAAGGAATCTTTGCCACCTCAGTGGGGCTCAAACTGGTGAAGGTGGTCTCAAGAGTATGCCGGGAGCGGAAATCAGCTGGAAGTGACAAGTGCTCTGGAAGAGAATTCTACCACGGCTAATGGGATTTACACTACCAACAACTGCATGAACTCGCCTCTGGGAGAAAGGGAAAGCGGGTGGGCAATTTACTGAACAAAAGCTCTCGATAACTTATGAGGTCTCTGGACTTCGGACATTGTAAATTTCAGACTCACCTGCCAGAATGCATTTGGCTGCCAGCTTCACCATGGTAACCAACCACCTCCACGGACCAGACAGGGGAAGAGGGGAGACTAGAGGCGTTGGGGCCTGTGGCCGCGGTGGGGACGGGAAAGTTGGGCTGCGCAGGGAGGGGCGCGGCTATCGGCGCAGGGCGCACGGGAGCTCCAGAGGGGACCTGCTCAAGGCCTCAGTAGGCCGCCTGGAAGGTGCCAGCGAGATGGCACGGCTCCTATTCCCGGCCCTGCCCCCGCCAGATGGGGACCATCAGGAAGAGAGAACCCGCAAACCTGGGTCCTAAGCACCGCGCCGGACGCGCTGGCCTGGCAACCGCCTGTCCCGCCTCCTCCGCTTTCTCGCTGGCCCTCGATTGGCTGCCACCAAAAACTCCCACCCGAAGGATTTCGGAGACCAGTGGGAGGAGGGGGCGGGACTAAGAGCTTTCTTGAAAGACAATTCGTAGTAGCGTCTGCTCTTCAAGCGTATACCGCTTGCCTAATGGTTGTAGCAGATGTCAATCATTTCCATCCCACCTCTCCGCGCTGCCGGAAAGTTCTTGGAAAAGCAGCTCCCACTTCTTGTAGCGGGAGCTGTGATAAAAGAAGCTTTCTGATTGGCGAGAGGGTGACTTGGTCCATCTTCGGGAGGAATGGGGATTCTCCGAATCCCCTGCCCTCCTGGATGTGGACTCGCCCGCTGAGGGCTCAGTGAGAGCGCGGGAGGCTGGAGCGGAGCCTGCGCAGTAGACGAGGCCGCGGTTGCTGAAGCGGAGCTTAGGGCGAGTTTGATACCCCAGAGGTTCTTGTCGCTCCCCAAGTTCCTAGGTTCCGGGAGCGCGGCCGCGAGGTGCGTCTAGAAAGCCAGTCCTTGCCCTGCACCCTACGGGGAAATCTTATTTTAAAGCCCAAGGATGATATGAGCTTTAAACTCCAAAATAGGAAAGTGTTTAGAGTGGTGTCAGTGAATTTTGATGGAGGGGGAGCGGTGATTGCACTGGGGAATTTGAAGTACCTTTCTCTGAGCCCATTTCCGTTGTGTAAAATGAAGAACATCTCACACCGCGTATTGAATGAAAGCGAACATCCAGAACACTGTGGTCACATAGGGAGGTCCCACTTGCTCTGGTTAAGAAACCCAAATGGAAAACGCTGCCGTCTTCCTTGAGCCTCTTTCCTCATCTTTAAAGCTGGGCTGGCGGAACCCCTTTATGGGGTTACTAGAGGCCTGTTGCGCGGACAGCTTCATGCAATAGGCCTTCTTTCCCTTGGCTTCCAGCACTGGGTTTCCTCCAGCACCCGGGACCCAGGCCTTCGCTCTGGCTGGAGTCTGCCGCCTTCATCTTCACTGCAGACTCAGGCCTCAGGCCAGAGTGAGTCTGCAGTCTTCATCTTCAAGCCAGAGTTCTGCTCCTGTAGATCCCTAGCCTCCCCCCATCCCCCCATCTCATAGCAGGTGTCCTGCCCCGCCTGGCCACTCTGTGCCTGGAGCAGCTGGGCAGCTACCATCTTTGCCCTTCTAATTTGCATATTCCCTCCTGATTGGCTGGTGGGCATAGCAGAGTGATGGTCAATTTGCATGTTTCTCTTTTATTAGTGTAGATCCTGAGGCTTAAAAGAGAAAGCATGTCTGGGACATAGTAGGTGCTCAACACTCAACAGTTGAAGGGATGGGTAGGGAGAAATTTATCTGGGTGGATTTGGTTTATCATGGTCACACAGGTTAGCCAGATGCACCCTGTTCTCACTCCTGCTCCCAGATCCGTGTGGCTGAGCCAAAAGGGAGGAGCAGCCTCAGGGGAGATGCCGGTGTTCAGGATCTGCGGTCACATGACTTTCAGTTACCAGACATTTTGCTCTCTCTCAGCTGCTCTGTCTCAGTGTGGCCACTAGCCTTGTGCAGGGGAATGAACACACACACACACACACCCTATAAGTGGCTGTGAAGCTTTCAGCTCTGAATCCGCGGGAAAACAATGCAAATTGCCTGAAATTTTATCTTCTTGGGAAGCATTCCTAGTGTTCTGGTTAAAATCCGTCTCTCCTTCATTCTCCTTACCTACTTTTTTCTTTGGAGACCTCATGTGCATCTGTCCCAGACACCCCAGGCCTTCCTGCCTCCCCCTCCAGGCTGTCCTGTTTACTGTGACCCCATTAGTCCTGTAAAGGACCCCTTGAGCCTTCTGAGGCAGCTCCATGGAGCTGAGACACTGAGCTACATCTGGAGCCTCAGTTTCCTCCTGTAAGGGGGGTAATAGCACCTCCCAGGTAGGGCTGCACTCCTCTGCACCACATCTACTCTTTACCTTTCGTGGCTGCTACTCTGCGACTTTAGTCAGCACCATCATGAGAGCATTCTGGATCATTCCAGGGAGATGGTAAACCCTGTATATTGAATTCTTCCCTCATCACAAGGGCCTTCTGTACCGTCTTGATAACTAAGTGACGGCTGCATGACAAGAGTCATTGGCTTTAAGGCGGCCAGAGAGTTTGGAACCATGAAAGGCCTTGAGAAATTCTAATCTAACCCTCTCTGAGCAGCTATAACCACGAGAGCTGGCACGTGTTGAGCACATGCTGAATGCTGGCCCCATTGTAAGTGCTTTAAAGGATTAATTCATTTAAAACTCATGTCCACACTTGATAGTTACAATAACCCCCTCTTATCCCCAGTTGATAGATGGGGAAATTGAGGCCCAAATGAGGTTAAGTCAAATGCCCAGGGTCACGTAGCTAGTGAATGGCAGAACTGGGGATTGAACACAGGTATTCTAGCACCCCCTGCCCCCAGCAGGGGACCCCCACCCCCGCCTCAGACTCCATCACAGTTCCTCCCCTATGGATGGGGTTCCTTGCAGTAATAGCTCATGCTGATGGAGCATTTATATGCCAGGCATGTGCTAAGCTCTTCACATCCTCTCTCTTGTTTGATGCAACGACCCTGGGAAGTGAAAACTATTATTACTTCAATTTAACAGGCAAGGAAACTGAGGTCCAGAGAGAGCCCAAGGTTATGCAGCAAGCTGGCGAGAATCAGAACCAGCCTCGGGTCACCTGCTCTTAGAATGGATGTGTTCCTTGAATCACCTAGAGTATTCTTTACAGTTTCATTAATAAGCTCATCTCGAGTGCCTACCCTGGACCAGCCGCTGTGCCGGTTGCTAGGGCCACCACAGAGAGGTGACAGAACCCCAGAGGCTCTGGGAGACCCGGCCAGGGGAAAGTGCTGGCCCTGACTTCCATCGTGGAGCCCAGAATCTGGATTTTTGTGTAAAATCCCCCCGACTCTCAAATGTTGGCCTCGAGCTTAAATTTAAAGCACCACAACCATAACAGAACACCTCTGTTGACTGGTTCAGCCTGGGGTGGGGGGGAGAGGGGGCTGCGTGGCTGTGACCTCTAGTCAAGGAGGGAAGATAGTTGTAGGAACAAGTCCTGTGACATGAGTGGATACAGGACCCCAAGGAGCACCCCTGACCCTGGAGAGGTGGAAGGGTGCTGGGAAGGAGATGCTGGAAGGAGAGCCCTGCAGCATGGGTGGGGGTTTATGAGGTGGACTGAGAGGAAAGGACATCCTGAGCAGATGGAACAGCATGTGCGAAGGCAGGGCGCTGCGGGGGGTAGTGCACTGAGCATTTGTAGAATGGCACATGACTCTCTTTGCTCAGGTGGGAGATGGGTAAGAAATAGGTCCAGCCTAAGCTCCCGCATGGAACCACAAAGAGAGCGAGGCAAGGCCTGGCATGAAACCTTCTTTGAGGAATTCATCCAACAAATATTTTATTGAGTGCTTACTAAGCACCGTGGACAGACCCACCATCTGTTCTCAGGCTCTTCCAGCCCAGGAGGGAGGCAGATAATCGAGCAACAAGGACCTGTGACGGCTGTGTGAGTGCTGAGTGGGAAAGGACCTGCTGCATTAAGACCAAACACCCTGTGCTGTGGTCCCCGGACCAGCGGCATCAGCATCGCACAGTGACTTGTTAGACATGCACATTCTCAGGCCCTGCCCCAGACGCTACACACGGGGTGAGGACCACAATCTCTGCTCTCATGAACCTTCCTGGAGATGCTGACGCATGCTCATGTTTAGGGGCCACTGCTGTTAGGTCATGACAGGACCCACCTTGATCCACTTGCTCTGCTGGCTTTCCTGTCTCTCAGGCTCCCCAACCCCCTCCTACCTCAGGGCCTTTGCACTTACTGTTGTCAACATGGCTGCATGACACTTTCCCTCACGACCTTCTGATCTCTGTCCAAGTGCCATCTCCTTGGAGAGGCCTCCCAGCACTCGATTTAAAGAATGCCCCCAATCTGTCTGTCCGTCTCAATCCCCTTGTCTTACTTCCCTTTCTTCATAGCGCTCACCACTACCTGACATTCTATGCCACAAGTATTTGTTTATTTGTATAGTATCTGTCTCCCTCCACTACAAGGTTAGCTTCACAAAAATGGGGACTTGGTTTCTTTTGTCCTCCCAGCATCTAGGACAGTGCCCAGCATGGTGAGACACTCAGTACATCTTTTTGAATGAATGAATGAAATCTCCTAGTGTTCACCTTTCTGGACATTCATTCATTCATTCATTCAATAAGGACCGACTCTTGAGCACCAGCTCTTGCGTAGGTAAGGGGCTCAGTGGGGGAAGGGGTGCCATGGCCATTCAGGTAGGGGCAGCCCTCCAGCCCCCTCCTCCACGGCACAGCCAGCTCCATACTCATACGACCTCCAGACCTGTAGGCTCCGAGGAGGACGGCTGAAAAGCACTGCTCCCCAAAGCCAGGGACTGGACTGCTCGGGCTAGCTAGGAAGTGAGGGCTCTGAGTGAGAAGGAAGCGAAAGGCAGCTGCTGACACGTTGTTCCAGGGACGGTCCAGTCATCCTGGGGCTGAACACTTCCCACCAGTCATGACAAGCAGCGTGTGTCTGCGCAGCGGCTCGGTGCCAGGGACAGCCGTCATATTCCCCGCCCTGCGCCTGGGCTCATGGTGCCCGCGGCAGGCACAAGGCCTCCACCATTGCCCCAGGGCTTCTCCTCTGCCCGCGCTGCTCCTCAGAGCCCCGTCACTACGGAGGGTCCTAGCACATTTGTTGGATGTACCACAATCCCTCTGGGTAAAGAAGAGGCTGAAATTAGCGGGAGAGGATCTGGGCATGAATCTTCGAGAAGAAGACCTCTTCACGCATTAGATCAATTTTGCGCTAATGCCCTCATGTCAGAGGGCGATGCAAAAGAGGGGGCCAGTAGATCGATCGGAATTTTAGATATTTAGACCAGGGTTTCCTCGCCATGGCACTGCTGACACTTTGGATTAGATAATTCTCTATTGTGGGGGTGCTGTCCTGTGCCTTCCAGATGTTCAGCAGCATCTCGGGCCTCTACCCACTAGATGCCAGAATCATGTCCCTCGTTGTGACAAACAAAAATGTCTCCAGGATTTGACAGATGTCCCCTGGGCGCAAACATGGTCCATGGCGAGAACCACTGACATGTGAGAAGGAAATGCTGACTTTTAAACTGGAATTTGCAAGGACTGGGACTCAGACTGTCTGGGTTTGAACCCTGCTTTGCCACTTAAGCTCTCTGTGTGTCTGTTTCCTCGTCCCTGCCCTTGGGTGCCTGAGGAACCAACTGAGTGAGCACAAGGAAGGTTCTAGAACAGCGCCTGGCAAGCAGTAAGACCCAGTAAACACCGGCTCTTCTTAACAGCCGGTGGGCTGCTGCTGCGTCCCTGGAGGGCGGACTTGAATGCGTGGTGGCATCTGCTTTACACTGTTCTGTGATGCACTGTGTCGCATCTGCCTTCTGGCACACTGCCTTCTCTTGGTAATGACTTTGCTGTTTGGTTTTTCACTGTTCACGTGGGTCTGGTTGTTTATGCCTCCGCTGATGCAGTGCTTGGCATGGCCATCACAATAAAGGGCAGAGGAAATGTGACTGACTCACCTTTCATGCGCCCGGAATGCAAAGTGGAGCCCCGAGCTGTGGGCTCGGGATTGCACGGAGGCTGTGATGTCCCAATCCCGTCAGCAGGGGGCAGCCGCCGCCAGGAAAATGCCTGCTGCAGGAGGGAGCCCAGGGTGGCATTTGGTTTACTTCGCAGCTGCAGGTGTTTCAAGTTGAGCAAATCATCCCTCCAGAGCCACGGAGGCGGGGGAGGGGACTTCCTTTAGCAGCCCGCAATGGGCCATCTGCGGGAGCCAAGAGCTGCTTTTCTAGAACATTCCACATTTATCATGGCTGTCCATTTCTGGCTGGTTCAGTCTGAACCTAGGCCAAATTCAGCTAGGGGCAACGTTAAGATGGTTCCTGTTGCTCCAGGTTCCCTCCCCCTACTGCTCACCACCCCACCCCTAACCCCCACCCCCCTTAACAGTCCCAGGTGGCATCTCTCATATTGCCCCTGAATCCACTTTTGCCTCTCCATCGCATTCTCCTCCCAGCAGCCTGGTCATTTTTAAATTTTAAATGTTGGAACAGACAGCCTCTTCCCTGGCTTTAAAATCCAGAAGCAGGCAAAGAGCACTCGAGAACACTTGCTCCAGCCCTGCCCGCAGGCTGCAGTGCCCATCCCGGGCCACCAGCTCCTGGTGCATCCTTTCAGGATGTGTTACCTCCATCCCAGCAAACACCACGAATGTTCCTTCTTGTCCCTTCTCTCCGCCTTCCCCACAAACAGAAGCTGCCACACACTCCCCTGCACCTTGCTTTTCCCTCTAACAACGTGCTTTGGAGAGGTTCCATGTCAGCACCCACAATGCCTCTCGCCTTTTTTTTTTTTTAATGGCTGTGTCCTATTCATTTGCAGAGTGTGGCCCTTTAAAATCCTGTTATATTTTCACTGCTACCCCCCCCCCCCCACCCCAAGGCTTCCTACTGTCCTGGAGCGGGGGGGGAGGGGGGGGAGAGGGGGTGGCAGGCAGCAGGGGGGAGTCTGCTCTCCTCAGAGAGCTGCCCTTCTCCATCCCACACTCTGTGCCTTGGGCGTGCGGCTTTCTCCATCCTCAAACCTGCCCCGCCTCTCCTGCCCCAGGGCCTTGGCCCTGCTGTCCCTTCCTAACCTAGTTTGTCCTTCTGCGCTTTTCTCAGCCCGGACATCACCTGCTCCATCTACTGTGCCTTCCACAACAGCGCTGGCCAGCACCTGCTGCTGCTGGGAGAGCCACACAGGGACGAAGTCGTGGCCTCAAAGGCCAGACTGTTGGGGTTCAAATCCCAGCTGGGCCCCTTGGAAGCTGTGTGACCTTGGGCAGCTTGCTGCACCTCTCTGCCAACTGGAATGGGAACAATAACAGGTGCTCTGTGCTGGGCGTGTGTGTGGTGAGGATGCAAAGACTGGTGAGTCAGCACAGAGCAGGCCTCCGTGCCCCTGGTGATGGGAGACCCCGAGGACAGGGTCCCTCCTTTGTAGGAGCCATATCTCGGTGCTGGTGTGGAGTGAGAATGCTGTCAAGAGGGGCCAAGACTACTGGGCGTATTTGAAAGCCTACTGGGCCCAGTAGAAAGATCTCGGGAGGGATCACTGTTCTAACCCTGTCGTTTTTAAACGGTGCCTCCTGTTAGATGAGCTAAAATAACACCCAACAGCAATTGACCCCGGTGCCAGGCTCATCCTGAGATTACCTCATGCCGTGCGCACCGCCATCTTGACAGGCGGGGAGCAGCCTTGTCACCGTTTTCCAGGGAGGAAACTAGGGCCCAGAGAGGTTTGGCAATCGCCTAGGACCATACGCTTGAACAGGCAAGATCTGAACCATGCTCTCGGCCACTCTGCTGCTCTGTCTCACTTTGCGCATCTCTGCCGGATGGGCACCGCCCGCCTCTCCTCCCTTCTGGCCTTCTCTCCACTTGCTCAGTGACACCCTGCTCCTGGCCCCCCTCCTGCCCCCCGGCTGGTCTTTCTCCCGTGCTCTGGCCGCTGCTCTGCCCCCGCTGTGGCAGTGGGGGTCCCCTAGGGCTCTGTGTCCACCCGCCCCCTTCCCGCTCTCCCTGGCCAGTGTACTCCGGCCAGGATTTACCTCCCACAAAAGGCCACTTGGGGACAGCAACGTCCCACCCCCTTTTTTTCTCAACGAGTTATCGTGAGGGTAAACATGAGCACCACATGCTGCCTGCTTCGCCTTGCAGCCTGTAACGGGCTGGACCAAGGGGAGGGCTGTCGGTTTCCGCGATGGGCTCCGTCCGAGGTTGGTTCCCTACCTCCTGTGCACGTCTTCTTGGAGCGGGCCGTTAGCACCTCACATGGCGGCCCAGAGCTGGAATCTGGCAGCCTCGATGCAGGCCGAAACCCCTGATAGCCGTTCGGAATGAGACGTCGGAGTGAGACGTCGAGGGGCCTCTCCCAAATGGAACCACGAGGTACACGGGCCGGCCCAGCGGCTGCCTGGCTGGGCAGCCTCCTGGGCCCATAGGGGCCGGAAACCCGCATGATTGCTCCTAGCCGCAGGCGTGTCGCGGATGGCGAAGAGGATGCTGGTGAGACAGGCAGCACAGAGCCTCTCCATTGGTCACTGGTGCCCAGTGGTTCAACGGGGGGGACAAGAGGGACAGCAGGACGGACTTGTAAGTCAACAGAGTCTGAATCTAAACCACAACAAAAGGTGGGATGACCCCTGATCTCCCCACGAGAGTTCTGACATCCCACTTGCTGGGGGAGGTTTTAAAAATCTCACTAATTGAATCTTTGTTGGGGAGCAGCCCCGTTTGGGGATATGGGAAACCGAAGAGCGGAGACCAGAGTGTGTGAAGTGGTCCCACAAGGTGCTGGCATTTCACCTCCCTGCCCCTTTAAGAGTCACACGCCCATTTTCCAGAGGAGGAAACCGAGGCTCAGTGAAATGAGTTGAAGACGTGCCTGACACAACAGGGCTAGTAAGAAGGGAGAGAGGGATCAGAATGCAGATCTTCGCTCTCCAAATCTGTCCCACTACTTCCTGACTGGGTGGCCTCGGGGAGCTAATGAACTTGGCTGAGCCTGTTTCTTTGTCCGGAAGGTGGGACCAATGCCCTGCCTCAGAGAGCTGTGAGGATGACATGCATGTAGAACACTTAATGCAGCCACTGAGCAAACACCCCCAATGCAGGCAGCTGTTACTGCTCTAGGGCACTGAATGAATGAATGAGTGAGTGAATGATTAAATGAATTAATGAATAACTTAAACGTACTCCTACCCGCTTCGAAGGGAGAGGAAGCTTTCCTTGCAAGAACCCCGAGGACCGAAGGCAGTTAGTTCCCTTTAGATGGAAATGAAGTGCCGGTTGACGCAGAGTCCTGTGGCGCAAAGACTGGCCATCACGTCCTCTGTGTGACGCACATTCTTGAAGGATCTGTCCTAAAGCACAGAAGGGGCTGGCCTCCCGCAGACCATCGCCACCCCCTCTCTGGCCGACAGGGTGGCGTTTTCTGATGATGATGCAAGCAGCCTTCCCATACCTGGCCCTCCGCCCCAAAACTGCGGCGGCCGGAGCAATTTCTCATCTGGCGCGGGCTCGCCCCGGCGAGGGTCACAGCCACGCACACCTGTCTCCGAGGCACCCGCCGGCTGGTTCTCTAGAGTGAACAGATGATAGCAGCAGAGGAGGGGGGACAAGCGGCCCGGGACCTGGAGAAGCTGGGGCGCTGGGAGAAGGCGGGTTTCTCGCTGGAGCATCCAAGCCGGCACCGCAGGCTCGGGGTGCATTCAGCCCACGGTGGGAGGCTGTGCTCCCCATCAGAAGCGGCTTCAGCCCGGTCCCCGCGGCTGCTTTCCTTCTGCATCCTGCTCTTGGCTCCGTGTCCCTAGAGTGGGATGCACCCTGGGATGTCATGGGCATCATCCCACTGGGCAGAGGCGTTTGGTGGGTCCGAGCTCAGGCTGTGGGTGGAGTAAACCACGGATGGGCCTCGACTCCAACACTGTGTTGGTCTGGGGTTCGCCCAGAGCAGACCCTGAGCGAGGACCGGGTACAGCGGGTTAGGGTGAGCCGGCTCCTGGTAGTGGGGACTTGCGCCAGGGAGGGGGAAGGAACCAGGAGGGCCTACCACTAAGCCAGCGGCTGCGGCGGCAGTTCGGCCCTGCTGGGACTCGGGGAGACTGCGTGGAGGATGTCTGGGGGCACCCCAGCTGAGGGCCCAGGAAGCTGGCGAGGTCTTACCCACTCAGCATCGGCCCGGCACCCCCCGCCCTGCCCTGTGCTGGGCTGGACACGCACAGCCAGGAGCAAACCCCTGGGCCAGCGAGTCCCAGGGCTTCAGGCGAAGGGGCGGGGCTCCCAACAGTCACTGGACCTGGGCCTCAGTCTCCTGAGCGGGTCAAGGGTGAGGATGCCCATGGGGATGGGGTGGGGGGGGGCGGCGGAGAGGGGCTTGGCGGAAGGATCTGGGGAGGGGCGCGCAAGGCCTTCAGAGAGGCCGTGCGGCCGAGTTTGCTATAATTATAATTAGAGTTTACTACTCCTGTTTCGGAAGGCCCTTCTTCTCTTTTTTAAGTTTATTTTTAATTTCAAAATATTTTTGTCCTAGCGGGTGTGGCTCAGTGGATAGAGCGTCAGCCTGTTGACTGAAGGGTCCTGGGATGGATTCCCGTCAAGGGCGCATGCCTCCGTTGCAGGCTCCTCGCCCTGGTTGGGAGTAGCAGGAGGCAACCAATCCACGTGTCTCTCTGTCTCTCCCTTTCCCTTCTACTCTCTCTAAAAATCAATGGGAAAAATAGCCTCAGGTGAGGATTAAAAAAATTAAAAAACATTTTTTCAATTACAGCTTGCCTTCAACTTTATTTAGTATTAGTTTCAGGTGTACTGCATGTGGTCAATCACATGTTTCACAAAGTGGTCCCCCCATATTTTCAGTATCCACCGGGCCCCGTGCATAGCTATTGCTCTGTTATTGACCTTCCTTCCCCTCTTTAACCAGAGAACTATTTAGCTTTCAGATGCCCGGCTTCGGTGTCTCATCCTCTATGACACCGACGTCTCTGCACCTAGTGCCCTAGGGCTGCCCTTGCAGATGGCCCCAAACCTGGCGACTTCAAGCGACGGAGATGTGTTCTCCCCCAGACCTGGACACCGGAGTCTGGAATCAGGGTGTGAGCAGGGCCGCTCCTTCCACAGCCCCGGGGCAGGGGCCTTCCTGCCTCTTCGGCTTCCCGTGGCTCCTGGCGGTGTTGTCCCATTCCGACCTTGGCCTCCGTCCTCACCCGGACTTCTTCCCTGCGCGTCTTCTCCTTTCCTCTCTCGTGGGACGACACCTGTCATGGACTTGGAGCCCACGACCTCATGGTGAGATCCTTACCTTAATCACATCTGCCAAGACCTTTATGCCGAATAGGATCACGCTGCGAGGCTTCAAGGGTCGCCTCTGTCCACCCCACCTTGTGGAGGTTTCTTTGCCTGCCGCTGCGTGGGTTAGAATTATTTTTGCTTCATGTCCTAACCACGGCACTTAGACCAAATAGGGGCTATTTTCCTCCCGTCTCAGACTCTCTTCGGGTGCGCAGCTCCAGGCTCCACAGGGGACCCGTGTCCTCGAGCTTTCCGAGGGCACTGTCACCGGCTGCGCTTCAGTCCCTGTGGCTGTGAGAAGGCACCCATCCCTGGGCACCACGGCCTCGTCCCAGACAAGGTGAGGGGGAAGGCCACGGCCACAGCACGGAGGGGATCTGACACGTCTAGATGCTTCCTGCAGCGCCACCCAGGGACATCTGTTTACCTCTAGAGACCGATTCTGAGTCCCTGGTCAGGTGACAGTTTGACACAGGGCACATCGTTGTCCTGCTCCAAGCGGGGTTGTGACAGAAAGAAAGAGGGGGAATTAGTGCTACAAAGGCCATTAAATGAGTAGGCAAATATAATATCATAATATAGTATGGTACAATCCTATATAATAAAACCCTAATATGCAAATCGACCGAATGGCAGAATGACCGGTCACTATGACGCGCACAGACCACCAGGGGGCAGATGCTCAATGCAGAAGCTGCCCCTGGTGGTCAGTGCTCTCCTACAGAGGGAGTGCCGCTCAGCCAGAAGCCGGGCTCATGGCTGGTGAGCACAGTCCTACCTCTGCAACAGCACTAAGAACCCCTCAGGAGATGTCTGACTGCTGGCTTAGGCCCACTCCCCACCTGGCCCCATGCATAGCCCACTCCCCACCTGGCCCCATGCATAGCCCACTCCCCACCTGGCCCCATGCATAGCTATTCAAATGCCCTAGCAGGCGGACATCCCCCGAGGGGTCCCAGACTGCGAAAGGTCGCAGGCCAGGCTGAAGGATGCCCCCCCTCCTACCCCCAGTGCATGAATATTGTGCACTGGGCCTCTAGTATAATATAATATATCTGATACAACATAATATAATATAAAAGTCACCTATAACAAGTTAAAATTCACATCATAGATCTTTCCCATGTTATTGTAGAATATCCATAATGTCTAGTTTAAAGGACACACAGTGGTTTGTTTGTAGATGCCTCATAACTTTTCTCGATTTTGTCCCTCCCTGTGTTGCAGGAGCCTTTTTGGGGGGGTCACCAGTGCCTGGCCCTGAGGGAGAGTGGGGCCAGGATGTGGGAATTCAGGTGAACCCAGCGGAGCAGCAGTTGTGGTGGGTGATGCTGCCAGAAGGTGCCAGTGCTGGGGCCAAGAGGTGATGGGCACACCGGGGACAGCAGAAACCCCCGTGGGGACGTTAAATGAGCCTGCTGTCAGCCCACCAGGGCCTTCCCAAGTGGCGTTCTGTGCAGTGAGTCAGACTGGGAGGCACAGAATAGAGAGCATGACCTGATACCTCTGCCTCCTTAGGACATGGCGCCCTCTTTGGATCCTTCTGTGTGACATCTGCGCTCAATAAATACCCAGGTGATGATGGGTTCAACAAGGCAGCAAGCAGCCAGCGGGAGGCTAAATGGATTTTAATGGCCTGTAAGTCGGCTCAGATCATAGCGGCTCCGAGTTGGAAGGGACTTGCTATCTAGGGGAACTCTCCTGCTGATGCATGAGTTCTTTCCACAAGTTCCCCCATCTCCACTTGAATGCTTCCCATGACAGGCTGCTCACTGCCTCCCAGGACAGCCTGTCTTACTGCCCAGCAGCTCCGAGGGTGGACAGGGTTTTCTCAGGGTTAGCCAAGAGCTGTTGCCTGTAACCCCCTGGTTGGTTTTGATTTTGTGTCTGCAGAATCACACAGAAGATACCCAGTTCCTCTTCAGGCTGCACGCCCTGCCTTTAATTTGGAAAAGTTTAATGTCCTCCATGGATGGATGCTGTACTTTCTTTTTCACTCGTGAATGTTTGTCATTGTTTATGTGTTTATTTATTCCACGAAGATGGGTTAAGCACCTCCTTTGTGCCAGGGCCTGTGTTAGATGCTGGAGTCACAATGGTGGGTACCAGGATTCCAGCTGTCACACCAGACAACCACAGAGGAAAGACTGGTGATGATGATGATGATGATGACTGAGATGAAATTCACATAACACACAACTAACCATTTTAGTGTGCAATTCAGTGCATTTAGTGCATTCGTCATCTTGTGCAAGCACCACCTCTCCCATTTCAAACCTTTTTCATCACTCCAGAGAACACCCTGTACCCATTATGTCATTCCCCATTCCCCTTTTCCATCCATCCATCCATCCATCCATCCACCCACCCACCCACCCACCCACCCACCCACCCATTTATCCATCCATCCATCCACCCACCCATCTGTCCATTCATCCATCTATTCATCCATCCATCTATCTATCCATCCATCCACCCACCCATTCATCCATCCATCCATCCATCCATCCATCCATCCATCCACCCACCCACCCACCCACCCATTTATCCATCCATCCATCCACCCACCCATCTGTCCATTCACCCATCTATTCATCCATCCATCTATCTATCCATCCATCCACCCACTCATTCATCCACCCACCCATTCATCCATCCATCCATCCATCCATCCACCCACCCACTCACCCACCCACCCACCCATTCATCCATCCATCCATCCATCCATCCATCCATCCATCCATCCACCCATTTATTCATCCATCCACCTATCTATCCACCCATCCACCCATCCATCCATCCATCCACATCATCATCATCATCATCATCCTCCCCTGGAAACCTTTAATCTGCTTTCTATCTCTATGAGTTTACATATTCTGGACTTTTCATATAACATGCAATATGTGACCTTTTGTGTCTGGCTTCTTTCACTGAGCATGTTTTCAGGGTTCATCCATGTTGTAGCATGTGTCAGAGTCTCATTCCTTCTTAAGGCTGAGTAATATTCCATTATATGAATATACAACATTGTGATTACCCATTCATCCACTGATGGACAGTAGGGTCATTTTCACCTTTCATCCAGTTTCTGTGTGGACGTACGTTTTCATTTCTCTTGGATGTGTACCTAGGAGTGGGTTTCTAGGTCGAACTTTTTGAGAAACTGCTAAACTGCTCTCCCCAGTGACTGCAACATTTTAAGCTCTTGCCAGCAAGACACAAAGGTACCAATTTCTCCACATCCCAGCCATTCTCCCTCCCTCCCTCCCTCCCTTCCTCCCTCCCTCCCTCCCTCTCTCCCTCTCTCCCTTCCTCCCTTCCTTCCTTCCTTCCTTCCTTCCTTCCTTCCTTCCTTCCTTCCTTCCTTCCTTCCTTCCTTCCTTCCTTCCTTCCTTCCTTCCTTCCTTGGATTGTAGCTGGCCTAGTGGATGTGAGGTGGTATCTCATGGTGGGTTTAATTTTTCATTTCCTTAATGAGTATCTTTTCATGTGTTTGTTGGGCATTTGTATCGTTTTTGGAGAAATGTCTGTTTGAGTCCTTTGCCTATTTTTAAGTTGGGTTGTGTGATAGTTAATTTTATGTGTCACCTTGCCTGGGCCATGAGGTGCCCAGATATTTGGCCAAACATTATTCTGGGTGTTTCGGGGGTGGGGCGTGGGGGTATTTTTGGATGAGCATAACGTTTCCGTCAGTAGACTGAGCCAAGCAGATCGCTTTGCTGCCTGGATGAGGAAGTGCTTTCACTTTGATCAGCTGTGTGATTTGGGAATGTTACCTGACCACTCTGAACCTTCGTTTTCTTCACCTGTGAAATAGAGACGGTTCTCTTCTTTGGAGGGCAGGTGTGAATTAAGAGGAGGTATTACTAAGCGTCTGGCACTGTGGCGCATAGTAGGTGCTTTAAGGAGGAAGAGGCAGATTGGGAAGGCAGCTCTGTCCAGCAAGCCCATGGCGTCAAGGGGAGAGACTCCCCAGCCCCAACTTTTCTCTT